>PVJC01000007.1:0-263896 GCA_004026665.1 Murina feae
TTTTTTTTCTGAAAAAAATGGTTTTAATTCTGGTGATGTCTGACTAATCCATTTTTCTCATTATGGTAAATGTCTATCCTGTAATCCTAAATAATATTTTTATGTTTCTCCTAAAACATTTATATTTTTAGTTTTTATGTTTACATACATATAATCCATTTTGATAGCATAATTTTGTGGCTGTTATGAGTTATTGGTCAAGGTTTATGGTTTTTTCCACAGAGATATACAGTTGTTCAAGCATCACTTATTGAAAATACCCTGTCTCCATTGAATTGCTTCAAAACCTTTCCATAAAATCAATTACACACACCTAAGTGTGGGTCTATTTCTTCACCCCTTCTTCTGTTCCTTGACCTGTAAACATACGCTTTTGCTACAAGGACTGGATTATTTGAAGCTGTATTTTTTGCAGGCCATACAAAAGTTTGTAACTTTGTTTTTTCCTTTCAAAAATTGTTTTCACTGTTCTAGGTCCTTTGCATTTCAACATACATTTAGAATCAGCTTGTCAATTTTTATTTTAAAAACAACTACTGGGAATTTAATTGGGATTATAATGAATCTATTGATCAATATTGAGTCCTATTAGTTTTGTAATGTTTATTAAGGCCCCTCACCTTGTCTGGTTCCTGATCTCCAATTTTTATTTGGTCGGCTCTGACAGACTTGGAAAACTCTGTTTAACACGTAAAAGGCTTCTACATTGCTTGCTATTCTCCTGGTCTCTACAGTTCAAGAATTCATCAGGTGTCATCAGGAGAAAACAACAATTGTTCTCAGTACTGTCAAGGTAGTCATAAAAGCATTTTTTTTAATCCTCATATTCATTAGTTCATCAAAATTGTGCTGGGTTGTTTACCACCAGCCATGGTCATTGACTCCATATTCCAATGACTGGCAGATGCCCTGAGGGATAATGTGTGAGTGTGAGTTAACCTCTCTGATTCTCTTCACTATGGACTCTGGGACCTCATCTCATTTCCCCCAGCAGTTCTCTTATATCTTTTGAAAAATTACTTAATTGTTTTTTTTTATTTTATTTATTCTCAGTGGCAGATTGGGCTTACACAAGCTACTACATTATAGGCTGAAAGGAATTCTCCTTTTTGTATGTGGTTTGACTTTCAAGACATTTGTCCATTTCATTTCAGTCATCAAGTTTACTGCCTTGAAGTTGTTGATGTTATTCACTTGTTATTTTTCTCTGTTTGTAGAATCTAAGTGATGTCCTGCTTTCATTCCTGATATTGATAAATAGGCCATCCCCTCTCTTTTTTCCCCTTTATTAGTCAAGCTAAATTTTTGTCGATTTTAATAGACTTTAAAAATGAAAGGGCTTGCCCTGGCTGGTTTGGCTCAGTGGATAGAGTGTTGGCCTGCAGACTAAAGGGTCCCAGGTTTGATTCTAGCAAAGGGCATGTACCTTGGTTACAGGCACATCCCCAGTGTGGGGTGTGCAGGAGGCGGCTGATTGATGTTTCTCTCTCATTGATGTTTCTAGCTCTCTGTCCTTCTCCCTCCTCTCTGTAGAAAGTCAATAAAATACATATTTTTTTAAAAAATGAAAGGGCTTTTGTTTGCAGTGTTGCACATTTGGTAATTTTTGGTAAAACTGAACATTGCAGGTAATATGTCATGGAGACTCTAGAAGAATCTGTTGTTTTTATGGGTACTGTCAATCCTAAGGGGCAGTTAGCTCGGTTGTACTCACACCAAGTCGTGTCTCCCTGTGGTATGCAGCAACTGATATCTTTGCCCAGATTTTTGGCTTCGAGCTATTGTGGTTTTACTTTTTTTTAGACATATCTTCGAGGGAGTCCTCATATCTGCTTATTTTAGTGGTCAGCCAAAGTTTGGGGCAGACTTAATACTTACTGTTTGGGGAGGCTTCCCTTCTCAGTGATTCCCATGAATTAAAGTTCTCCCTTCATTTTCTGGTTCTTTAACCTCTCATTCCTGCCCACTAGCACCTTAAACCAAGAGGGCTTCCACTTTATTGGGGCCAGAATTCCATGAGGGTTGGACAGCACCTATATTTTAGTTCTTTTTTGGTGCAGCAGCCATCTTGGAAGTATACGCTCTTCTGTAGTTTTGACCAGCTCTGCTTTATTTGGCAATGTCTTCCAATAGTTGCTGTTTTTTAAAAAAAATTTAATTGTTTCTAGTTTTGTCATAATTATCTGTGTAGGAAATGACCTCTTCTCATCATGTTCCCATTACTGGAAGTCATGGTCTTGATTTAATTGCATTATCCTCATACTAGTTTCCATTTATAGGTATAGGTAAAATTAGATGCTACATTTCTCACATTTTGGGGTAAATATAATGTTTAATACAGATTCATAAAACACATTTTAAAACACCCATTCCTTTTATGTACTTAAGAACTGTCCAAATGGCAAACAAACCATATTTCCTACAGATGAGTAAACATTTCCATTGAATACTCCGGGCTTGCAGTGCCTTTGGATCAGCTGGGTGATTTTCACATCCCATCCGTGATCACTCTGCATCTCAGACTTCCAGCATATGCTCACATCCATCTTGTCACTCACATTTACTTAAGAAATAATGTTTTAGATCTGTAAAGTTGATTAACCAAAAGTTGCATATTGGCCGGGTTGGTGTGGCTCAGTGGTTGAGCATTGATCTATGAACCAGGAGTTCATGGTTTGATTCCTGGTCAGGGCACATGCCTGGGTTGTGGGCTTGATCCCCAGAAGGGGGCGTGCAGGAGGCAATGATACTTGCTCAATATGGATGTTTCTATCTCTTTCTCCCTCTCCTTTCCTCTCTGAAATCTGTAAACATATTTTTTTAAAGGTAGCATATTGTATTCTTTGATCCATTTAAATATTTCCTCTCTATCTGCTCATATATGTTATTTCACTCTTCTAAGACAACCTACTTGAGTTTTTTCATGTTTTCTATTGCATTTCAGTCGTCTGTGTACAGCAGCCTTGTTCTTTACGCTCTGAATACCTGGAAGTCAGGAATTCTGCTCTGAGTTTAATACATCTAGTCCAGTGCCTTTCACATGTTCAATTTTTATGAACTGTGTGCTCAAATGAACTACAAAAACTGGGGGTTACTTATGGAGAAACAACCTATTAAGCTGATCCAACCATTTCATTTTACACAAGGTGAAACAGAGAGGAGAAGTGACTTGCATAGGGTAACACAGGAAGTCTGTGGTAGAGCAGAGACTTCTTTGGAACAAACCATGCTGCCTCACTAAAATAGATGGAATCTAAGGCAGCCTCAACTACCACCACTTCCACACATATATATTCAAGTAAAATATGTACTGATTCCAAAGCAATTTCAAGCTCTAAAATGTTGAAAAGCTTTCAATTAATATACTGCTTTGTAAAATCATTTTTGGTTATTAATGACACCTACATTCGGGGCCTCTTGTTCTTAATGTTGTGTCATCCCAGGAACATGTCAATCTGTGATGGATGTGGCTAATTTAGTGATTCTTCACAACTTTGTAGAGAATCACCCTGCCAGTTTTTGGCAAGGAGGTTTGCTTTATTAAACATGGAATCCTCCATCGAGGATAAATAATGTCTCTGTCGGTCCCATCTTAGGGATGTGTTCCAGTGGAGGGAAATATATAAGCTGTCTCTTTTTTCTCAGCCATGTCTATTTGTTTTGCTATGACAACAAACATAGCATATTGGAGGAAGGATTAGGCGGAACGTCAGGAGCCCTGGGTTCTGGACAAAACTCTGCCATTAAGTTGCTGATGACTTATTTCCCTTCTAGAGACAGCAGATTCCTTACCTTTAAATGGGAGCATTTAAATAGACACAGAGTTGGAGCATACTTCGGCCTTGCTTTAGAGGGCCCTAGTGAATGGATGAGGCCAGAAAAGCTTTCAGAAGCCGTATCTCTAACACCAGAATATAAAAGGGAAACCCCATTTTTTAGGGAAGCTTTTCTTTTAGATTCTTTCATTAAGCAGGAGGTCAAAAAATAACACCCTTGTTGAAATAGAAGTCATTTTCCAAATATTTCACAAAGGAAGTAGGTTTTATATATCCAAATGACTGAGAGATTGGGCTGAGAGGAAGCTTAAGACAAGGCTTTATAATAAGAGGTGGCATTAGAGATAGACCTTGAGGAGTGAATACCATTTTCACATTCATTGATGAATCCCTCCATTCCTCTAGTGCAGGGGTGGGCAACGTGTGGCCCACAGGCCATATATGGACCAAGAAATCATTTGGCCTGGCCCCGTCAAGGCATGTTATCTGCAATGTTCAGTTTTACCAAAAACTGCCAAATGTGCAACACTAAAAACAAAAGCCCTTTCCTTTTTAAAGTCTATTAAAATTGACAAAAGTTTAGCTTGACTGATAAAGGGGGGAAAAGAGAGAGAATGGCCTATTTATCAGTATCAGAAATGAAAGCAGTTCATTAAATGTTTGACCAAATATAGCAGGCTAATTTTTAAGTTGATAATTTTGTAAATCCCAGGAATGAATAAATATCCAAATGGCCCTTGGCAGAAAAAGTGTTCCCCATCCCTGACCTAGTGCTTCATTTATTCAATATGAAGTTATTGAGATCCTACGATCTATGCTAAGGCACTAAGCTAAATCGTGGAGAAAGCAGTGGTGAGCATTTTGGAGCTCATGGTCCAGAGAGGAGATAGTCATTAACCTAGAAATCACATGTAAGTATCATGACAGATGACTATGGCTATTACACAATAAGGAAACAACAGTGTGAGTTGATTTAATCCAGTGAGGGTAGGAAGTATCTTCAGGGAGGGCCGACCTCCTTCAAGAAGTAAGTGGGGTGCTGATAGCTGACATGCCGTGGGTTAAGGGAGATGGAGAGTGAGGTAGAGAAAAGGCCTTGAAGAGGGAGCGAGCATGGCATCCTAGTGGGATGGAAAGGAGGTCATTGAGGCTGGTGCCCAGAGTCAGGAGGGGGCATTGGAAAAGGATATTTTGGGCTAAGAGAACAGGTATGGGGAAGCATGTAGCTTGTCCTGAGAATTACAGGTAATCGCTTTTGGTGCAGACTCTCAGTACCTGAGTACGGGAAGAAGTTTTCCAGGGGAAAGTGGGTTGACAGTTGAAGTAATGTGTGCTAAGGCACCATGTGTGACAGAGAGAGTGTGGAAACTTACAGGCCTCGAAGCATGCTTTTGTATAATCTTACATTTCTTGCCAGGTGAGAGATTTAAGGGGAAAAAAGCATTTTAAAAAGGGAAAAGAAGAAACACACCTTTCAGTAGAAGAAATGGGCTCTGGGAGAGACACAGTGTGCAGGCAGCCGGATGAGCGTGGTATCTTGAGGGGCCTTTTATGCAGCTCGTAGGGAAAACGTGTGAGGAATGGGAGCTTAGCCTCTCCCTTTTCATCACTGATGCTGTTTGTTGTTGCCTCCTGCCTTTTTTTCTTCCTGAGGTGTCACCTGCGCAGTACAAAGTGGCACGGGGGGAAATGAAAGCAACCCTTTTTCAGAGTTGGGTTACAGTAACAGATGGCCATGTTCACTCAGCAAAGACAAATAGCTCAGGTGGTAAACACACCAGGGCGGAGAGGTGCAGGAGGAAGGATTTGCCAGGATCCCCGTTCATAGCTGGCTCCGGAAAAAGCACAACCTGCTTTCACAGATGTGGGGAGGGGCACCTGAATACCTGTGCGGGAAGGAATGTGAGAGCTGAGGAGCCTGCTAGGATGGGTTCATCCCACCCTGGGTGGTAGGTCCCATTCATGCCCCCTCAGTGTCGACTTCCAATCTCTCACCAAGTCCCATCCAGTTTGATTTTTAAACCTCTGTCTGTCTCTCTCTTCTTCTACCAGTTTATAAGGACCTCTATTATCTATTGTCTGTGTTATTTCTTTTTTTCTAAATTCTGATTTTCCCCATTGATCTTTCGATTTCTGTAATTAAATGTTCAAGACAATATCCCCCAACTCAAATGAGCACAAAATAAACTGTGAAACCTAAATTATATCTGTGCCTAAGTCTGTTCTAAACACAATCCTTTCTTTCAGCCTTATTGGATTATAATTGACAAATAAAATTGTACATTGTAATAATTTGATATGTGTATACATTGCAAAAGGATTTCCCTCCATCTAATTGGTTAATTAACACATCCATCACCTCACATATTTACCAGGGTTTTAGTGAGGACATTTTAGTTCTGCTTTCTTAGCAAATCTAAATTACACAATACAGTGTTATCAACTGTAGTCACAGTGTTACACATTAGAGTTTCAGTCCTTATCCATCTTATATTTAAAATTTTTACTCTTTACCAATTTCTCCCTATACTCCTCTACCCCCCAGCTCTTGACAACCACTTTCTATTATTTTCTACTATTTCCATGAATTTGATTTTTTAAAAAGAGTCCACATATAAGTGATACCATGAAGTTTTTGTCTTTCTCTGTCTGGCTCATTTCGCTTAGCATAATGCTCTCTAGGTCTGTTCATGTTGTTGCTAATAGCAGGACTTCTTTCTTTCTCATGGCTGAATAATATTCCATTTATTCTTTATATGTGAGTAATAATGTGTGAATGATATGCCACATTTTCTTTATCTAGTCATCTGTTGACAAGACAGTTTGGTTGTTTTTAGATCTTGGATGTTGCAAATAATGATATAGCTGCAATGGTCCTGGGAGTAAAGTTATCTGATATCCTGTTTCCATTTCCTTTTGATCTGTACACTGAAATGGGATTGCTGGGTCATGTCTCTGTTATTTCAGTAGCCTCCTAATACTCTCCTTTGCAACTTTTCTCTTTCTAGACCCTGAGCTGCTGGCAAAGTCATCTTCCTGAAATGCAGATCTGATCATGCTACTCTCCCATTTTACCTGTCCAAAGACTGATGGCCTACTTACAGTTCTGTGAATGTTCTGAGCAATCCCATACTTTCTCTTTCCAGTTTGCTCTGACTGGAGCAGCTTTCCTTGCTCTTACTTGCCCATCAAAACCCTACTCAGCATTTCCTCTCTCTGCATTGAGTTTATCCTCAATAGCATTGAATAATTAACTATTCCTCTTTAGTGTCCACAAATCTCTGTGATTTTTGCCATGAATCATTGTTATAATTATTTGTTAATGTGATAATCTCCCTACTATTTGGGGGCTTCCTGGAGAAGATGGGGCTTCTTCACTAGTCATCATTTGTCTCCAGGGGCCATTATGAGCTCTCTTGGCAGCACCACTAATAGCTAACGTTTATGGAAGGTTGCTATGAGCCAGGAATTGTGCTAGCGCTTCCTTTCAATGGTAGGGTAGTAGGAGCTTAATATAGTTTTTGTAATTCCAAGTTGCTCCTCACATAGAGTATGATCCATTTGTTGATTCACAAATAATGGAAACAATAAATTCTGTCTTTAAAAGCACAGACTCAGCTAAGGACTTGAGATGGAAGGAACAATTAGGAGATGAATGAAAGTCTTGTTTGACATGAGGAGGTTCCAACTAACATAAGGAATATTGATCAGATATTTGAACCTTAGACTAAGTAATTAATCAGGCATCTGCTTCAATGGAGGTGCTCCACCTTATGCAAAGTCAGTTTTTCCAATCTGTAAGTAAAGACTTGTTAGTATTTTCATCAATGAGTCTCAGTTTCATGCACATGAGAAGTCAGAGCAGGGTCTGCATGCTGTACCAAGATCAGATTTCAATGCTGAGCAGTTAGAGCAAGACAGGGAACACTGACCTAAGAGCAATCAGGGCCCAGTCCCTGTTTGCCACTTTCTCATTGTGTGAACTTGGGCATCAGAAACTCAGAGACCATCTAGATGGGCTCTCTGATCTCTCCCATCTTTGATATGATCTGTGGTTCTATGGCCCCCTCATAAGAAGTTTTTGTTAGTTTGTTTTGTTTATATGCTGTTTTCTTTACCTTGAATTGAAACAACCCCCTTCTAGCCTGGAAGCAACCAACACCAAGAGAAGCTGCCAGTGACACCAGGGGCTGCTCTCCTTAAGCTATAACTTCTGTAAGACTTTTTTAGAGGATAGGATGTATTCCCGGGATCTGCAAATAACCTGATCATGGCCCTGTGTGATTCTGCTGTCGTGGGTTTTTAGCCAAGTACTATCCAACAGTTAGAAAGGTGACCCTGAAGCTACAAGTCTGAAATTATATCTCAACTAGAAGCTCAGTGCACAAAATTCGTACATGGGTAGGATCCCTAGCCCTGGCAAGCAATCAGGACTAATTAGGGCCTTCCAGCTGCCAGCCAGGGCCTTCTTTCCTCTAGCTGCCAGCTGCCAGGGCCTTCCTTCATTCTGTGCCACCCCCTGGTGGTCAGCACATGTCATAGCAAGCGGTCAAACTCCCAGTGAGTCAAACTCCCAAAGGGACAATTTGCATTTTATTATATAGGATTCCATCTACAGTGTGACTGGAGATGAGAAGCTCAAAATCCAAATAGAGTCAATAATGGTACCTAGAGCTAAGCTATTTTTTGAGTAAATGCATGTATAGTATGTAGAACAGTTTGAGAGCTCCTTAAATATTATTATTGTACATATCATTATCAAAGTCCTACATTTAACCCAGGAGATAACCAAGGTCCAGGGAGGTAATATGACATTTATGTCATCACAGAACAACCCCCTTCACTAAAAAAAAAATAATGGAAATATAAAAAAAGAATCTCTGCCACAGCAACTGATCCTATATAATAAAAGGCTAATGTGCAAGTAGGCCAAATGGTGGAACAACCGATCAACCAGTTACTATGACATGTGCTGACCATGAGGGGGCATGTGCGGAACATGGCTGGATGGTGGAGCAGGTGAGCAGGGGCACCAGACTAAGGCAGGGCGCCAGTCGCTGTTATGGAGGTGAGCCTCTGGTGGTTACTGAAAATTCTTTGTTCCCGTATGCTGCAGTTCTGCCTGGCACTCACACCTGCTGCTGATGCCAGCCCTGCTTGCACCTGCTGCCAGCGCTGGAGCTGCCATTTGCACCTACTGCCAGCACTGCCCCAGTTGCACCCACTGCCGGTGCCCAGAGCTGGGCCCGATCACTTGGTGCTATCAGCAGGTGCAAACAGTGGCTTCTGGCCCTGATCACCCCTGAGGGCCTTTTCACCTCCCCCGGCTCCTGAGGGGTGATTTGGGCAGCAGCTGCTACTTACATCTACTGATGATGCCGGCCCTGCTTGCACCCACTGCTGGCGCCAGCCCTAATCACTGCACCATCAGAGGGTGCAAACAAGGCTGGCACTGTCAGCATGTGGGAGCAGTAGCAGTGGGAGCAGGGCTGCAGACAGACAGGGGATCAGGGGCTGCAGCGGCAGCTGCCAGGCAGGGGTGCTGAAGATGGGCCAAGACTCGCCCTTGTTCCTACTGCAGCCTCGTGGCCCACAGTTCCTTTCAGAGTGCACAAATTTGTGCACTGAGCCCCTAGTATTCTACAACATTTCAGCTTTGCACATGTCACCAGATAGGAACACTTACTTTCACTTTAAAAGAGAGGAACCACATTTGGAGAGGTTAACTGACTTGCCCAAGGTTGCACAAGTAATTCCCAGTAAAGCTCAAGTTCACTGGGATAATTTAATGCCAAAGCCTCTCCCCAGTCCATTAAATTCACAGGGTCGAGAGTAAATATAAGCCATCACCCCACCCCAAACCCCCAGTGCCTCCTTGAATTCTTGGCACCTGAGTCAGTTCTGTAACAAAGGTTTGGAAAATTTGGACATGAAAATGTTGCAAGGTCAATGTATCAGTCAGGGTGTCTGTTCATCAACCTATCCATTATGTGTCTTCCAGTTACCCCCAGTGGATGAAGCTGGGTATGATACGGGGATGCTAAGCCCTGATTGTTTAGAGTTTGCAAAAATATGCCTCCTCCCTTCCTCCTGCTGTTGTCTACCTCCTCAAGTGCTCCTCTGGGCCCATCGGGAACCTTAAGTTTCCTTTGAAACTTATACCCCACCACCCCCAAGCAGATGTGCAAGGACGTTTGCTCACTTAAAACCCTGCTTAAGCGGTTTAAGTGTCCACACTATCTCTCCATCAGCCTCTCTGAAACATGCATTATCCATCCGTCCTTGAAGCGGGTCCCCTGGTGCAGTGATTAAAACGGTTCTGTGTCGGATAAAACCGATGCAATTTTCCAAAAGTCATCATCTCGGCACTTCCCCCACCACAACGGAGCACCCCGCCTCCAATTTCTGGGCTTGCTCATTTGTTTTCCTTCAGACAATCTTGAAGACACTTCCCAGCGACCTCTCTGCTAGGGGAAGGGAACGGTACACTCTTATCCTGATATTATGCAGACACAATGACAAATTGGTCTATTTTTTATGCTTGACAGCAATGGTAGGGGTGGGAAACAGGAGAGACACATTAACTCACGATATCTTGGACCACTGGTAGGTAGAGTTTAGAAAACTTGTTTTTTCTTTCTTTCTTCTTAAGTCTCTCTCCTTATGTCTATTTTCTTGTGTTCATCCCTCAATTAGTCCTGGAACATGACAACATTTCCAAAGCAGGCTGCAATCCTAGTAAATTTTTGAAGGCAATATGACCAAGAACAAATTTGTCATTAATCTCTTAAACCAGCTCCTCCTAGCCTCTCTCCCCAGCCCATCTTTCTTAGTGACACAATCACTCTCCGAGTTCTCTGCTATCCAAATGCTGGAGTCCTTGTTACGCCACCCTCTTTTTAATTTGGCATGCTGTTAAATCCTATGGATTCGTCCTTAGAAATGTGGTTTTTCTTTGCCTCTCTTTGCATTTCTGTTGTGTGTTCCTAGGGTGGGTCTAGGAGGGGGTGTATAATCCTTGCTATCTCAATCACATTTTCTCACACTGCATAATCATCTGTTATTTTGCACTGAATTTTAATGAAAGTAAAGCCTGGTCGCACTGACTATCCTCCTCACCCATGAGGGTGTTGGGTTGGTGTTCTTCCCTGAAAGGTACAGTCATGGAGGTGTCATTGTCTTCTATGTCTCTCAAACCAGAAAGCAACCAAAAGAATGAGCTATAGCAGGAAGTTTAATGAGAATTTATCTTCTGTGCTCTTGATCATAGAGGGGTCAAGGTGACTGGGAGAGAATTCTATGAGGTGAATTGTAAGATGACATGGTCCACTTAGGGAAAACAGAATATCTGTAATAATGTCAACAATAATAATAATACCATTGTTTATATTATTAATACCTGTAGACTATGGTGTTGAATTGAAGGGAAATATCACCATGACACCATTGCATTCCAAAAAGGAAATCCATCAAAGAAGGTAAAACTCTTGAAAAAGTAGGCGATCACTTGTTCAGGGTTTCAGTTGCTAGAATTATGTTTGTAAGTAAAAATGAAAAACTGATGTAAACTGACATATGCAAAAGTAGTATTGATTAATTTGCATCATAAAATATCCAGAACTGGAGTAGATTTGAGGCTGAATAGATTCAAAGAACCCGAGTTATTTCTCTCTCTTCTCTGCTTTCTTTGGAATATATGCTTGATCCTCAGACTCATCCTTCTCAAGTTCACGAGATTGTAGCCAGCAGCAAATGGGACATTGCATATCCTTATTTGCATTTAGTGGGGAGACAAGATTCTATGCTGATCCCAAGATGAGTAATAGACAGGAACAGAATATGATTGGCTCGTGTGGATTTCACTGGATTCCTGAAGCCATCAGTGGCAAATAGAGAAGTTATGATGATTAGCTTAGACCAAGGTTTCTCAACCACCACACTATTGACATTTGAGGGCCTGATAATTATTGTCCTAGAAACACTATCCTGTGTATTGAAGCAGCAGTATCTCTGACTCGCTAGATGTCAGTAGTATCCCTCCCAGTATTGACAAATAAAAGTATCTCTGGCATTGTCGTAGGTCCCATGGAGCAGCGGTCACTAACCTTTTGGACCTCACGGACCACCAGTTGGCGATCACTACCCTGGAGGATAAAGTGGCCCCGAGGTTGAGACCAAGTGATTTGAGTATTTCAGAATCCACCTCAGTGCCATCCCTAATCAACTATCCCTCTCTTCACAAAGTTTCTCCTTTGAAAAATGGATGGTTTATATGTACAAGATCTTTCTATTGTGTGCTCAGTGTGTTGTCCAATTTAGTCTCAGATATTTGGTCCTGAAATCAGAAGGTAGTCTGCAATGGCTACATGTCACCTTCGTGTCTGCCTAGTTTTAGCTCACACGAACTATGCTACTCTCTAGCATGGTACCTCTTTAGCATCCAAATCAGAAAGATGCTATCTAAAGAGGGCAACCTGTTTCAGAGTAGTTGATGTTATTATGAGAGAGAGGCAGAATGTGAAGTGTGGAAGCAAGCAAAGTTCTTCATACTTATTAGAATAATTACGATTTGCTCAGCTTCCATTCTGTGAACAAGCCTTGTGCCACATGCTTAATGTGCATTATCTTTTTTTAATCCACAATAATGCCTGTACTTTCTGAATTTGTATATCCACTTTACAAGGGAGGAAACTGAAGCCAAGATAATTTTTATTCTCCACTAAAGTCAGAACTATTGCGTTCATGGGGCAAGTATGACATAGAAACACTGTTTGAACCCAAACCTCTGCCACTATAAACATGATTTTTTAGTCTGATGTCTTCCAGTCTCTATGCTGCTCTCCTTTTATGAGCTCATCCCTTGGAGTGCTAACCCTCTAGGATCCTATTGTTCATGAGCGCAGGGATACTGGACACAGGGAGCAAGAGGAGCCTGGTTGGGAGGCTATTCAATGAAAGCCTGAATCTGCCTTACATACTCGTCTTCACAAAGCTGCCTTCTGACTTGTGATAAATCCTGCTCCCTCAAGTCACTTCCTTCAGCTACAGCTGCGCACAACACAATAATCACCATCAGAGGGGTCATCTCCAAATTGCAAAGGACAGCCCAGCAGAGGAAATGAGAACAGATAACACATACCGCCAGTATATGTCCATCATGCCGACAGGTGCTGCCTGCAGAATTCTAACTCCATCCCTTGTATTTCTCCTCCACCTTCCTTCCCACCCCCAACACCCCCATCATACTAGTTTGGACCACATTTTTTCAGAAGTCTTCTCACTGGTCTTCCTGCTATTTCTCTTTCCTCTCCAACCCATTTTACTTAATAGAATTAAAAATTTTCCCCCTAAACCAGTGGTTCTCAACCTTCTGGCCCTTTAAATACAGTTCCTCAGGTTGTGACCCAATCATAAAATTATTTTCCTTGCTACTTCATAACTGTAATGTTGCTACTGTTATGAATTGCAATGTAAATATCTGATATGCAGAATGGTTTCAGGCGACCCCTGTGAAAGGGTCATTCGACTGCTAAGGAGTCACGACCCACAGATTGAGAACCGCTGCCCTAAGCCACCTAACATTTCATTTCTATGTTACCAACATTGAAGAACCAAACCAATAAACAACTAGAGTAGAAAGAAACTATGCCATGGCTTTTCATTGCATTGTCACAAAGCCCCTGGTACAGTGTCCCCATCCTTCTGTGATCTGGTCCCAGCTTCAACCTCACTCCCCTCCTTGAGGCTGTCAGATCCTACAACACTGAGCTTCCACATCCTTCACATCAGACCATCTCCACTACCCTTGCCCAGGCTACATCTTCTGCTTAGGATGCTCTCTGATTACTGTCTCTGGGGCCAGGTGCCCTGCTTTGTGGCCATCCTCCTCTCTTCCCCAGTATTACCCTGAAAGGCTAAAGTCATTGTATCCATTTTGGCCCAAAAAGGGGACCAAAATTATAAGATGCAAGATCCAGTCATGCAGTTTGTAGGTTGTAGGATAGGGGACTGAAATCCTAATCTTCTGATCTAATTTTTCATCTGATGTAGTAATAGTCCTCATTTCACCACACATTCGAGCATAAATATATACTGTTGACTCAAACAACACAGGAGTTCAGAGTGCAAACCTCCCATGAGTATAACATTTGACTCCCCCAAAACTTATACCTATACCCTAGGGTTAATTGGAAGCCTTACAGATAACATAAACAGTTAACACATACGTTGTACGTTATATGTACTTTTTATTATATTCTCACAAAAATTAAGCTAGGGAAAACAACATGCTGTTAAGAAAATTATAAGGAAGAAAAATATGTTTACAGTATTTATTGAAAAAAATGTGCTTATGCCTAGACCAGCACAGTTCAAACCCATGTTATTCAAGGTCAACTGTATAGTCAAAACTGCACCCAGCACCATTCTCATGCCACGTTATTTTCACACTTCAGCTGCTAATATCAGTGCAACCCACTTAAGAGCATTATCCACAAACCCTCTTTCCTCTTTCTTTGTCCTAAACTCAAAGGAAACATCTCCATAAGTTTAATTCGGAAGCTGCCTTGGCATTTGTATAGACAGTGCCATCTTCCGTTATCTTAATTGCATATTTGGGAAACCCGCCCTGCGCCTGTTTCATATGGCATGCCATTTGGTGTTTATGACCATCATCTGAGAGTTCACAGCATACGGAAGCTCACCCACTCTGAATGCTAAGCTTATCCAATCTCTCTTCCACAACAGACATGAGAAATAACTAATAAAAATGATTACCATAATCGAGGGTCATATAAATGCCAAATGCCATAGCTGTTCTTCATTCTAAAGTTTCTTAATATCTCTTCTCCACCAACATCATAAAAGTGGAGGAGGGGCAAAGCAAGATATTACTCATAAATAATCAGAAATATTTCTTCAAGCTTTGTTTCAAATCCTTCCATTAAGGACTAAGCTTCAATTTTAGGGTCAACCTGTAGGGGAGGCAAAGTTTCACGGATAATTGAAGTTGAAATTGTGTGACCTTGCCAAAGAACTCTCTTTGCATTTATGTATTTTTCCCCTCCAACCAGCAATAATAATAATATAGAAAGATACAAGAATAACACTTAACTAAATCAGATGCAGATGGCTGTGTTATCAAGCAGAGGCAATTTTTATCATTTTAAAAGCTTTTGTTTTTGTAAAGGAAAGAAAATGGGCCATGTTCCCTTGCCTTTTTTTTAAAGAGAGAAAAAAGCATATGTTTTTTAATTTGAAATGGAGTATGAAGGGTGTTATCTCCCAAGAATTGCTGCGTTGCAGTGAATAGTAGAAAATGCATTTGCTTGCAAGCTTTCTGGTAAATTCTTCTCTGACTTAGAGAGTCCGTGGCATATTACATCAGCCTACCTTTCTAAGAGAACTGTATGCACATCCTGAGAGCCAATTTCCTGAGCCTCTTTTACCAGATCATCTTGTTTTCTTTGTTTATGTTATTGATTTAGGGAAAATCATTTGGTTGAATATTGAGTGTTCATTTAAATGAGAATGTGGTAATATGCGGCAAGAAGCAGAGAGGGCTAGAATAACCCAGGGGCAATAAAACCTTGTATTTGCATTACAACTTATGGTCTGCATGATCCTATTTGAACCATTGTACCCCTGAGGATTATGAAGGCCCAGACTGTTATCCCAGTTTTATAGAAGTCAAAGCGTGGAGGGTGTAAGTGGCTTTCTTGTGGCCTCAAAGCAGGACTAGAACCTTCTCCAACCGTTCCCTCATCTGCACAAAGCTGCCTCTGAATGAAAAACCAACCAGTCCATTCAGAGCACTGAGGGCACCAACTTTGTAGCTGGCACCACAGTTGAAACAATGACAGGGGTGCCAGTATTTGGGGTACTGCCTCAGGACGCAAGGCATTTACCATTGAGTGGGAAAGAAAGAAATGTGCAAACTACTTTGCAAGATATGAGTGTGAAACCTGCAAGGTCTCATGGTCACGATAGGCAGGTGATGCGGGAGGCCTCCTTCGGGAATGCACAGAAAATGGATTGATGAGATTAGGTAGGGTTAGTGGAGCAGTTACCATGTTCAAGCCACTTGACGTGTAACTTCTGTTGGTCGTTCCAACAGACATTTCCCAGTTCTGATCCAAAGATGGCATTTTGGAATCTTGCAGGCAGGAAATTTTAGTTCTGGCACCTGCAAGTAGTGAGCAGGAGCATGCGCTTTCACCTCTGGAGGTCTCGTTTTATTCATCTGAAAAAAGTCTGTGTAGAAAAATTAACCAATTTTAAAAGTTTCTATAAATAGTGTCTAAAGTAAAATAAAATACTAACAATAATGTTTATATAATAATTTGGTGGGATTTTTTTTTTTTGGTAATTTGTAGAGTTATTGTTATTATTATTCTGTGGTAAGGGCTGGAGATACAGAATTGAATAGGAAAATGCTCCTAGTCTTAAGAAACTCCAAATAACAAGAAAGATTTCCATATCCAACTCTTCCTTCAACCCTCCCTCCTGCCCTCCCACCTTCTCTTCTTCCTGCTTTTTTCTCCAATCCTTTTTTCACTTGTTATTTCTTCTTTTCTTCCTTCCATCATTATTTATTGAGTGCCTCCCCATTCCAGAGAAAGCACTAGGTGCTCAATTTTCAAGAATGTGTAGGCACTGACCAAGCCCCGAGGGAGAGCTCAGTCCAGAGGAGGGAATCATTCACACCAGTCACAAGGCAGGGCGAGAAACGCTGAGACAGAGGGGAACCGGGCACCGAGAGGCCAGGGGAGCACACACAGCTCAGTGGAAGCGGGTGAAGGGAAGATACAGAAGGCCTCTCTGCATATAGGAGAACTGTACTGAGCCCTCAAATGCAACTGGGACTTGTCCAAGCAAATGAGTACCTGCAGACTTCTCCCATCCGCCCCCCACCCTTTGCCCACCTCCGCCTACCCCTGCCGCCTCCCCCTCTTTTGGCCTTCACCACACTTCTGGCTGTGTCCAAGGGAGATACATCCATGTTCTTCAGCTAATCCCTTCCACTTGTTTATCTAGTCACCCCCTCCCCCTCCCTGTTCTTCCAATATCCTCTCTTTTCACTAGACTTAGCAAGTGGTCCCTTCACAACGTAAATTGAATTATGTCCATTTCTGTATTAAAGTCTCTAGTGGAAACCCACATTTCTCTTTAAAAATTCCACACTTTAGTGTATAAAATGGCCATAAAGGTACTGGCATCGCCAAGCTCACGGGCTTCATTTTCTTACCCTCTCTGCAGCAGCCTTTCCTTGGTAAACTCCAGAGCAATTCCAAACTCAAGACCCTTTGCCGGCTGTTCAATTACCTGGACACACTCTTGCCTGGCACTTTGATTGATTTCTTCCATCACACAGTTCTCATCAGAGAAGCCTGCCACCTTATTAAAAATGGCCATCTCCCTTAATTAATCAATATTCTCTCTTATCTTACACTGTTTGTTTTTTCAGTGCATGTAAATTTCTGGGAAGCTTGCATTTCTGGGAAGCCTTGTGATTAGCTTTCTCATCCACTAGAAAGTAAGCCACATATAAATGGAAACTAACCTCCCTTATTCCTTAATTTGTTTTCAGCCTTTAGAACAGAAGCGTAGCAGAGGGAGTGGAGAAAGAATAAACTGAGAAATTAGCAGGTTCATGCTAAGTAGACAAAGATATTTTGAAACAAGAATTTAAAGACTTGTGAAGCCAAAACAGAACACTGCTAGTCATGGGAAGCTCTCAGAGCGGAAGTCTGAGAGAGAAGGGAGAAGTGGTGGTACCACGTTCAGCTCACCAGACACTCATGGAAACTTACTGGGTCAAAAATGTGATACTAGGAACTGGGGTATAGAAGCATCTAATGCAAACTCCTTTGTATTCAGTTGAGTGCTAAAAATGTGAGAATAATAATAGCTAATGTGCTGGCCAGTACTGATCATTTCCTGTGTTCAGGCCCTATTCTAAGGACTTGACATGTATTATCCCCTGGCATTTCTTTCTCAGAACAACACGATAAGTACTATTACAGTCTCCATTTTTAGAAAAGGATATTGTGACACATAGAAATAGAGTGACTCACCAAGATCCAGCAGGCGAAATACTTACAAACAGCTACCAATATAAAAATCACACAAACTGAAAAAAACAACCAGTGTTGCTGAAGCATTTGCCACATCCCTCTGTAGGGCTGGAGGGTAGGAATGATCTACCAGGATGCCAGAGAAGGCTGCAGGATGAGGCAAGTGGCCTTTGGTCTGTGTCTGGAGGGATGAGGAGAGCCTTGGTACCTGCAGGCTAAGGGGATGGTCTCTCTAGGAGGACCACGGCTCTGAGCAACACTGCGGAGATGGCAAAACGCAGTTGACGCCTAACTGCTTGAGCTCTAGAATCTGAGTTCAGAGTTTAAATCCCATTCCGATATGTACTAACTCAGTGACCCTGAGATCAAGGTCATAGGCTGAATTTTTTATTCTATAATCAGAAACTGCATCTTTTGCATTTGGGGAGTGCTGAGAATTTCTGTGAACCTTGCATTTGAAGCATAGCAAATCACCAAAGAAATATAGTCTGATGCAGGTGTGTAAACAGTGATCTGAGGCTAGTTCACTGAGAGCTAAGAATGTGACAAGTTTGGACCTTGTTTCATAGACCAGAGGAACTGTTAAACTCACCTAAACTGGGTGAGCGCAATAGGCAGGAACTCTAGGTAGTTGTGGTTTTGAGGTGAATTCAATAGAGAACCTCAAAGTATTATTATGTTTATGATTATTATACACTGTTCATACCTAAATAAAACTAAATCCTATTAAGAGTCAAAAGCAGTCCTCTGGCAATTAATATGAGATGTCAGTAGAAACAGCAGTGATCTTTTGAAACAAAACAATCATTTCTATTTGTTTTTGAAGATATCATTCAAGCAACAGTGGGGAGAAAGGATGGTGGTATCTGGGACTTAAGTCACGAGGTCATTTGAAGGTTTTTGAAATCAAGTGAGCTGCAAGCACCGAACAAAAGGAATTACAGAGAATCTAAGGAGACAAGGGTGATTGGACAAGGACTAGGGTCAAATGGGAAAAAATGAGGCAGAACCAAAACTGAAAATGAGAAAATACACACAGTGGCTATCATAAAAAATAACTCCAAATTTGCAAAAGTTCTAAACTTGTCCAAAGCCACACTTGGGGCAACGGGGTTTTCTCCAGAAGACCCAGATGACGTTCGGGACCTGGAGTTGGTGATGTTGTAAAGTCCTGTGTCCCAGGGTGATGTTGGTGACTGTGCTCCAATATCCATCATGTAGTCAAGGAGGCAGGAAAAAAAAACAAAACAGGCTGTACAGTGTCAACATTGAATATCAGAGTCTGGCATTTAGAAAAGCTGATGGGGTGACCAATGAAGACTTCCTCACATAGTACATCAGCTTCTTCTGCGTCACAGGAGAAGAGTCTGTCTTGGAAGCATCACAAACCCACGTCTTCCACGGAAACATTTATTGAAATAATTCTTCCCAATTGACTTCATTGAGCACCATTGCGCAAATGATTGTACTCTGGGTAGGGTGCAGGATATTAAGATCAAACTCCAGGCCCTTTAACCTGCATTGTCTCTAGTTTTGCACTGTCCAGTATAACAACCACTAGACACATGGGGCTGGAGAGCCTTGAAATGTGTCTAATCCAAACTGAGATGCACTCTAAATGTGTAATACAATACGGGATTTAAGATTCTGAATTTGAAGATGTGAAATATCTTAAGAATATATTTTAATGTATTAGATGTTGACATAATCATATTTTGAACATGTTGAGTTAAATATATTATTAACATTAATTCCATCTGTTTCTTTTTACTTTTCTAATGTGTCTACTTTTTTTAAAAAATGCAATTGGCTTTCACTTATGGCTCATTATATTCCTTTTGGATGGTGCTATTCTAGATGGTGCTATCCAATGAGACTTCCTGCTGCCCCTAGAATAGCTGGCATCTGAATGCCTCATGTCTTGCCCCATGCTCATCTGTCAAAAATCCTGAACCCCACCTGAAAGAACATTGCTTCAACTCATCCTTTTCTGACATCTCTAACTGCATGTGATATTCTCAAACTTCTAGAGGAATTTATTTTTATAATGTTTTTCTCTTAGTGTTCTCTGTATTTTTTTCATTTATTTTACCAGGATATAAATTCTTTGAAGACAAGCATCATATATATGACACATTTTATGACACATGGAGCCTAGCATAATGCTACCTATGTGTATTTTCTTCTGAATTTAAAATCATTTAAAGATTCTATAATTGGTTATGGAATCATGATGCTTCAGGAATCCCTTAAACTCTGATGTATAAAAGGGAGACATTTATCCCCTTGTGTTTGCCTTTGTGATAGTGTTGCTACTGATGTAGACTGTTGACAGCTTTGGATCGGGGGAAATACTGTAGATGAAAAATAAGTTCCTAAGAATAGGGAGGCTTAAACTTGGAATAGAGGCCATAAAAGAGAAGTTAATAAAGCACGCATCCATGTACTACACAGTGGCGAGAAAGAGAGATAGAGACAGACAAACGGAGGTTGGACAATGCTAATCTCCTCCTGCTAGGGAACAGCACATGTCCAACTGGTCAGCTTTTAGATGTAGTACTGGACATCGTCTACTTCCTGCAACCTACAACCCTCAACTTTCAATGGTTTAATGAGATAAACGATTAAAGTTCATTAAGGAATTTAAAAAAGCCGTTCACAATCCAATTCCATGTGGGGAAACCAGGAGTGGAGGGCATGCTCTGCTCTGCACAGCCATTCAGGGACCCATATTCCCATCTTTTCTATCATGCTGTGTCTTCTCCTTCCTCCAGGCCATCGGAGAACTCTCCATTCAATGATGGCAAAAAGATAAAAGAGAGGCCAGGAGGTTGATTTATCAATGTTAGCCCCCGAAGTGTCACAAGTAAGTTCCATCTACGTCCCACTGAACCAACCTTGGTCATGTGGCCATGCCTGACTTTAAAGGGTGGTGAGGAAACAGGGCCTGGATGTAGGTTGAAGCTGAGGAGCAGATCATGTTAGGTCATGTAAGTGAACACTGGAGTCTAGCACAGTAGAGCAGTTGTAGGACAGGCCTTTCCATTGTTTGTTCTTTCACACAGTCCTTTAATACAGGATTTCTCAACCTTGAGGCTGTTGACATTTCGGGCTGGACAGTTCTTTGTTACTCAGGACTATCCTGTGTACTGTAGATTGTTTTTAGCATTCCTGGCCTCTGCCTTATAGATAGCACTCCCGCTACCCCATCTATCAATCAAACATCCCTAAATACTTCCATATGTTCTGCATGAGGGAGGGGGGAGGAATAACTCCTGGTTTAATTTAATATTCTTTTATTGAATATCTTCTGCATGTCATGAAATATCTCCTATTTGCTCAAGTACTAAAATTATAGAATATATTTAAAGACATCAGTATTATTATTTAATGACATCTCTCTTCCTCCCCCTTATCTTTTATACACAGCCATCCTTCAAGCATCACACCAGGGAGCAAACTGCAGACAACAGATCTTACCACTTATATGCCTGCACAGAATATTTATCTCTACTTTCATTTCCCTGGTTCTCTTGTCTCAGGATCAATAATTCATCTCTGGATTATCTTCAATTTTTAATCCCTGTTTAGTCATCTTGTTCTAGAACATTGAGTTCACCTTCCCACAATACTTGAGTCATCAAGCTTAGTCCAGGATACAGTTGTTTTCCTCTTTTCTAACAGGAAATAGAAATCATATAGGAACTAAAAGTATTATATCCTAAGAATGTCAGAATATGGCCACTCATGCTGATGTTACCACATCCTGCAGCTTTGTAGCCATCACTCACCAACCACAATGCTCTTTCCTCCTGAACCCGGAGCCCACTAAGAATCTAGGCAATACTGTCAATCACTATTGATTGACCGGGATTGTAACAGGATGTTAAAGAGGATTGGTCTCCAAGCTCTGGTCCAGCTCCTTTATTCTAGAGATAAAGAAACTGAGACCCAGGTGATGGAATGGATTGCCCAGGTCACATATAGTTTTAGCTTTCTGGCCTCTTATTTTTTCTTCTGCCTTGGTGGTATGAATGAACAAGACTTGCCCAAGTCCTGTGAGACTTTTTTTTTTTTTTTTGGAAGTCTAGCCTTGAAAAAGCTTGCTGAAAGTTGGATCATGGCTTGCTAGGATGGTTGAAGTGAACTTGTGTTGAACCGGAGTCTGTTTTCTTTGCTTTTTGAACAAACAGCATATATTGAGCAGAGATTGCAGGGGTATAATCACCCCTTGCCACTCAAATTTTTAAAAGATCAAAGAGAAAATAAGTTTCTGAATGCTAACTAAATGTCTGAATTTAAAATTCAAGAAATATGAGAAGCAATCCCCCACAAGAATTGGGTTGCCAGCAAGAGAATGTGTGGAGGGTGAATGTGGCCTGTATGTTTGAATGATAGGATTCAGTGTTAGCCACAGTCTTTTTAGAAAAACAAATTCATCGGAGTCTGGTGGGAAATAGAAGCTGTTTATGCTTTATTGTTTGAATACAATAAAATACATTGGGAAGAAACATTGATCCTGGTTTATTTTCTCATCTAGGTTTTATTTCTCTAGCCTCAGCTTTCCTGGCTAGGGCTCTACCATCCATGTTTATGTCAAATGGGCTGATGTTCAATAATTATAGGTCTCCCCAGGAAAATGGCTTTACAGAGGAATTTTATAAAGGTTTTAAAGATTTTATGATGAATTCAGCTCTTCCACCATTATTAGTTTTAAAAGGTGCTCTATAGCCATTGCTCAGAGTACAGCTATTGATCCCTTTACAAAGGGGAGACTGACTGGTCCACCCACGTGAGTGCCGTATCTTGGCATCTTTTAAAGGGAGGTGATAACGTGGTGAAATAAAAGGGCCATTTTCCTTGTTAGAAGACCTCTTATCCCAGCTAATGGTGACAGAATAAACTTTAGGCCTATAGGAAACAGTCACCACAAATGTCACCTGGGGTTTTAACAGATACATCAGGGGCTGAAATGAACATCATGTTGTGACATGAAGTTTGCTCAAGAGGTAATTGCCAAACTTGTTAAATAGACAACCTAAATATCTCTCGACTCAGTCATTTCTTCTCCACCATCCCTGTCTTTGCCACCTTCTCCTTAGGTTGTCACTATTGAAACTGCGCCCCAATGGGTCTCTCTCCTAGTTGTGGGTGCCCCTGCTAAAATGATTTAGTGCCTCTCTCTTGCTTCTGGGAGCGAATCCAAATGACACCATCTGCAGGCTGAGCCCTTGGCATCTCATTTCTATATCCTTTGTCTCTCAACTTGCTCCCACATGGACCTCATGAACCTGCCTAATACATTGATGATCATATCATATCTCAATTGGTGCAATAAAAGAGTTCATGGTGTGTCATCCAAGGCATCTGTCCAGTCTAACCTAAGGCCTGGAAGTATTAGAGCCATACATATGAGTTTTAATTTTTGTTTCCTCACTTAGTAGATGACCTTGAGAAAATCATTGAATCTCTGAAATCCTGTGTCCTAAAATAAGCATAATAATAAGCATAACAAACATATGTTAAGGGCCAGACATAGTAGTTAGCATGTTATTGCTGTGCCATAGGAAGGTACTTTATTCCCTGTTATATAAGGTATTGTTATAGCATATGAATAGCAAGG
The DNA here is from genome assembly GCA_004026665.1 of Murina feae. Taxonomy (NCBI): domain Eukaryota; kingdom Metazoa; phylum Chordata; class Mammalia; order Chiroptera; family Vespertilionidae; genus Murina; species Murina feae. The sequence continues at coordinate 23,475 of PVJC01000007.1, forward strand.
CAGGCAGCTTAAAATGTCTCACTTTTCTCATCTGTAAAACAGACATCATGAAATAGGCCTCACTGGGTGTTAGAATGAAATGTGAAAAAAGATATAACATGTCCAGTACCATGCCCCCCAGAATGTTAGATATTATTACTCTTATGCCCTCTGTAAAATAGAACAGCACTAAATTAGCATTTCAACTACACAGTGTTGGTAGTGAGTGAGAGTTGAATTCATGCTTGTGGATCACTTATTCTTTTTTTGAATGAGTATTCTTTTAAGTTGCCATTGTGGTCCAACTGTGGCTCCAGGTAACAGAGGCAGAGGTGAATGTTATACCTCCATATTACAAGTGATGATTTTCAAAAAGGTAGAATAGGAAATAGACTGTACTCTTTATTGATTATTACCATGTTCTGGCTTATAAACCCAATAATGACCTTCATGTTGAAACTAGAAAAATTTGTCTCATCAAAACCAAATTTGATTAGTGAATAAGATCAAATGAATTACCTGTGGCCACACTACAGGAGAGATTGGAACCAAAGTGAAAATGTAGGTTGGTCTGTGGAAAACAGAATGGAGGTTCCTCAAAAATTTAAAAATAGATCTATCATATGACTCAGCAGTTCTGCTTCTGGGTATACGCCCAAAGGAAATGAAAACAGGATTTCAATGAGATTTATGCACACCATGCTGATTGCAGCATTATTTACAATAGCCAAGACATGAAAATAACCCAAATGCCCTTCAACAGATGAATGGGTATACAAGGATATGGTACATATGCAATGGAGTATTATAATTTATTCAGCCATGAGAAAGGAGGATATCCTGCCATTTTCAACAGCATGATGGACCTTGAGCACATTATGCTAAATGAATAAGTCAGAGAGAATTTGTGGAATATAATGAACAACACAAACTGATGAACAAAAACAGATCCAGAGACAGAGAAGCATCAGTTAGACAGTCAAGCCTCAGAGAGAAGGTAGGGGAGGGTGGGGGTAAGGAGGAGAGATCAACCAAAGGACTTATATGCTAGCATATAGGCCTAACCAAATGGACACAGACAACAGGGGGGTGAGGGCATGAGTGGAGGAGATGGGGGGTAATGTGGGGATAAGGACACATGTAATAACCTAATCAATAAAAAATAAAATAAAATAAAAAGAATTGCATATTACTTATATACTAAATCTAAAAAGTCAAGCCTGTTAAAACAAAAACAAAACAGAGAATAAAATGGTGGTTACTAGAGGATGGGGAGATGGGGGCATAAGATTGATAGTGCTTAATAGTACAAACTTGTGACAGATAAAAAATAGCCATAGAAATCTAGCACACAGTATAATGAACATACATAATAATACTGTTCTGTAATTATGTAATGTAATAAATATTGCTTCAATAGAAATCATATCTATCTATCTATCTATCTATCTATCTATCTATCTATCTATCTACCTAAGTGACTGTCACAACTGAATGGATGACCGAACAGGTTGTGTGGGGTGACCAGATCAGCAGGGAAGTTAGTGAGGGACAAACAAATAACTGAGCATCAGGCTGCGTGGGGTGACCTGACCAGCAGGGGGGGTTAGTGAGGACCAAATAACTGAGCAGCAGACTACAAAGATGGCAGTGCCCACAGCCAATAAGGAGGAAATATGCTAATTGACTGCCATGCCCTCAAAGATGGTGGCACCCACAGCCAATAAGAAGGGAATATGCTAATTGACTATCACGCCCTCAAAGATAGCAGCACCTATTACCACAAGATGGTGGTGCCCAGTCCCCTCAGCTCTGCTGAGGCAGCAGGCTCATGGCAAGGCCGGTACCATCCCTAGGCAGGCCCGGCTGCTCCACATGCCTGCCTCCAGAGTCCCCCAGTCCCTCCAGCCCCCCAGCCACCCAGGGCCAGCCCAAGGCTCAGGTAACCAGCACTGCTAAGGCTCGTGCTGCAGCAGTGGCAGCAGCAGAGGAGTGATGGGGGGCATCTCCTTGCCCTGATTGCAGGGTTACCTCCTGCCCTTAGGGCTCCCAGACTGTGAGAGGGTCAGGCCAGGCTGAGGGACACCTCTCCCCCTCCAGTGCATAAATTTTCATGCACCAGGCCTCTAATAGAAGATATTGGCAATGTAGGCAATGTATGAAAGTAGGTTTCCCAATAATACCAATCCCACTTTGTGTTTAGAAAATAAATTACATGGGTCTATCTCTCTCTCTGTCTTTCTGTCTCTCTCTCTTACTCTGTATTGTCTTCATATGTAATCCTGGAGTGGGCTGATGACTGTCACTTTTTTCCATTCTTTTTTATTATAACTAATATAAGTAATTTCTATGTCAGAAACTGTGCTCAGAGCTTATGGTCATTTGCTTACTTAATTTATAACAGTTTTATAGGTAGGTATTAATGTAATGATCACTGATACTATTAATGGTATCCTCATCTTAATGTGAAATCAAGGTTTATGGAAAGTCAGCACGCTGCCTAAAGCATAGTTTCTTCATTGACTGGATGAATACAGATCATGTGTGTTTTAGTGACAGGCGACTAATGCCTGCATGACTCCATGGATTAATCCTGTAACCACCATGCAATATTTTATAACTTGTCTATTAGTTCCTTTTATTTAAGATAAAATATATTTTATATATCTGCAAATTGATTAACATAGGCTATGAAATATTCTTTACAAATAATATTGTCATATAATGCTCACTGTTCATAGAAATAAAAGGCCATTTCATTTCTTTTAAAACTTTTATTATGAAATAAATGCATTCATATGGTAAAAAAAATTAAATGGTTTAAATGATGAGATGATAAAAAACAAGTCTCAGTAAAAAGTCAGCCTCATATCCACACCCCAAAGAATACTACTGCCAAGTGTGGGATGTGTGTGAGTGTGTGTGTGTGTGTGTATCTTTCCAGAAACGTTGAAAGCACAAGCAAGCATAAGGTATGTGTCTTTTAAGTATTTTTATAAAAACAGGAGAGATCATACTATCTATTGTTTTGGATATTGATTATATTATTTTTCCCTAAATGTGGATTAAAGATCCATCTATCATGGCACCTAATCATTCTTTTGAATGGCTATACCAGTAAAATACCCATTGTATGAATGAATATATCTTGTGTATCTTTATTAGTTTGATTTGTCTTGTATGGACATTCCAAGAAAATTGTACATGCATGTGACCAACTACAGGATAAATTCTTTAAGGTTAAATTCCTGGGTAAAGTAATCTGTATATGTTTAATTTTAATTGAGATAGCCAAATTGGCTGTAATACATGCATTCATTAGCAGTACATGAGAATGCCTGATTTCCTATATACTTGTTAGCACTTTTTGATCTATGGCAAAACGATAATAAAAATGGTATCTAAATGTTATTTTAATTTGCTTTCCTTAAATTATGAGACATTTTGGAAATATTTCTCTTATACGTGTTTGTGTATCTGTGCATGAGTGAATTTTTCTGTGAACTGTTCTTTTAGGTCCTTTCGAGTTTCCCATTGAGCAGTAGCTGTTTTTTCTTAGTGATTGGCAAGAGTTCCTCATAGATTATGGAAATTAGCTGTATTCCCTGTGTGTTGCAAGTCAAGTTTTCATGTTTTACTTTTTTTTATTTTGGATATAGTTTTCAATATCTCACAGAAGTACTTATGTAGGTATACCTAATCTATCTTTGAGTAGTTTGTAGTCTTAGGTTAAATATATAGTAAGGTCTTCCTGCCTCAGAATTTCTTTTAAGGATATTTTTTCTTTATGTTCACAGTTGCACACTTTATCTCAAATCTTTGCTCCACTAGAAATTATCTTGGTGTGAAAGAAAAAAGATAATAATTTAGTTTTTATTCCTCTCCTCATACCAAAGGTTTAGTTTGTTGTCCAAAGAAATTCTGTTCAATAGGATCATCTTTTCCCCTCCAATTTTTAAGGTACATTTGGGCCTATTTGGAGAAATTATTAAATTTCATTAAGTAGTTAGATGATTCTTGCTACGGTAACACATAGTTTGTATTGCTGTATCCTTGTCGTGCATTAGAGGCCCCTCTCATTTCTCTTCTTGTTCAAAATGGTTCTGGCAGTTTCCTCATGCTTATTTTCCAAATGAAATATTATATTAATGTATTTGTTATCATTACATTGAATATTTAGATGAATATAGTTGATTTTCAAAACCATTTATACCTTCTTATACAAGAATAAGGTATGTCTATTCACTTACTGAAGTCTTCCTTTATGGTTATCATTAGAGTTTTAAAGGTGTTTTTCATTTAGGCCTTGTACATATCATGTTAAGTTGATCTAGGCAATTAATTTTTATTATTACTTTTATAGATGAGATGTGTTCTCACATTAAATTTATATTAACAATTATGTGTTCCTGAATTCTTATTAATAATTTAACCAATTATCTTATAAATTATCTTACTTCTTATAATTTAAGTATTTGCTCTGAGTTTTTAATGATATATAGTTATTTTATGTGTTGATAATAATTTTCAACCTTTCCATTTTTATATATCTTATTTTCTTTTCTTCTCTATGCACAATGGCTAATACTTTCAGAGTATGTTAAATAATAACACAGTATTTTTCTTGGGGTTAAGTAAGTATCCATCTATTTTATATTTTAGTAAGCATCATAAAAGTGAGGTATAGATAAATGTAAATATTTACCTGTTTCAGTATTGAGATAACTCATACTGAGTCTCTTTTCCTTTAATATATTAAGACTAGGGGCCCAGTGCACAAAAATTTGTGCACTCAGAGGTGCAGGGGAGGGGAGAGGGGAGTCCCTCAGCCCAACCTGTGTCCTCTCATAGTCTGGGACCCCTCGGGAGATGTCTACCTGCTAGCATGACTGGCCAGCCTGGGTGAGGGGCTGATGGCTGTTTGCAGCTGGCCAAGCCCCCCAGTGGGGACTCTCACCCCATTGGGGTGTGGCCAGCCTGGGTGAGAGGCTGAGGGCTATTTGCAGGCTGCCCACAGTCCCTTCAGGGTCCCTACTGGGGTACCTGGCCAGCCTAGGTAAGAGGCTAAGGGCCATTTTCAGGCTGCCCACAGCTTCCATTGACCCAAGGTTCCAGCGAGGCTAGCTGGAATCAGGTTTCTGGGGTTTATTTATCTTCTATAATTGAAACTTTGTTACCTTGAGCAGAAGCCTAGGCAGGTAATGAAGTCTCCTGTTTACTTAAGCTCCGTGGCTTCTATAATTAAAACATTGTTGCCATGAGCAGAGGCTCAGCCAGCCTAGGCAGGCAGTTGCAACAGAAGCCTCCTGTTTGCTCTAGCTCTGTGGCCACCAGCCTCCATCTTGGCTGGGTTAATTTGCATACAGTCACTCTGATTGGCTGGGAGCATGACTTAGCTGGTGGGTGTGGCTTAGATGTCTCAGAATGACAGTAAATTTGCATATTACTCTTTCATTAGATTATATATTGAATAATATTAATTTAATATTTAATCTTTTTTAAAATATATTTTTATTGATTTTTTACAGAGAGGAAGGGAGAGGGATAGAGAGTTAGAAACATTGATGAGAGAGGAACATTGATCAGCTGCCTTCTGCACACCCCTTACTGGGGATGTGCCCACAACCAAGGTACATGCCCTTGACCAGAAATGAACCTGGGACCCTTCAGTCTAAAGGCTGAGGCTCTATCCACTGAGCCAAACCAGTCAGGGCTTAATATTTAATTTTGAATAGTTTCCTTCCTTGTTGGTTACCTGTTATTATGTATGAATTCAGGTAAAAAAATTATATTTGCTAAAAATTTAGAATTTTTATGTCAATATTCAGAAATGAGATTTATCTGCATTTTCCTATTTTGTCCTAATTATCTGGTTTTGGTATTGATATTGTCTTTATTTCTAATCATCTACCCCTTCTCTTGGCACATGAACACACATACACTTCTTTCAAGTTGAGAGTTAATGAATGATCTATTTTTCCAAAAAAACCTTTCATTTTATTTATTAAGCCTACTGTGTTTCTGTTTTCAGAATCATTGATTTTGTGTTTTACTTATAAATTCTCACCTTTTTGCCTTTATCCTAGTTTATTTCTAACCTTCTTAAGTTGAATAATTAATTAATTCATTTTCATTATTTACATAGTGGTGTGTATACTGCTATGAATTGATCTCCAAGCATAATTATAACTCTATTATATAAGGCCTTACCCCTGTCATTTCCATTATTGTTATTTTTGGCAAATTTAGCTGTGCTTTTCTCTTCTGGGGCCATCCATCCAAAGAAGAGGGTGGGATTGGTGGGATTTCCAATCTTATCCCTGTCCTTGCAAACTCACTCTGATTTTATTGTGACCAGAAAATATAATCTTTCTATTTCAACTTTTGATCAGTTACTTAGGTTCTAATAGTAACAAATTCAAGCTTGAGATATGTGAATGCTCCATGGGCATTTATAAAGAATGGCTACTTGGCCCTAACCACTTTGGTTCAGTGGATAGAGCGTAGACTTGCAGACTAAAGGATTCCCAGGTTCGATTCTGGTCAAGGGAATGTACCTTGGTTGCAGGCACATCCCCAGTAGGAGGTATGCAGGAGGCAGCTGATCGATACTCTCATTCATCGATATTTCTAACTCTCTATCCCTCTCCCTTCTTCTCTGTAAAAATTCAACAAAATATATCTTTAAAAAAAAAGAATGGCTACTAACTATACACTGGTATAAAAGTAATAATTTCTGCTTCATTGGTTATACTATTTAGGCAGTATCTCATCTATTTTTTTCTTCTATTTGCTAGAAGAAAAATGTCTTTCTTAATATGAGAGTTTAATTAAGACACCTCACCAATGTTGTGTTTATGTACTAATTTTGACATTTTCTACGTTTTAAAAAATACATTTTTATTAACTTCAGAGAGGAAAGGAAAGGGGAGAGCGATAGAAACATTAATGATGAGACAGCATCATTGATCAGCTGCCAGGATCCTGCATGTCCCACACTGGGGATCAAGCCCACAACCTGGGCATGTGCCCTAGCTGAGAATCAAACCATGACCTCCTGGTTCATAGGTCAACGCTCAGCCACTGAGTTACAATGGCTGCGCTCCACATTTTTTAAAATATAAATGCTGTGATATTAGAAACATAAATATCCATGGCAATGAGATCTGTAACATTGCATCATTAGAAAGTGCCTTTATTTGCCTTATTTAGTTCTTTTTCTCCTGATTTTGATTTGTGCTTGCAACTTAATCCCTGGTTTATTTTGAATAATATGCCTTTATTCGGTATTTTCAAATCTTTGAAAGGCACATGTTTTAACTGCTTAAACTGCATTTTTTAAACTGCATTTTTTACTGAATCAATAGAATGGTCTTTTTAGATCATTTATTTATAGGCTTATCTCATTTCAATTAATTACTATGTCTCAATTTTGTTTTTGTTCCATCATGTTATTTCATGTTAACATCTTATTTTTGTTTCCATTAGATTTCCCCTTATTTGCTTTTGGATATGTGCTTCTTTTATTAATTTTGCACTTCTGATTTCCTCCTGATAAGTTGGGTAGTGTTTTTAACAATAAAAATAATAACCTATTTTTTACAATTATAGTTAGTAATAATATATCTAAATATGTTTTTCTCGATATAACAAACATAAATAATATTTATAGAATTCTCCCACCACAGAGGAAATAAGAAAAATTAGCACACACATACATACACTCAGACATACACACTCTTCCTTCCACCTCCCATATTCACATTTCCCATTCTTGTTAGTTTCATTGGCATATGTATCTTCATGGTTTACAGCAGTTAAATGCTCACAATTCTTTAACTTTACTTCTGCATACAGAATAAAGACCATGCAAAAGCATTTGTTTCCATCATTCCTCCTTTCTATGCATTTTAGTTGGCTTCCTTTCTTAGTCAACTGGATTTTGTGAACATGTCTCTTTTCAGGAAAGACTCATGGGTGACATTTCTTGATTTCTGCCACATGTACTAGTAAAAATGCCTTTCAGTTGCCTTTATGGTATCAAATTCTTGCACTGACTTTCTTTCTCTTGGACCAGGGTGGACATGACTATCCACTGGGCTTCACTGCCTGCTAGCTCAGGATGTTGCCCAGATGAAAGCAGAAGCCAGATTGTTCCTCAAACCCTCTCTGTGGGGGCCTGTGTGTGTGCTAGCATGTTTGGAGGAGGTGTTTCTTCAACTCAACATTTTTTTCTGTCATGTTATAAAAATATTGGGGGTTTTTAATCTAATTTGTCCTCTTTTTCAGGACCATTCATCAGCCATATTTTTCCTTCTTCACAGCTCAATTTTTCTTACAATCACTTTTACTCTTTTTATTTTTTTCATGTTGTTTTATAATATTTTTCTAAACCTGTCCTCTGTAACTTGGTTTTTGGTGATCAGTGAAGTCTTTCCTCTAGTTTTTAAAAAGTCTCATGATGATTTAATTTTTGTAATGGAATTCTGATTATTAGATTATTCTCCTCTACTCATTTGCAATTCCTCTTCCCTGGGTTTATTCCTCTCCTTGGTGATCCATTTCTCTGTTTCTGTAAAAATCTCTCTTGTGCTTCCCTGCAACCCCTGTATGGTTATGGTTGTCTAGGTGATGACTTAGATCTGGTTCTCTTCGTTCATCTAATTATGCCATGTGAAAAAAATGACAGAGGTGATCCAGCAGCAAACCTGTGTTCCAGAGAGGTATGCAGGAGGTGAATACAGAGACCGCTGTGAAGGGCATTGCTACAGGTCCTAAGAGATGGGTCGGGTCAGAGTTTTCGCCATCTGATTTTTCAGGCTTATAATGAGCGAACATCTTATATAACATAGCTCTGTGCAGTAACTCATCTAATCGTCATGAGTGAAATCATCTCTCCCTTCATATCATCACCTTACCAGCTACCCCCACACCCGTGCCTAGAGCAAATATTGTCAGTGCCTCAGCTAAAAGACGGTCAGGCTTTTCTCGCGGTGACCCCAGAATCGTTGAAGCTTAAAAAGATGCCCAACCACCACACAGCTATTAGAAAGTCTGATACAAAAAGCAGGCAATCCCAAATGCTGGTAAGAATACAGAACAGCGGGAACTCTCTGTTGTTGCCACTATGAATGCAAATGCCACTTTGAAAGATAGTTTGGCAGTTCCTTAGAAAATCAAATATAGTCTCACCATGCCAGGGAACATTTGTGCACCTAGGCTGTTCCTCAATGATGTGAAAACTTATGCCCATATGAAATCTGCATTGTGAATGTTTACAGCAGCGATATCATAATTGCCCCAAACTGGCAACTTTTCAGATATCTTTCAATAAGTGAATGGATAAATAAATTGCAGTAACATCATAAAGTGGAGCAATTCAAAGCAATAAGCTTTCGAGCCATTGAGGGCTGGATGAACCATAAACACATACTGTTAAGTGAAAAATCCCATCTTAAAAGGCTGCATACTGTATGAGCTCCACTTTATGCCATCCTGGAAAAGGCAGGACAATAGAGACAATAAAAATCTAAGTTGTTCCCAGGGGAAACAGAAGAGAGAGGGTTAACTAGAGAATTTTTAGAACTGCGGGTCGCTTCTGTCTTAGAGGGCAATGGTGGCTACATGATATTATGCTTTAGTCAAACCCATGGAACATTACAGGCAAAGAGCAGACCTTAATATATGCAAATTAAAAAATAATTTAGAAGCATGGTCGTTCCAGGAAGGAATGCACACTGTGACAAGAGAATTAAACTATATTACAAATGTGTGAAACCTCCTCAGTGAAACCTCCTGGTGGTGGGAGAGAAACCGCTGACTTAATTGAGAAATGAGTAGAGCCTAGAAGACATAAGACAAGGAAACTGCTCGCGCACACAATGCTCTAGTAGATAGAGTTTTCCCCGAGGGCGTGTGTGTACAGAGAATTCGGCATTGCATGTTACACCTGGGAGGGGTAGGTGATCATGAAGATGAAGATGCTATTCATTAGAAATTATAGTAATAAAAAAGAAAGGTATTAGGTATTATAAAACACTTTATCTCACTTGTGCTCCTCCTCAGCTGTATATGTTGACCATTTTACAGAAAATTGAGGTTTAAAGAGATTAAGCACAACACTCAAAACTCATACATTTAATTAATAACACAATAAGCACTCAAAATTCAAAATATCTGACCATTAGTCCAGTACTCTTTCTAAATGACTTTTTTTTTTCTCTGAGCCTAAAATTATGTGCCAGTCAAAAAGGGAATTATCTGGTTAATCCAAAACCAACTTTATCTCAAGTCAAACATTGAAATGCAAGAATGACCAACAGAATGCCATCTGACTTTTGATCTTGCGACCGACATGCATCATGGTGTTTATGGCAGGGCCTTTGGGTTGACTGACTGGGTTGGAATATTACCTCTGTTATGTATCAGCTGTGGGAACCTGGGCAACTTATTTGATATCCCTGAGCATCCAACTGTGACTATTTGTTGTTGGGGGGCGGGGGAGTAAACTCTGTCTGGAGAAATGCATGGAAAATTACCCAGCACAAGTAAGATTTGCAATGCAGCGGCAATAATTATCATGGTAACGGGTAGTCATTGGCACGGTTGTGTTGGAGGTGGTTAGGACTCATATGGCTTACAAGGAAGGCAGCAAGTAACCACATGGTCTACTGCTTTGTGAGCTGTCTCTGTGACTGACGCCAGTGAGCTCCTGGAGACCACACATAAAGGCATCATCCACTTGTCCTCCTCACCTCACACAATCCTGACCACAGAATAACAGATGATTGCTGATAACAAAACAAGAAGTCAGCTTGGATCACCTCGTATTCTAGACAGGCTTCAGGATCCAGTTGCCACTCACAAGGATGGCGCGAAGATAGATTGTGGCCTTGTGGTAAGCCGGCTTCTCACTCTACCCACCAAGTCTTTTTATTCATAAATACTGAATAGGGCTCAACTTTATTCTGCTGGGGCCCAGGGAAGGTCACCCCAAAATATGCCCACAATGGCGCATTCATCATTGTGAGTTAAATTTACTTGAAAGGCAACCTGTACTAGATGGGTGAGTTGACCCTCCTTTGTTTCCTTGAATGCAGGAAATACATCTCCCTTGTGAAAGGTGCCCTGCTGGCTCCAGATGGGGGGAGGGCTAGAATAGACACCCAATTGCCAGATGAAGGAATTCAGAGGCAAAGAGCCTACATAAACAAAACATATTACTTCTTTACTGATTTACTACCCTGCGCCATCCTTCTGTTCAGATTTCTTACTAATCAGCACCCAAACCTGAATTTCTTTGCCCTGTCAAATCTTCACAAATTCGGTGCTTCCTTGTCTAAAAAGTATAACAAGCTGCCAATTTTGATCATTTCTCTGATGATCATTTATGATCTACATGCACATATGAAATCAATTTTTCTCCTGGTGATCTGGTCTTGTGTCGATGTTATGATTTGCCCAGCCATAAGAACACAAAAGGTATAAAGTAGACCTACCCTTCAACAATTCCATATAAATAAGCTATTTAGGGGAGAATCCTGTTAAATATTAGAAAATGTTAATGATTTTTTATATTTTTATATTGATAAAAATTACAGAAACTCTTACAAGTAGAGAATAAAAATCACCTTTAATTCTACCAACAACAAATAATAGTCTACTTCATTTTAAGATGTTTGCATTGCATTTTTCATGCAGACACACATATTTATATGTGGGTACAACATGTCTGTAATGTATTTAGCATTGTGGAAGGCAATGGGGTGGATGACTATTTTGAAAGGCATATAGCCTTATTGTTTTTCAATTCTACAGATTAACCAAAGAAAACATTGCTGAATAGGAAACTATTCTGGGAAGAACAAATCTTTGGCATTACTGAACAAACACAGGAGAAATTCTTTATGTGTTGATGGCTCTTCTGGAATCCCTGAAGGTGTTTGGGGACACAACCTTTTACACAGGTGAACCCTTCTCTTCCTCTTATAGTATTATTCCCATCATTAATTTAGTTGAGAAATCTTTTCACTTCTAGATAACACAAAGTATGTTTTCATCCAGCCGGAATTAGTGGGGTCTGAATTAATGAGGTTTGCTTGTATTGGATTCAGCTTCTTTAAGCATGTGTTCCTCTTGATAAAATCACCTTGGATGCAAGAACAAAACACTAAGGATTAAAATATGCACCAGCAGAGTGCCAGCTTGCTGCGTGCCTTAAGAAATCAATGAGACACCATTAAGACTTTAAATCTCGCCCTGCAACCAGGAGGTGAGGGGATTGTGTTTCAGCTTGGATAAGCAATTCCAGGGCACAGGCTTGCCATGGAAAGTGGTCTACAGGCAGTAGGTCTCTGGAGGTACAATCTGGGCTCTGTGAGCAAGAACCATGCAGCAAAAAATGATAAGGCAGGCCCAGCCCAAATTTGAATGGCATTTGAATTTGATACAGATTGAGCATCAGGCTGGTGTTCAGTGGAGTATTTGGTCTAAACCATTAGGGTTGGTGAGGGATCTAGATACCGAAGACACTGGCCAAATCATGAGTGGATATTGGGAATAATTGAGGAGGCAAAGGGGCTGAGAAGGCAGAAAAAGAATAGATGTTTTTGTAATGCATGGATTGGACCACTCCCCTATCTCTAGTGGACTTTCTCCTACAAAGACTTCAGTCCCAATCTCCATCTCTCTATACCTATTTGCATGATTTGAAAGTATACCCAACTCGTTAAAACTGAAAGTAAATTCTTTGAGGCAAAGACTTAGTTGTTGTATCTGCAAAAAATAGAATAACATCTGACACATGGCTAATGCTTAATGAATGTTCATTTAATATTGAAGGAATGAGACTGAGACATAGAACCCCTATGTCTCAGATGAGCGTTTTTCGCGTGTTAAGGGGGAGAGAGCTGAAATAGGGCTGCAAATGGTTGACCTCGAATATCTGGCTGCATTGTGCTATGATGCAGAGCAATTTAAGCACCACTGAAGGTTTATGCTTATCTTGAATATCAGGTATGGGCTTTAGGAAATCATCCTGGGTCTGAAGGGAGGTGAGTTGGTTTTCCTAAATAGGTGTGTCAATTAAGTTAAATGGAGTTAACTTAGGGCTTTTTACATTTCAAATTTCTGCAGTACCTTACACCTTCAGAACCCTGAGACTTGGAAATCAACAATGAAAAGCATAGAGATTGCCAAGGAGTCAAGGTGGAATGGTGTTGGAGGACGAATCCTGGACACAAGAACCATGGGGATTCTGGTCCTGGTAGCATTACTTACTTCGTGGTTCACTAATTCCAACCAGAAGGACATCTAATCTAATAAAAGAGTAATATGCAAATTAACCCTCACTCCATTACATCTAAACCATGCCCACCAGCCAAACCACGCCCACCAGCCAATCAGAGCAACTGTTTACAAATTAATCCAGCCAAGATGGCGGCTGGTAGTCATGGAGCTAGAGCAAATAGGAGGCTTCTGTTGCACCAGCGATGGCAGAAACTGCCTGCCTAGGTTGCTCAAGGCAACAAAGTTTCAATTATAGAAGCCACGGAGCTGAAGCAAACAGGAGGCTTCATTTAACCAGCGATTGAGGAAACTGCCTGTCTAGGCCGGCTGTGGCCTTCCGCTCAAGGCAAAAAAGTTTCAATTATAGAAGATAAATAAACCCCAGAAACCTGATTCCAGCCAGCCTCGCTGGGATGTTGGGTCAATGGGAACTGTGGCCAGCCGGCAAATAGCCATCAGCCCCTCACCCAAGCTGGCCAGGCACTCCAGCAGGAACCCCTACCCTGAAGGGACTGTGGCCAGCCTGCAAACAGCCATCAGCTCCTCACCCAGGCTGGCCAGGCACCCCAGCAGGACCCCACCCTGAAGGGGATGTGGCCAGCCTGAAAACAGCCCTCAGCCCCTCACCTAAGCTGGCCACACCCCCATGAGGTGAGGGTCCATGGGGTGAGGGGGCTTGGCCAGCCTGCAAAGAGTCATCAGCCCCTCACCCAGGCTGGCCAGACACACCAGCAGGTGGACATCCCCTGAGGGGTCCCAGACTGCGAGAGGGCACAGGCAGGGCTGAGGGACCCCCTGAGTGCACAAATTTTTGTGCACTGGGCCCCTAGTCTACACTAATAATAGACAGATATGTACATTGACCATCCTTTCGCAGTGCCCCACAGCCAATCAGGAGTGAGTATGCAAATTAACCCAACAAAGGAGGCGGGCCTGTGGGAAGCATGCATGTGTGCAGGCACCAAGCGGTTGGGGGCAGGGCAGGAATGCCCTCCATGTCGCCATGGCATCCCTTTGCCAAGTGTCTGGGGGATGGATGTTCTCGCCCCCTCAGCCACTCCAGACCTACTTGTGCAGGAGCAGAGTGGCTGGCCTGGGTCCCGGGGACACCACTGGAGTGTCTGGTCCTGTCAGCCCAGCCTGGGGGTGGCTAAAGTTCCCAGTCCTTTTCATTTCTTCAGCCTCTGGGCCAGAAGCAAAAGCCCAGAGCACGGGGAACACCAGGGAAAAGACAGTCATGGTGGGTGGTTACTTCTTGTTCATTTATTATGAGCCTGTATTCAAGAAAATAAGACAGGTAAATGTCAGTCAGGATATTTTGCTTCATTAGTAATGATAATTAATAATAATAGCTTGTGTTTACTATGTACCTGGTGCCTTATATACATAATCTCTTTTAATCCTCTAATATTAAGAAGTCGTTGTAAGGATCCAAATCAGAAATGTAAGCAGAAAATGCACTTTCCAAGGAAGGATGGAGAGAAATAAATATTTATTTTACTCCTACTCTGTGAAAGGTGCTACTCTAGGCTTTTTCTCTGCATAAGTTTTTTTTTTTTTTTTTTTTTTTTAATATTCATAGCTCCCATTAGGTGCGGGTTAGTATCTTCACATAAGGATGAGAAACCAGCCTCATAGATGAACTAACTTGCCCAATGTCATCAGCTAAGGCTGGATATAGGCCAGGGTTCACCCTCAGGGGGAGTTGACTCCAGAGTCTATGTCCTTAACCCCTATTCCAAAGAGGTGATGGACTGGATGGATTCTTGCTTCATCACTAGGCTGACCAAAACTTGGTGTGAGATAAACCTGCTGAAGTGGATTGGTTCCTGGGCACAGGATGGTCCAGGCACAGCTGGGCAGGCTATGGGAAGATGAGCACTTAGTGGGCTTTATCATGTATCAGCAGGATGAAGAGAGAATGAGTGGTTGAGAGGCAGTCTAAGCAAATGGCATCAGGGGAAGCCATACTGATACATGGGTACCGACAAGGAGGGGAAGCCCTGTGGCTGAGAGTTATGTGTGCTCAAGTTCAAAAGCAAAACTCACATTCTTCAGGGAAAGAGGCCAAAGACCAAGCCAGGGAGAGTCTAGACCAGGGACCCAAGTACAGGAATCCCAGCGCAAAGTGGGGTAGCAGAAGCACTAACTGGACACTAGTACATTTGATCACATGTTATGCTTAAAATTCTGCGATGGCTGCCACTTGCTTTTAGAATGAAGTCCAGAATCTTCATATGCGTTGCAAGATCCTTCATCATATGACTACATAATGCTCTTCCTCCTCCTCCACACCCCCATCCCTGATTTTCTCTCTACCTCTTTCTCTTTCTCTCCTGTAGCTGAACTGGACCAGTGCATTCACTACTGCACATGGAACTATGTTTTCTTCTTCTCTTTGTTCAACAATGACTTATTATTCAAGACTTTTCTAAAACATCAGATCTCTGGCTGCTTCCCATGGCCTTACTCCATTCCTGTCCAATCCAGGTTAGGAGCACAGGCTTCGTATTCCCATAGCACCTTAAACTCCCCCTTCCTTAATATGCATCACACATAAAAGTGAATGCCTGTCTCCCCCCTTTTGAACTGCCAACTTCAAAAAATATTTGTGGAATGAATGAATATAGACTTGGGCTCTAACACTTTCAGTCTCTACTGATTGAGAACAATATTTTCTCCAGATCTGACTTTGAGAGTGAACTTGTGGGTGGCACTCAAGTGACTGCAGCTGTTGTGAGAGGTGGCCCGCATGAATTGGAAACCAGGCATGTCCTGCTGGCCTTAATTGCCACATCAACATTCAATGAAGCACACTCACCAAGTCCTTAGCTTGGCAAATTGTTCTTAGCACATCAAGTGTCTGCAGTGGTTGAAAGAAATGAAAAAGTACTCTCTATATTTTTTCACTAATTTAGAGCGAGTTTTCCCCCCACCCTTTGTTTGCTGCCTGTTCAGCCTGCCTTTGCAGAGATTTTCCTCCCAGGTGCTTCCCCTTTGCAGGTGTCCCTTGTGCTGTGGGCGGGGTGTTAAGTGAAAAGTTTGGTCCTTTAGGGATACCAGTAGCAGCCCTTACTGCACCAGGGAGCACTCAGCTTGCTCTGCTGTTGCTGGCTGGGTTGCTAAGCAACATCCCTGCTTGCCTGGAAATGGGGTGAGGCTGTACTAGGCTTTGTCAGGGAGGGCGCAGGGAACAGTCACTGGGAGCTACTTCCCAGTCGTTACTTCTCTTACAGACTCAACCTTTCATTCTCCTTCTCCCTAATTCCATTTTTATCATTTAGAAACAGCATCTTCTTGGATCGTGTCCTGACCCTATTTCGGGTTTTAAATGTATGTGTTGTTATTAGTCATCTATGAACTTTCGGAAGACAGAGATTTGCCTAACCCTTCCACTCAATTCCTATGCTGTTGATTTCAGAGGAGCCCCGTGTGCAACCAGGGAAGCCAGGCCCTGGGCATGAGCCACAACTGGCCCAGAGGAGAATGAAAGCTGACATTTGCTGGGTGCTCACTATGCAGCAGGGAGTTCTAGGCAGGCCCTTGCCTGCACTGACTCATGTGAAGCGTGGAAATACTCCAAAAAAAAAAAAAATCCTCATGGGAACCTATCGAAGTGGGAGTATTTATTCTCCCCAAGTGACAGTGAAGACTCTGAGGTTCACAGAGGTTAGGGAACCGCCCAAGGTCACGGAGGTTGTAAAGGGAACCAAGACTTGAACTCTCCTGGCCCTGGACCTCATGCTGCTCACCACTCCATCTTACCACTTCATTTTATAAGTCAATTGTGAAGCTGGCCTGCAGTTACCTGACCTTTTTGGTGCCTTAGTTTCCTCACCTGCCTGATATAGATAGTAACTTTTTCTTAGCATGTATCTAATTCAATTCTCATAAATCCCCAAGTACCCAAACAAATAGAGGCAGAGTATACACTTCATACCTTCTTTACCCTTCTGGAAACATGTGCTGAGCCCTATTTCCTAAGACCTGGGTGGCCTTACAAGGTTAGATGGTGAGATGGCTATTTATATATAGTCCCCCTTCCATAGACTCCCATGAGAAAATCCATATAAAAGTGATGTTCATAAATACTTAAAATCCCTTCATCACAATGTAGTTCATTCCTTCTGCCTTTCTGTCTTCCTGCCACTGTAAGACATGTCTGGGACTTCGGAGTTGAGGGAGATGCAAATAGTGTGAGAAAGTGCTGTGATAGCAGGAAGCTGAACAAGGAATGGTGGAGATGTCTTCACAGAGTCCCACCTACTGTTGTAAAAGTCACTCCCCCCTCATCCCATTCACTGTAAAGATCCCCTCCAGCCACTGGGGTGAGTCTACACAGGAGAGGCCTGGATGGGCTTTCAAGGGCCTTGGATCAGATTGGTTCTAGCTTCACCCACTGTGTTGAAATGTGGGGCTTGGCCAGGCTGGAGATGGAAGGCCTCCTCTTTGTAAGACAGCTGTGAGGATTGGACTAAGGCTTTCATCTTCTGGTCCCCACCTGCCCATTTCACCCCCTCAGTGCTTCTCCTTCCCTGGAGCCAGGGAGCTTCTCTGAGGTTTGAGAAGGTGCTTTATACATATATAAAGTGTATTTGGGCCCTGAGCCTCATCCGGCTCTTAAAGATGGAAAATCTGTCTTAGACTGCTCATTCTATGATGAACGTAACACTATCTGGATACCCTTGACTCTGGTTCATAGAGGAATTTCATGGTTATATATGAAGAGTGGTGCCAGATGACTTTTAAGGTCTGGTTTATTCTTATTTTAGCTTTTTTTAGGTAGCTTGTTTGCTCTTATTGGTGAAACTGTGTGGCATAGGTAGGAGATCTGATTTTGGAGACTTAACAAATCAAAATTCCATCATTAGCTGTGTGGCCACAGACATGTAATTTCATCTAAGACTCGGTGTCTTCCTGTGTAAAACTGAAGTGATAATTAGACCCACCCCATTGGGTTGCCAGGAAGTTAAATGAGTAACTTACATTAAGTTCTTACTGCATTGTTTGGCCTGTAACGAGGTCAATTGATTCCTAGCTGTTACTATAAAGATTATTAGTTTGCATATTATCTAAAGCATATTTTTATTTATGTCACTTATTTAACAAACAGATAAGCTTTCTTATACTAGTCACTGTTCTAGGCTCTTTAAATGCACTTAGTTCACATAACAACCATACTAGACAGGTTCTAATTAAGAGCCTCATTTCTACAGAAGAAGGAAGTGGAGCCCAGAGAGGTTAACTATCTCAGCCATTGCACAGGAAGAATGTAAATGAGCTCCTGTGTCCAGGGCTGAGCTCTTAGCCAGAGCACTATGCTGTCAGTATTTTTCATGTCAGGAATCATGTTGAAGGTAATGCTTAAACACTAGCCTGGGAACTGGGAAATTTGAGTTCTAATCCTGATTCTGCAGGTGCCTGCTAATTCAGAAAAACCCAGCTCCGGAGCTAGGCTTGAAGCTCAGCATCATTTTGCACACTAACAAAATATTAGGTGATGTAATTATTACCTTATAATTATGTGTTATATAATTAATATCGTGTAATTAACAATCCCTTGGCAGCGTTTATAATCAGCCTCTTATGTGTAAGAACATTTCTCACTCATGCAAGCCTGTGGCAAAGACCAACCTTTAGGCCCTGGTTAAGGCTTGCAGCGATCACTTGACGGGAAAATACAATCAGCCACACTACGACAAATTCCACCTGCATCTTGGGCATCTCTTCTTTCTACTACAGCTTTTAGTTACATTTATTTTTAATCAAAGCCACCTTCTTCTTGGAGTAAATGACTCCATTTAGAAGTTTTCTTGAGATGTGAAAACCTGACTGTGAAGGTGCTCCCCGCTTCATTCATTCTTAGGGAAGTCTTGGCCATTGAGTGGAGCCTATACAGTTTTGGTGGTTACCTACCAAGCAAGGAAGTTTGGCAATAGAGGTCATATACTCAACTCAGAGAGCAACTCATCTTGCGATTCATGAAGCTCATTTGTTTTTACAAGCTACGTAGTGGAGGCTTTTCCTTTAATAATTTAACACTGAATGTTTGTGTTTCCCCCAAATTCATATGTTGATACCCTAACCTCCAAGGTGATAATGGTATTAGAAGAAGCAAAAATGATTAGGTCATGAGGGTGGAGTCCTAATGAATGGGATTTGTTTCCTTATAGAACAGAGTTCTCTTGCCCCATCTGCAATATGAAGACACGGTGGGGAGATGGCCTTCTATGAACCAGGAAATGGATTCTCACCAGGCATCAAATCTGCCACAACATTGATGTTGGACTTTCCAGCCTCCAGAAAGGTGAGAAATAAATGTTTATTGTCTGTGATATTTCTGTTATAGTATACTGAGTTGACTAAGACAGGTACTCTGTTCTTCAAACTTCATGTACCATTGTACCAGGTTCAGTGAACTAGGCTCTGTAACTACTGGGGATGCAATATATATCAATGCATTCCTGCCCATCCTTTAACCAAGTGTGTCACTTTCCAGTTTAGAGACTTCTTTCTTTTTATTAGTACTTACAAAGAATATATCTACTTACTATGTTTGGGATTTCATGTATGTTAGGTTTTATTAAAGTGACCATAACTACCATAAGACATTCATCCTTAGGTTAAAAACTGCCTTCCCTGATGGCAGGATTCTATTGTCTGAACTACATTAACTTGATATGTAATTTAGACCAAAAAATGCTTGAGATAGTGAAACAGGAACTCAATTCAGATTCAGTGTTCAAACTTGTAGAATGACGTTAGGTATAACTTCTCCTCTCTGAAGGATGAAGATTGGCAGATCTTTAATGACCCCTGTAGCCCTACAAGTCTGTGGTTCTATATGTCCACTCTCTTCTCCACTCTCCTTGGTAAACTGGCCATCTTTAAACCCAATAATGCATTCTACCTTAAGGTCTATTTTTAGCAATATTAACAGTGCTACATCAACTTCCTTTTAGTTAATATCTGTCTAGTATGTTTTATCCATCCTTTTCTTTTCAACCTTTCTTTCCCTTTATTTTTTTTTTTCATTTATAATTTGTAGGCCTTTGTCTTTTTAATGACCAGTTTTGTCCAGTTACATTTATTGTGATTATCAGTGTGGTAAGTTTTGCTACGTCTATGTGTCCAACTATTTTAATAATTTTCTGCTTTCATTTGTAAAATGCCCCCCTTTTAATTAAGTCATACAAGCTATAGCTTGTAGTGTAGAGGTTAATCACTTCCCACCCTTTGATTCTGGGATCCCTTCCTTCAATCATGTCACCATCTAATGGATCCATATTATTCATTCTTTCCACAGAAAGGAGAATAGGAGAAAATATTTGTCATGGAGATAATTTCATTAGCATAGACAATCTAACAAGATACTTCATATTTAAAATTATATTCTTCTACTTGGATAACCCAAAGCTTCTTTCCTTCTGTTGTGTCCATTTCATTTGCTTTACCTCCCAATTGTTCTCCCACTTGGTGACACAAAGTCTCTGTGCCACTATAATATTAATCACCGAAGGAAGCCTTGCTGTTAGTGTGACCTCTTTTTGGCCTCCTCTTTGAAGGGAGTAGATAAGCCAGGGTCCAGAATTTTCCAATGATGTTATTTGATAGCTAATTAATGACCTTCTGTGGTTTCCATGGCAATGCCACGCTTTGCTGCCAGGCCTTATCCAAATGGGCATTCTGTTCACTCCTTTGCCTTAGCATCAGCATATTAATCAGACACCACAGGCCCTTGGTTGCTGCATCAAATTGGTAAGACACTAATTGAATTAAAATCTCACTTGAAGGCATCAGGCTTTTTTTCCTCCTAGCTTGGGGGAACTTTGTTAGCTGAAAGGGCCAGAATCAAACAGAAGCCACTCTGAAATCCACAGAACTTTGTGTCCTTTTATAGTAAAGTATTTTCCTTTCGCCTTTGAATAAATATTTTGATGTCTGAATCTCTCTCCTTGAAAATTTCTCTATTGCCCTGACCTTTTCAATGTATTCTCTTTGTAATATGGAATATTTTCAAGGTGAAGGAAGAGGCATCTCTCTCTCTCTCTCTCTCTCTCTCTCTCTCTCTCTCTCCCACTTTTACTCTCTCTCTCTCTCTCACACACACACACACACACACATGAATTAGTGAAGGCTCTAACTGAATTGTGATAAGGATTAGGTAGCACAGCGCATATGAAAATTACCTAGATATCTGTAAAGTGCTGTGCAAATAGAGGGATTATTAGATCATGGGTCCTTGAAAGGTAGAAATGAAAGGGAGGAGGAAGAGAGGCAACTGAGGGGGATGATCAGCCTTAAATTCATTCTTCAGCTCATGAGGATTAGGAATGATTATTTCAACTTCTGATATAGAGTTGAAATCCTCACTCTCCTTGCTAGCTTACCATTTAAAATGACATCTTTCTATCACTGTTATTGTAACTGACCCGCAAGTGCCCCATACATACACCATTGTGCTTTCACATTCTCTGCTCCTTGGCCCTTTGCTCCTTGAGTTTTGCCCAAGTCTCATTCATTTTCAACACTCAGAATGCACTTGCCTAGCCCTATCAACACAGTCAATCACTTCTTCAGGGCTCTTCTCTGTGTGCCTGGCCCCACAATAGCACTCATCGTGGTGTACTGTAATTATTATTATTTTTAATTGGTGCATATATCTGTCTTCTTTCATTAGTCTGTGAGTAACACAAAAGCATGGACCATTTCTTACAAATCTTCATTTCTCTAACATGCTCCATTTATGGACTAGGTGTTGTAAACATGTTTCATGATTTACTGACATGCAAAATCTTATACTTGGTGAACAACTGCTATGTGCCCTCTGGAATGAAGATTTCCAACTTAAGTGAACACTGAATCCTCTCAGAATCTGAGGTCCGAAAAGTGTATTAATGGGAAGTGCAGGTCAAGTGTTAAAACTGGTTTAGAAATATGTTAATTTATACTAAAGAAACTAGAATATTAAAATTGGAATTTACCATTATGGAAAAAAATACCCCCTAGACACACAAACTGGATAATTCTCTACTTCTTATGCACGGCAGGCCTCAGCTTCTTTCACCTTAAAACTATATTGGGAATGGTGTTCTCTTTGAGTCACATTATCATAGACCCTGGTGACCTCTGACATAGGTCTTTGTGTTTTATCTAGGATACCATTACTGTGAAAGAGAAATACACATTCCTGAACCAGAACCAGTGGAGTCAAGATACACAAACACTGGTCAGGGTATGAGAGGACTGCCTAATAGTTAAGATATTTGTAACACAGCCTGGAATGAGCACGATTGCTCCCCTTCAGTAATCACAGAAAGTGGAAGACAGCACGAATTAGCTTCCTGGCTCTGCAACAGCCCAGTCAGCCAACAGCAGGCATCTCCCTAAGATGGTAAAGGGGTATTTGCACTGGGCAGATGTTCAGACCACAGGTGTCCAGCCCAAAAGTGTGCCATCCTGTTTCTCTGCCAATGTAGAAGCAAAGATCCAGATACTCAGAAGCACGTCCAGCAAGTTCCTAAGCAAAAGGATCCAGAAGGCGTTTCTGGCGACAGAGTGGCACCTGCCCAAATCCTCTAGAGGTGAGCTTTGCAATCACTTTCCCTTCTTGAGCCTCTCCATCCAATTTGATACCCAAGCCCCACATGATGCTTCTTAGCTTTCACAGATGCCAAAGAAATGGCAGTGTTATTTTATGGATGTGTGCGTATTCTGAGTTAATCAAAAAAATAATTTTTTAGAGACTTCCTTGGGGAAGTCAGCTTGGCAGACCAATGCACTATTTAAGCCTACCCTAGTTTATTTTTTATTTAGGTTATTGATTTTTATTCAAATTAACTTTTAATATGTGTGGTATTTCTAGGAAATTGGACATAATTTCTATTTTTTTGGAGAAAGTGGGTGTAAAGGGTTTTATGACTAAAAGAAAAAAAAACTATGAAAACAACCTGAGACTAAAATATACTCTGTCCTTTGGCATTTAGCCTGGAGGAAAACACAGTAGCATGGCAGCATGATTTAGGAGGGCCTGCCCAGGAACTCAGGCCTCATGCAGGCAGTGACCGCGTGTAGCCAGGGGCATGCCATTCTCTCTGAGTCTATTCCAAGAGAAATCGAGGCCCTCAACTGCTGACATCTAAGGTGGTTACTGTGTTAGCCCCGTGTGATTATGGGACTATTGCTCTCTCCAATCCTATCTGTGGTCCAGCTTCAGTGTATTCACTGTGAAAGAAGTGAGGTGGGCGAGATAGCCCTGTTGCTGCGTCCACCACCCTAGTGTGACAAGGAGTCAAAAGAACCACAAAGAAGTAAGCAAAGAGAGGGAAGGAATCGTAACCGAAGAAATATCTTCTTTATTTATGTCCATTTCCTCCCACAAGGAAAAATGGCAGTGTCGGTTGTACATTACATATAGCTCGCCTTCTCTCTCGCGTGTCACCTTAGCACCTGCACAGCAGAAACCTTTACAGTCCATTGCATAGGCTCTCCCCGCCTCCCCCTCCTCCCAGCACCTGAGGACTAAGAAGCAACTCCAGCTCCCTCCACGCTCCTCCCAGGGCTGAGCCCCTTCTTCCTGACAGAGTATAGAAGTAACAAACATGCCCCACGGTTTTAGACAGTCGCTAGAACGTGTTCAGTGTCCAACAGATGAAGATGTTTCCTCTGTCTCTTCAAATAGTAATGACATTTTACAAATATTTTTTTATTGACTTTGCTTGGTTTTCGTCTTGTTAACTGTTTGTACAACAAAAGGGAACGTCCCGTGGCCCGGGAGTGGCCGGTTAGCAGAGCTTGGCCGTCATCTGGTCGGACTGTTTGAGGATCTCCGTGTTGTAGAGGTCCAAGGCGTGGTTCACCCTGATGATCTCGCTGTTGGTCAGCTTCAGGCGGTGCTTCAGCATACAGGAGAACAAGTCCAGCTGGGGCTTCCCGGGGGCCACCGGCGGGGCCAGGCGGTTGATTCGGTCCCGAATATCCAACAAGAGGAGCATCACGGATGACGATGAGTAGAACTGGCCGCCCTGCGTGTAGGACTGGTTGACCTGCTGCACGGCGCTGCGGAGGAGGTCGGCATTGAACCGCAGGCTGTAGCCGAACACCTGCACGTCCGAGATCTTGATGTAGAACTGCCGTTTGTTGGGGTCGGACAGGTCCACGGGGCCCTGGCCGGTCTCGTTCCGCAGGACGGTGGCGAGCCGAGTCCGACTGCGCAGGTAGATATGGACCGTCTCGAAAAACGTCTTCCACCGATTGCCCAGCAAGAGGGTCCAGTTGTAGCACTGGCTGTTCTGGAGGCGGACCTTCTCCCAGCGCGGGTAGCCGAACTCGCCGAAGGGCATGTTCCAGCCCTCCGAGTGGCTGCCACTGAACGGGTTGACATAGACGAAGAACATGGGGTCCAGGCTGCTGTTGCGCATCTGGCAGATGCGCATGGACATGCCGATCACCATGTGGATGAAGTCCATGCGGTTCTTGTTGCTCTTGAGCGTGAGGGACATGCGCTTGCGCCACCGCGGGTCGAAGAAGGTGTCGAGGCGGATCTCGTTACTGACGAAGGTGGTGTGCACGTAGAGGCGCGAGTCCATCTTCTGCAGCAGGTACTTGAGCTCCAGGTCCTGGAAGTCCAGGTCGGTCTCGAAGCTGATGAACTGCTCGCTGCGCTCCGAGTCCACGTTCTGGGGCTCACAGCGGCCGCGGTACAGCTTGTAGCCCTTGTTGCAGGAGCCGCAGAGCGAGATGTTGGCCAGGCTGCACATGGCACAGCTGTTGTTCCCGCCGATGATGCAGGGGATGGGGCGCTGGCACAGCGTGGTGCTCCCGTGGCACACGCAGCTCCTCTGGCTCTCCAGGAAGGTTCCCCAAAACCCGTTCTCATTGCAGTAGAGAAGCGACTGCACCCTGGCCAGCCACTGCTGAATCGTCCTGGGGACAGAGGGAGAATGGAGAAATGTTAGCCACCATGCCCAGGCGGTGAGTGATGATTGCCCAACTGATAATGTACGTGGAGATGCCCTAAGAATGAAGGGCTGGGCAGAACAGTTAGAATAGGAAGGGCTCTGAATGGAAGTTAGGAGAAAGGCGTTGTCAGTCCTTGTACCCCACAGGCCAGCTCTAGGACGCTGATCATTCCCCTGTATGTTCATTGTCCAATCAGTGAAGTGAAGGGGTTGGAGTACACTTCTTTGGGCCCTTTCTAACTCTTTGATTCCATTATACATTCGCTCCTCATAAATTTGATTCAGGAAATTAAAATGTATAAATTCAAACACCCCTGCTGGATGACAACAGATTGAAAAAAGGGAAAAATCAGCACTAGAAAGTAGCTTTAACCTGCATCAGCTGTTTCAACCCTCCTCACAGATTCTCCCAGGCAGTTATATAACACTCAGCCTCAACAAAACCAAGTTATGTTTTATATCACCCTGGAGATGGCGAAGTGCCACCATATTGATGACCTGATATGATCCTGGCAGTGGCTTCTCCAATAGGTAAGAAACATGTCATTACCCCCATTTTCTCAGAGCTTCTAACTCTCAACTCAGTGGAATTTCCATCACAGCCTGTATGTCTAGATCTCCCTGCTTACTGCCTTTCAATGCTGTGTAAATGATAGCCAACCTGTTGCCAAGTTCCAGCCACGGAAATGGTCCAGGTAAGACAGATACTCCACCAGATAGAAAGCAACAGAATAGCTAAAAATGTGTAAGGCAGTCAGCTTAGTGCCTTGCATCTTTCCTCATTCCTGTGCAAGTCACCTCCTGTCTGTCTTTCAAGCTATGAATGATTCCTTACACGTGTCTTGTGCTTCTTACTCTGCACGGGGCACATTCACTCTCATTTTCTTACTTGAGCCTCACAATACCCTGGAAATAGCTGAGGTGGTGCTGGGCTTTTCCTTGTCCTTCCTAATCATGCCAACCATGCTGGGCTGCAGGGAGGATTACATGAATTTTTATGTGAAAGCTTAGCCCCAAACCTGATAGGTATTAAGGGCTCGATAAAAGTTAGCTCTTATGATTCCTGCAAAGGGACTGCCCACTCCATTCTATAGACGTGGCAATAGAAGCTCAGAGGTGAAAGGACGGACTAAGTCATGGACTAAGGGAGCAAGAAGAGAAGTCTCTTGGCTCAGAGCTTTGGCTTTTTTCTTTTCCATTAAATGTCAAGCGAGAGTGAAGAAAGCCCTTATTAAGGCTGCAATGGGCTGTGATGACGGAGGTGGTGCATGATCCCCACTTTAGGAAGCTGGAAACAGAAGCCCCTTTGCATTGTACTGCCTGTGGAAGGAAGGGTCAACCGTCATCGATCATTCCCATGGTTAAGCCACCGTGGCCACTCCCGGGAACCTCGGTGAGGTTTGGCAGTAGAGCTTAAGGTTAAAAAGTGTGTGTGTTGGCCCAAGTAGAAGCGAGTTCCGAGCTCAGTTCTGTAACCAGTCACTTCACAGCTGTAAGCCTCAGTGTCCGTATCTCCAGTGAGGATGATAAAGCCCATTTCTATGGTGGGTGAGAGGACTGAGTGAGATAATGTATGTAAAGGCCAGAGCCGGCACAGAACAATTATTGAAGAGGTAATAATAATAAATACTCTTATCCCAGGGAATAAGCTGGAAGGTACTGAGGCCCTCAGGGATTTCACTGTCTCTCTGGAGTTTGAGGAAAACCAGTTTTTCAGACGGGACATTTGAAAATCGATACTGTTGAACTGGCTTCCCAGGATGCTGTGCTTTGAATGAGCTGCTTATCAGCTTGAGAGGAATAGAGGCATAATTAGCTAGCTCGTTGAAATTGCTCTGCCTTTTAAATCCAGAGAACCACCCAGCCCCTGGCAATAAAACCCCCACCACATTCAGAACTCGGGGTTTTCTTGTCAGTTTCCCCTCCAGGCTCTAAGGCTTGGGCGGTGGGTCCTTCCTTCCCTGAGCATCTAGCCCAGAGACTGGTTCCATATTAGCATTTGTTGAGTGAATGAATAAAATTAATATTTTTGTTGTTTTTCATTAAGAAAACATACCTTCCTTTCTCCCCTCTGGACTGCAGTATTAGTTTTCAATACATCCACCCACACAGCCCAGCCCCAGTCTCAGCTGCGTGAGACCAATCCCGCCCCAGCCTGGAGAGCAGCAGCAGGCCCGGCCTTCAGGCCACGCAGCTGGAATGCTAATAAGTTCTGCGGCTCCCACCTCCCAGACCAGAACATTGACTGAATATTGGCTATGAGTCATCTGATAGTTTTGTGAGCTGTGGGGACCCGCCACACGTCTCCGATTGCACGGTTCCATCTGAGGAGAGCCTAATTTCAAAATGCCTCTTTCAAATGGCCCACACTTGCCCCTGTCACTCCCTCTCCAAGTGACAGGACAGTACCCCATTTAGAGCTCCTCTGTTCCCATCTGCAAGGCACTCTATAACCCCGCAGAGCACCCCCTTTCTCGTGTCTCATCATTGGGGTCCTTTGTCAGGGCCGCAGCCCCCACTCCTTGAATCAATGCTTAATTGTGGCTGAACTCTCAGAATCCTCAGGGAGGGGGGGACTAAAAAGATGAAAGTTCCTGGTCATGCTGCAACAGGCAAAGGGGCTAGTGGTGCATTAGGATTCCAGCCTAGTCTGGTGGGAGGGACTGGGGACAGAGGCCCTCTGAGGCGCGTGAGCGAGCGGCATGGCACCTGCATCTCCTGACCTCAGAATAATCAGGAGGTTGTGGGCTGTATCAATGAAGGCATTAATGATACAGCAAGAGGACTTAGAAAGAGGCAGCGTGCAGGGAGGGGGAAGAGTAGGGAGAGAGGTGGATCTCGGGGAAGGGTGATCAGGGAGGAGAAAAGGATGCGGTGTTGGAGCTGATTGGGGAAATGAAGGATCTGGATGAGCAGACAGAGCAATGCAGGAGGCGCCCGGAGAGGGGAAAGGTGATGGCAGGAAGTTAGAGTCGCGAGGACAGAAACAAAGAAATGCAGCCACAACGGCCACTGTTCTAACTCATGGAATATGGGCACTCGATGGTTTATGGGAGGGCGAGTGGTCCTTGAGGGAGGAGGCCAGAAGGGAGGCAGTGTTACTATTGAGTTCTGATTCCCAAGGTCAGTGACCTTTCCTTTGCTTTTCAATAACCTTGAGAAGAGCAAAACCAGAGATACGAGCTCATTCCAATTTGTGTGTTTGTTCTTAACAAGCAACATCCAACAATGATGCCACCTGAATCAGATCAATTGCCTATCCCTTCTCCATCTGCAGCCAGGGCTCTAGGTAGTAATTATTGATGAGCAGCCCCCTAAGTGGGCCAAGGCAATCAGTGGCTTACAGCTACTGAGCACTCACTGTATACCAGGCATTGTGCTGGAGCAGCATAGCCAACCAGCTGCATGGAGACATGAAGCCTGGAGAAGTGAGATAACTTATCTCAAGTCACGAAGTGACTTCAGGGTCCCTACCTCCAGCATGGGCGTACTTTCTACAACGTACCACAGTGTAAAATTATGACAAGAAGCAAGCAAGGAGTGAGCAGGCCACAGAAAGAGAAATACATGGAAATAATGGAAAGTTTGAGCACGTGAAGGGCCTATTATCACATCCCTGGCTTCCTCTGGACCTGCCAGGATTCTTGTCCTCCATTCACAGATAATTGGAGCTCAGGACTAGTGCATAAGGAGAGGCTGGGGACCAGGGGTAGGAGGGACTACAATCTATAAATACCACTTCCCAGGCTAGTTGGTGACAGCCTGCCTCAACCCTGGCAACAGAGGACAGCTTAATAGGCTGGCTGAAGGGAGGGGCTCACCAGGGCCTGACACAGCCCCACTGCAAGGCAGTCAGTTGGAGGCAGTGAGGACCAACTTTTAAAATGCTTTACTCTGTCCCTGGGGACCCAAAGCATCTTATATTCGCAGCCAAAGCTGAACTCCAATACATCTAAATCAGCATCTTTCTGTTGGATGGGATTTCAATTCATTCTGACAGGGCCTGAGGGAAGGGTGAAAGGAGGAAGGGAGGGAGGGAGGGCAGGAAGAGGTGCTTTTATTTCTAAAGCCCACTGGCATGTACCCTCTGAGGCTCACAGGAAGTGGCCTGGACTACAGAAGCGGAAGACCGAGATGCTGCCCTGGAAATGTCTGGCCATCTCAGACTGAGCACTGAGACCTGGGTGGACCCACATTTCTTGAGTGCTTTTCACATCACGGCAGCTACCTCTCCCATCAGGCCCATAGGTAGGACACCCTGGTGATTTCCACTTTACTAATGTGGCTTTGAAGGCCAGAGAGGGACTGTGACTTGCCACGTCACACAGCATGGATGTGGCACACCGGAGCTCAGGATTTCTGTATCCAAATGCAGTGCTCCCTCACTTTGCCTGCTGTTCCTTTCCTACCCTCTAAACCCCAGACCGGAGGAGAAGCTAGGCTCCAGGCCATGGAGACACCGCTGCTCGCCTACAGGCCCTGTCGTTGCCTCAGCTAGGATTTTCTGGAGACATGACAGATCTCCCAGTGACACAGCGTGGAGTTGCTCGTCATTGGTGGACAGAGGCTGTGCCACCCAGGGCTTCCCATCAGTGCTTTCAAAGGCACGCACCTCCCTCTCAGAGCCACCTGGGTGGGAACCTCTGCTGGGACTCCTAAGTCAAGCAAACTCCCTGCTGATTTTAATTGGAGGTTTTGCCTAAGACAGGAATGCAGTGTCGGCCAGTGGCATTTTAGGGAAGATCATACAAATCGGGTGCCAAGGATGGGGGATGTGGAGGGAAGAGACAGACCTAGGCTAAAATAGAAACCTATAATCCCTAATTCCCATTTGCCTACCAGAAGACTGGAGAGAACATGAAAAAAAAATTGGAGTTCTGATTTACTCTTATTTATGCCCTGTGCTTCATCCTTGGCATGTCTCTGACATCGTAATGGGTGTCTGAGTGATTCCGTGAGACTCACAAAATGTATATATACTCTGTAGACCTTCGACTACACTGGGAAGACTAACAGGTGCTTTTAGGTTTCTGGTGATGTACTGTTTTTTTTGGTTGTACAAGTGTGTGTTTTGAAGAAATGGTGCTACTAAGAGATGCATACATCAGTGGAGCCAGAATGGTTGGGGCTCAATTGAAAGCAGCCCAGGTTTATGGATGTGCTATATGAATTATAACTGGCCATCGGACCCACTCTGTGTTCATTTTTTCCCAGATAAATATGTAGCCTTTTAATGATTCCCATCTTGAGTTTCTATCATTGCCTTAACCTGCTTTCCCTTCTTCTCCTCAGTTCTTCACAAGATGTCAGAGCCTCTGTGAACAGCTCAAGCAATGAGGAGGAGAGACCAAAAGAAGACGTCTGCGGTCCCTTGCCCAGACAAAGATGCCCTCTAGTTTGGTTTTGCAGAGGCAATGGGGTTGTGTCTACAGGGGACAGAGGCAAAGGGTAGAGGGAGGAATGGGAAGAGCAAGTAAAAATCCAATAGGGGACTTTTTCCAATTAGGTTGTCAGGAGCTTAATTGGGGAGGATTATGAAACAATTTTTGCAATTACACAGTTCTGTGTCTGCAAGAAGGTGACAGGCAGCATCAGCTACATATTTAAATGCAGCATTTTGCTTTGGGGCATGGGTGTCCTGGAGAAAGGGAAGGAAGGGCTGGCAGCAAGGCTAAAAGTAGCAGGTTGCTCCAGGCAGAAGGGCAAGACTGGCTCCTTCCTCCCGGGTGGTGCTCAGGCAGGAGAACCAGGGACACAGACCAAAAGATGGACAGTAAGAAGGGGCTAATACCGAGCCACAAGAATGGTCTACTAGGTCACTGATCTGGGCAGGAAGAAGGGTGAGTGAGCATAGGTGTGGGAGTCAGTTAAGGACATGCTGGACTCAGCCTGGCCACGATGTGGCCTTGGATAAGTCACTTTACCTCTTTGGTTGTGTTCTCATCTGTCGCATGGGGAAGGCAATGCCTACCTTACACGTTTGTCTTAAGAACTAGAATTGAATGGCTAGGAGGTTTGTAGTGAAAGGAGGTTCTGACTGGCCATTAACCATTATTGTTATTGTGGGTAAAGAATGCTTTTTTTTAAGTCAGTGTTCCAGGTAAAAATATTCCTCTCCCTGACTAGAAAGGCCCCCTGATTACAGATTAATATCCTAGTCTCACTGGTTCCTCACCTATCACAGTGTATAATGAATGCTATCTCTGTGATGCTTGAAGAAAGAGCTGGTGATGTGGGCTTTGGAGTCAAAAAAATTGGGTCTTGAATCATAGCTCTGCTCTTCATTACTTAACCTTGAGTTAATTGCCTGTCCTTCCTAAGCTTCAGTTTTCTCAACCACAGAACAGAATAACAATACCATACTTATAGGGTTGTTTTGAGGCTCTGATAAGATAATGTATTAAAGCTTCCTACACAGTGTCCCCCAAGAAAACAAACTACTGTGTTTCTCTTGAGCTCACATAGAACACGGTTCCTTTGAAATGGGTAATTATAGCTTTAAAAATCTAGGGAAACAGTTCAATAAATGTTACTGGGTCAGGTGAATATTGATATTAAAACAGCAAAAGAACAAACCTCTTCTTGATACCTCATCTCTTATGTACCCCCAAATCATTAGCAGATGGATTACAGATCTAAATGTGAAAAGTAAAGAATAAAAACAGTACCAACATCAACAAGACAGGGTTTAGAAGGAAACATAGAGGAGCATCATTATGATATTGGAGGAGGCAAAGGTTTCTTAACATGGCACACTCTACAGGAAAAAAAATTAATAGAGATAGGGATATATTAAGATTAAAACATATTGATCAAAGATACCATTCAAAGAGTGAAAAGACAACCCTTAGAGAATGTATTTTCAATACCTCTAGCCATAGATAACTCCTGCACTGATTGGCTGCTGGGGCTAGTCAAAGGCATTTTATGCTGCCTGGGGTTTGCCACCCCTTTCTGAGTCTCTTTAAACCACAGTACATGCAAATATCACAATCTATATTTATCTTGAGAAGGTTCTCACTGAATTATTTAATAAATGTAATTTGTCCCAGAAAAATCACATGCCTACAAATCAGTAAGAAAAAGTCAGAAAACCAAGAGGAAAAAATAGGTGAATGATATGAATAGGTATTTCCTGAAAGAGGATATTCGAAAGGCCAACAAGCACACAAAACTCTACTTCCTTAGTCACCAGGACCATGCCAATTAAAACTGCAATGTGACAGGATTGCAGCAGGATGGCTAAACCCAAATAAAAATAAAAATAGAAAAGATGGGAAGCACCAAGTCTTGGCAAGGATGCTACTGGTAGGAGGGAAAATCGGTTGAGCACATTTTGAGGGAAACTGGAAGTATCTACTAAGGAATCTACAAAGTTGAACCTACAAATACTCTTCCACACCAGCAATTTCGCTCCTAGCATGTACCCAACAAAATGCATATAGGGAGACACCCAAAGACCTGTAAGACAACAGCGCTACTTATCATAACCCCAAACTGAAGGCTGTGAGAGTGACCATCAGCAGTACAACAGACTTCCACAAAACAATATTCTTGAGAATAAATGAGCCTAAACTACACAAATCTATATGGAGGGACTTCACAGAAGAATGAAAAGGTGAAAGCAGCCAGACACGAGTCCATTCTGTATAGAAAGAGGCAAACCTGAGCAGGGTTTCTGCAGGGCCAGACATGAATTCCTTTTGTGCACACTTATGTTGCTGTACACTTAGGATGTTTTCACATTCTATCAGTAATACTCTCATAAAACATTTACCCCCAAAATCATCCTTTAAGACAAGCAGAATACTACTATCTTACATTTTTCACTGTTAGACTCTATGTTTTTATGTCACCTTTAAACTTCCTAAAGGTCTTCGGCGTGGTTCCATACTTATTTTTTCTTTCTTTTTGTATTGTCTGAGGTTTTATTTATATCTTCTTTGTCCACAATTGACCCCCCCTCCCAGAGGTTTTATAATTTTGATCTTCACAATTTTTGTGTGTCCTGGGATGGATGAAGAGGGAAATCTAGATCTCATTTAAACAATATAAAAAATGAGGCTCAGAGAGCAGAGTGACTTACTGAAGGTCATGGGTGGCTTCCTGTGGCATCACTAAGACTGTTTGCTGGGGCCCTGTTGAAGTTTGAAGTGGGCGGGCTGGAAGGTAGCTCTGGAGGAGGATAGGAAGGAGCTATCCACTGAAGCTATAAGGACCCAGGCTCTATTTCTTTGTTGTTTTTTTGTTTGTTTGTTTGTTTGCTTTGTTTTTTTTAATCCTCACTTGAGAATATTTTTTCCATTGATTTTTAGAGAGATAGTTGGAAGGGAGGGGGAGAGACAGAGGGAAACATCACGTCCATGTGAGAAAGACACATCCATTGGTTGTACATGCCTGGACTGGGGCCGGGGATCAAGCATGCAGCTGAAGTACATGCCCTTGACCAGGAATGAAACCTGTGACCTTTCAGTCTGCAGGCCAATGCTGTAACCACTGAGTAACTAACCAGAGCTAAGACCCAGTTCTATTTCTGACTAGGTGCTCTGAGCCTCCAGATTCTATTCTGAACAGGAAGCCACTTCCAGGCCCAAGGGAAGAAAACACACACACACACACACACACACAAATCAACAAAACAAACAAACAAACAAAAACAAAAACAAAAACACCTAAAAGCAACAAAAGGGTCTGGAGATGATTTTCTTGACCCGTGTCAGCAGATGAGCCCACCGCCCACCTTGCTGCATGTGCAGAATGAAAGCCAGGCCTGGTGTTGTGTTGCATAAACCCTACACGTCACTTACCTCAAACCCTGCCCTGGTCCAGGTCATACATCCTTGGATGGCCACTGGGTTCAGCCTCACAGGCTGCTATATTTTTACCCCCATAAATAGAAAAGCGATGCCAACACCATTCTTGGGTAAAAGCGTCATTGCCCAATGGTTAGGACTGACAGTTGCCTCCTATGATTGACAGCTGCCCCCAGCTAGTTTGGGGCATCTTGTGGGCTTGTACCTCTTCCTCAGTAGGACAATTTAATACTTAGAATAGGTCTTTGTCACCAAATGGCCACCCTCTCTCCTATCCTTCCCACCCCACCCCCAAAAATCAGCACATCAGGGACTATCAAAGTAGCACTTTACTCCTGGG
Source organism: Murina feae (assembly GCA_004026665.1). Classification (NCBI taxonomy): domain Eukaryota; kingdom Metazoa; phylum Chordata; class Mammalia; order Chiroptera; family Vespertilionidae; genus Murina; species Murina feae. Next base: position 57,854 of record PVJC01000007.1, read on the forward strand.
GAAACTATGGGTTTAGGATGGCAATTCCAGAACACTGGAGCAATATGATGCTTAGACAAGCCTGCTCCATGGGGAAAATCTCAGAGAGGTGCTGTGATTTGCTTGTGGTCACACAAGTAGTACCTGGAAGCCCAGAACCAGAATCTTCCCCTTGGGGAAGGCCACCCATGTACACTCTTCATCCCCCACCCCCAGCCTCTCCGAAAGGGACAGCAGCATTTTACTTGGTGACAGTGCTTTGGATAAAAGGAAATACTCACACTGTCCAAGGACTACTGGACACTGGCTCTAAACTAATTCCAGGAGACACACAGTGTCACTGTGGCACCTGTCAGAACAAGTGCTCAGGGAGGCCAGGTGATCAATGAGTGTTAGCACAAGTCCTCTCACAGTGGGTCCAGGGATTATTGCCTGTAGTTTGTGCCTGGCTTCCAGAATGCACACTTGGAATTATTCCATAATTGGAATCCTTAGGAACTGGCAGAATCGTCTTCCTTCCCACTTCCGGTATCCACATTCTACACGTACCCACCAAATAACAACACTGTGGAACATTCTCTCCCATTAATCAGTTTCCAGGAGAATAAAACAACAAAGCACGCCCTTAGGTTGAGGCATATGGCAAGGCCAGTAAGGTGACCAGACGTCCCGCTTTTGGCGGGCAGTCCCGATTTTTAACAATTTGTCCCGCGTCCCGCGGTGTTTTAAAAAAGTCCCGATTTTTGGAAAGAATGCATGACAAGCTAGGGAATGGCGGGAGATCGGGAAGGGAAGATACATTTTTCAGTGGCCAAGCAGTCAATGGTGTCTCGCTTTACCAATGTTAAAATCTGGTCACCTTAGGCAAATGGCATAAAAGTAAGATAAATCCACTAGACCACCATCTTGGTTGACACGGGTTTACAGGCCAATTTTATATTACAAAATGTCTCTGAACAGCGCAGGCCCCTCTCCTAAAGTGCATGGTAATGGGAAAATACATGAAAAGAAAACCCACTATGTGTGGCAGATGGGCACGGATCCTTCCACACTCCTCCCTTAGGCATAGGTCTGGGCAGATTCTGCCACTGCTTCCTCGGTTCTCAACTTTGGCTGCACATTAGAATCACCTGGGAATCTTTTTAAAATCCTGATTTCTGGGCTTCATCCTCTGGAAATTCTCTTTGTTACTAATGTTGTGGCCCCATCCCATAACAAAGAAACAGAATTTCCGGAGGATGAGGCCCAGAAATCAGCATTTTAAAAAGATTACCAGGTGATTCTAATGTGCAGCCAAGGTTGGGAACCCCTAGCTTAGACCAACATAAGAAGGCAGACACGATTCACACAGTTTATGATGCAGATCTCAAGAGACTAGCAGCTTCCACACCACCACCTCCCCTGCCCTCCAATCTCCTGGAAAACTTCCTCTTAGAGTGCTGAGACCACTTATAAGCAATCTGACCAGCTTGCTGGAGTGATCACTTGGGAAGAACCTGGAGAGAGGGTCCGCCCAACCGAGCCTAGTCTTCCTTCTCTGCGAAGGCAGCTAACAGGTGAGTGCCGCTTTCTCAGAATCTCCAGTCCAGCCCAGCCCCTCTGCCAGCTGAGTACAATGAGTGCCTTCCATCAACTCCACGTGGAGAAGAATTGCCCAGCCGATCCTGGCACAAACTCCTGGCCCCATCAATCATGAGCATAATATAATGACTGTTGTCTGAAACCTCTAAGTTTGGGTTGATTTGTTATACAGAAATAGCTATTCAAACTACTACATACAATGAGCCCCAGAGAAAACTCAGGATCTGTCTTCTCCATTGTTACTACCAAGCTAAGTGACTATACTAGGCAGAATTCTAACACGGGCCCTCCTTCCCCAAGACTCCAGGCTCTGCTCCCCAGGCTCTGTGAATATGAAATCCCTTCCAGGCCTGTGCTCTCTACTATGGCACAGCTGACCTGAATACTGGGGGTGATTAGCTAAGAGCATCCAATGTCATCAGAGGTGTCCAGTTAAAAACAGTTTTCTCTGGCTGTTGCAGGAGAACTCTGAGAGATCAAGCCTGAGAAGAACCTGCTGCATTTTTTGTTCCTTTAAACAAGCTCCAGCTGCACCTGTCCAGTCTCCTGACCTGTGGAAATGGTGAAAAAATGAATGGGTATGTTTCTTTAAGCCTCTAAAGGTCTGGTGGTTTGCTACACAGCAATACAAAACTCCTATAGTTACTCTGGCCAAACACTTTCCCACTGTTTCATTTTACTCTTTAATGAAATGACAGAAATAGGTTAGATGATATTTTAGGTTCCCTGACAGCCATGGCATTTTGTGATTTTGTAATTTTAGGTTTAACTCTCCTGAGCCCCAGCTTACTAAGGCAAGGCATGGATGCAGGACCCATTCAGTGCCAGTTTTACCTTACCTACTAAATTTCAACCTCTCTGTGGACAGAGATACCCTTTGTCTTGTTCACCACTCTACCCCCTTCCCTTGCATAATGCCTGGAACTTAGCTGGTCACTAAATATTTGTTGAATGAAACAATGAGTGGATGAATGAATGAAGATTCCATGTAAATATGCCTGTGACTATTCTTTGACAAGAACAGAGGGCTGTGCCTGTGTAGGATAGCAGCAGTGAGTGGGCCAATCATTAATTTCTGTGGGCCTTAGTCTTCTCAGCTGTAAATGGGGAGACTAACCCTTGCTCTAGCTCTCTCATGGGGAATTATAAGGATCAGATAAGCTCACTGGTATGAGAGCCTTTTGCAAACTTTAAAATAACCTGTGCATGAGGTGTTTGTCTTAGTAATAGTTTATTTCCCTAAGCCAAATGGTGTAAATATATTCCCTAATTACAGCAGAAAACGAGGTCCTTCCTGCTGCTCCCTTGGCTGCTACTGGTTAGCAGTCACACCACCTCTCAGCAGGAGTGGCACCTGCTGGGATACAAAGCCATCAGCATCTATTTGCTTAAGACCAGCTGAGCATGAGCATTTCTAGCGGCAGGAAGGGAAGTCACCACCAGAGGTACCACACAGGACCATCTGGGTCACTGCCTCTTCATCTTGGGTAGGTCACTCTTTTCCAAGGCTGTGTACTGAGGAACCCAGTCTTCCGGGCAGGGATGCAGTTCTCTCTTCCTACCTTTGTTGCTATTCAAATTCTATGCTCATAAAATGTAAAGCATAACAGAATCTGGGTTATAGAGATGTTGTAATGATTAAATGAGTAAATATTTGCAGGCACTGTAAACTGGTACATAATAAAAGGTCAATCCACGTTAACTATTACATCTTTTTTTCCCTCACTATATGACCTTGAGCAAGTTGCTCCAGTAATAGTGGCAAATTACTAGAAATAAGAGCTTCTGTCTCAGGACAAACTCATAACTGACAACCATGTAAGTGACCTGCCACACTCCCTTCCATCAGGTACATGTGGTGTGTGACCATCACAGGACAATCAATACTCATGGCTGGATGGTTACAACCCGAGAGTCGGTTTTGTTTGTTCCCAAACCTGTTTATGCCAGTTCTACTTACTATCATTTTATCATGGAATTAAAAGCAAATAAATCGATGAAATATGAGCTTTTTCCGTGGAATTTGAATTCTATGAAAATATTCTACAAAGTCCAGTTGCTGAAAAAAAACTCACATCCATTTAAATAAAGGGGGAGTATCCAAGACTGGAAGGATTTATAAAATTCTACAAACATGTAGATCATTTCTTAAGGGTCTTTAAACTACTGATCCATTTTGAATAAACCAAAGTTGGAAATATTCTACAGTTACTGGTCAGGCGTTTGCAAAGATACAAAAATGCATGTCAAATAAAATATATGCACATCCTCCAAAAATATTTTAATCCTATTTGAAAAGACTGGCCGAGGAACATGCATTTATATGTTTTAAGTTAAAGTGAAATGTATTCATGTGTGTGCAGCATATATATATGTTAGAATTCCCCCACTTCAACGTACTTTTTTCAATTAACCAACAAATTGGTCTCCGATTTGTCTGATAAGGAGCCTTGCACTTTGAGTTCTTACTGTATATGTTTTTTATTGATTTTTAAAGTTAAGTTTTATTTTCATCTGCACCATACCCGTTAGGAAACAGAAGCCCAGACACCTTAATACAATGCCATGATTGCCATGCCATTGACAGCAGTCACACATCTTGGCCTGTCAGACTTCAGCATCTGAACTCTAAGTACCTGAAGTTCCACAGCCTCTCTGTTGTGTTACTACATTTTGTGGGGGCTCCTGCTTGATCTTCTCCAATGGAAACATCCATTTCCTGGATGAAAGCTTCTTCATCAAACACCTAGGGTCTACTACTGCTGTGTTCTTGATTATGTTAACATTGAATGAATTCATTTCTTTACAGGTTATGTAGAGTCTTCACATACATCATACAATTGACTGGGGCATGAAACTCCACAGGGCAGCTACCCTTATTATCCTGATCATACAGATGAGGAAACGGAAGGCTCCCATAGGTTGAGAGACTTCGGGAGGTCATGCATCTAATAAGTGGCATAGCTTTGTCAGTCTAATAAACCAAACCTGACTTTAGTTCAATAAAATATAAGAAGTCACCTCTGTCTGGCCCTCTGCATGTGTCTATGGAGTTAAAATCCCGAGGCAAGTAAGTATAGGGTTCAGAAAGAAGAATCAAAATCAGCATGAGTATGGAGGGTCATCGTAATAGAGATAATGATTATCTTGGCAGGCAGACACCAATTAAACACTGTATGGAACAGGAAATGTGTTAGAAGCTGACATGGGTTCAGAAGCTATGGCCCCAGGATTGGAGATGACGAGGATGCCCCCAAGAGATTTTCATCTCAACAATGCATAATTACACTGTGGCTGGCGAGGGCCTGGACTGCGGGGTCAAGGCCATGTGAATATGGGAAGTAAAAATAAACCAAAGACTGAGAGTCATTGGAAAATGCCAATAATTATTCTGCCTGCCCTCACGTTGGGGTTTCATGCATCTGCTTTGCCTCTACAAAAACCAGGTGAGGGATGGAGGGAGAAAACATCAAATCACACTCTCACATCAAACACCTACTTGGTGCTAGGACTCTTTCTTCATTCATTGAATTTAATAGACTCTGAGATGTACCTATTTTTGCCCTCTTTCTTTCCTCTTTTTTCCCCAGGAGGGTATATTTCCCAAAGTAACAGAGTTAGCAAGAATTACTTTCAGGATTGGTATCCAGGTCAATTGAGGACCATCTCCTCTTACAGTTCCCATTCTACCCTGCTGCCTGGACCATCACAGACCTCTAGTCATGGTCAATTCACAAATCCCCCAAGTGACCCTGAGCTAGTCTCTTAATGCCCATTAGCCTTAGTTTCTTCCTTTGTGAATGAGGAAGATGAGAGAAACATACTATATAGGTGGAAAATCTACAGATTCTTTACATGGCAATGGGACGTTATTTTAAAAGATTATGTCAACATGTCTTAGGGACCCCGCTCCAAGCAGAAAATGAATGGTGTATCCATCCATTGAACAAAGATTCTGAACAGCTCCTGCGAACCAATGAAGGTGCTAGGAGTGATAGTGATGTTCGGTGGAGAACATGAGTACAGGTACATGCCCAGAGCAGGTGGTCTCACAGGAGACACGGGCACTGTTAAGTAGATAGAAAAGGAATGGTAAACAGAGATGTGGGCTTCATTTGGGAAGTCAGAGAGCCAAGAAAGCATATTAAACTGGTCCCAGCACAGCCTTTCAGTACAAGAATCACAGCCTTATGCACTGAGATCTAAAGGACACATGGAAGCTACTGCAGGAAGGAACCAGGAAGGCAGGTTCCAGGTGGAGGGAACAGCCTGCCTGGAGCCTGTGGAAGGGGACGTGAGCACCTGGGGAACTGAAAGGAGATATACTGGGGATGCATTACAAATCCACGCACTCAAAACTTATTCCATCTTATTAACCAATGTCACCCCAATACATTTAATTTTTAAACAACAGAAAAGGCGATTAGTGGGGTTGCGGCTGAGATAGCCAATAAAAGGTGTGAAAGCAGGTGTAAAAGGTAGGCGGGGCCAGATCCCAGCAGGCCTGTAGGTCATCTTAAGTTTTTGCTTTCTCCTAAGAGCAGTATCAGTCAGAATTTGATTCTTAAATCATAATTCTGACCGCCTCCTGGAACATAGATTGGAAAGTGATTAGATCTGGAGAGTTAGTTAAAAGGCCATTGTGTTTTTGGAGGAAGAAAGATCTTAGTTTGAACTCTCGGCTTCTCGTTAAAATGGACTAATTAGCATCATCTGAGAGTGATACTGCTCACAGATCCAATTACTGACCTTGTACCAGTATTTTGGAGTTGAGCTGTTGCTCTCTCATTCTCTGTGCCATTTCTCCGGGAGCTGGGAAGGACCTCGGAGAAAATGAGCCCAGTTGTTTCCAAATTGTTTTAGAGAAAATGATAAAGTGTCACCTTAATCTCCCAAATGAGCTTTAATTCACAATTCCATAAAGAAAATGGATAAAAGGTGGCACTAGAGGTGAGGAGCCACTGTTCCCTACTCACGCTGCACCCAGCCCCTGCAGGGCACAGGGCATGGTTATTGCGGCCAGGGTTCCCGGGAGCACCTGCCCCGAGCCCACGCAGGGCAGAACCAGGACCTGAACTCAGACCCTTGGTTCACACCAGTGTCCTCTCCAGCATGCCCTGAGCCTAGACACTGAGGTTTGGAGGACAAAGACCCTGTTGCTTGTGTCTGTAAATGCCTCTTGGCAGAACTGGGAGACCAGGTGGTCAGAAGATGTTTAAGGAATGGACAGAAGTCAGCTAATGCTGACTGGGGCTTTCTCCTTCTCTCCCTAACTTCCTTTCTCTCTCTCTCTCTCTCTCTCTCTCTCTCTCTCTCTCTCTCTCTCTCTACCCTCCCATCTTCTTTTCTTTCTCCCTCTTTCCTTCCTTCTTTGCAATCAGCGGTGATTTCCACCATAAGACAGTGCTTATTCTGGACAGGTCACCCATCACTTGGATCATCTTGCCTCTGACAGATAGAACAGCACAGAGGTGACAGGAAAGAAAGCTGCCTCTTACTTGCTGTGCAGTTTTCAGGAAGTCACCGAACATCTCTGTTCCTTCACTTCCCATTCATACGATGAGGTGTGAGAGAGCTACCTGGTGAATGAGGCCAAAGCACACAGAGCAGTGCCTGGCCCAGGGTAAAGGCTGTGGAAGTGTCAGTTATTCCATGTTGCCTTGGACCGAAAGCCAGCCTCAGTCTCTTCCTGATGAATTTGGTTTCCAGTTCACCCCACTTGCATAACCCCTCTTCCCACAGCACTCAGAGTTTACTTCCCAACACACCATCCCAGGTGAGACCAACACAGACCCTCCAAGACAACAGGAATAAAAGCATTATGCACATTTTACAGATGAGAAAGCCAAGGTTCAGGAAGTCTCAGTGTCAATAAAAGTCAAATGCTACTTCCCAATCTTTCCCACTTTTTAATTGTACAATGTAAGGATCTCCTGGTAGAAAACCATCCTCAGAAACCTCTCTTGTGGATCCCTGCCTCCCCTTGACCTGTCCCACCATGGTGCCACGGTCTGACACTAGGGATAGCTCCTGCAAAGGCTAAATCTGTCACGGTACCCCTGAGGTCCCCCCAAAATCCTTGTACATGTTGGGCACCCAATAAACATTTGGTTGGGTGTTGGACACCCCACTAGCAGGTCTTGTCTAGAGCCTTGCTGCCCACATCCCAATAAGCACTGAACACTGGAGAAGATGAGTCTAACTTAGTGCTTGCAGAGCCCAACATACAGTAAGCTCGCAGGAGACGCTTGCTACGTTGACCTGCACTGACCCCGCCCTCTTCTCTCTAACTATGGCGGATGTGCCTGATGTGTCTGCCTAGACTTCAGAACCGGTTCAGGGCTTAGCAATGGAATCTCAGCACAAAACATGGGAAACTGTAAAACTCTAATCCTGCTCCCCCTCCCATGACCTTGATGAACTAACCCTGCCTTTGGCATCAACATACATTCACACCAGGGAACCCAGCCAAGCACAGCTGCCTCTCTCTGCTTGCTGCAGCACGCCGCGTAAAGCCTGCACAGGGCTCTGGCCCACCACGCCCACCAATGGAGTCAGCGAGACATACTGCCATTCCCCTGCCCTGTGACCTTGGATAAGTTAATTCCATTTCCGACTCATCAGTTCCCTCATCTGTGAAACACATCCAATAGCATCCACTTCACCGAGATAGTGTGAGGACTGGATGAAAAACTATATGTCATCATGGTCAACACTCAGAATTAATGCACATTAAAGTGGGCTAAACAATTTATATGCAAAATATCAATGCCTGATTAAAAATACAGCAATAAGGAAAGTAGTTAACCTGTATTGTTTTCCACCTGCCAGACAATCTTGTAAGCACTTCATGTGGGTTACAGCATTTAACCTCCAAAACACCCTTATGAGGATGGCACTATTATTAGTCCCATTTTACAGATGAGAAAATTGAGGAGCAAAGATGGTAGTAAATTCACCAAGGCTCCAATATAAACAGGTGGCAATGCTGGGATTTGAACCCAGGATGTCTGGCTCCCGAATCTTTACAATTTGCCAGATCTGTTGCCTGTTACACTAGCTACTCCATGGCAATTGTGATTGCTTTGTGTTTGTTATCATTACCATCATTAATCTTATTTGTCCTACCTATAGGATAGTCATCTCTAGCTCCAATTACACTCAATTTACCCTGCGGTACTAACTCCAAAGAAGACTCCCTCTGCCCCCGGTGACCCATACCTCCCACTATTCACACCCTGGATCCTGGGCTTGGCTTTTGGCCAACAGAACATGGGAGAAGTGATGCTCTCTGACTTCCCAAGCTAAGTGGTAAGGGTGCTTCCTTTTAGTCTCAGGATGCTGCCATGTTGTAAGAACTCTAGGCTGCACAAAGAGAGCAGGTGTAGGTACTCCTGGCAGTCCCACCTGAGCTCCCAGGTGATACCCAGATGAACTTCCCTCTCTGGGAATGAGCCACCTTGGATGTCAAGTTCAGTCAGGTCCCCAGATGACTCCAGCAGCAACCAAGTTGACAGACCCCACCCCAACTCCTGACTATGTGTCCAGTTCACCCACAGGACCATGTAAGATGATAACAAAGCATTGTTTTGAGCCCCTAAGTCTTAGGGAGAACTGCTTAGCATCGACCTATAAGCAGAACACCTGCTTTGCCTTCCAGCCCAATACACAGGTCCCAGCACACCTGGAAACAGACTTCTAATTATCTGTATTTGACTTCTCACTAAAGTTTATAGGTAAACACCCCTTTCAATGAATAATAATTACTATTTGTGAGTCTTAGGCACATTATTTAACTCTCTGTGCCTCAGTTCCCTTATCTGCTAGTATAAAATAAGAATACTAAGACAGTAAGACTATCTAGTTCAAGGTTGCAGTGAGGAGGAAATTAGTTAATTCAGATAAGATGCGTAGAACAGTGCCTGGCATTTAGAATATGAAGTAACAACTCTCTCACTCTTTATTTCCCTCTCTCTTAGCATCCCCACCCCCTTAGCATCTCTTCTGTTTTCTTTTGACTGAGTCAGGCACTGTACTAGGCTTTCTACATTTTAAAATCTTATTCCTCACACTGAACCTGAAGGCAAGCGTTATTATGCCACACTGCAAGTGAGGTGCCTGGAGGCACACAAAGCCTCCTGGCTGAGAGATGAAGGACTCAGGAACTGACCTAGCCTCCACAGCGCCACCCCTCTGGGGCCCCAGTACAAATTCCTGGCAGCATCCACATTGTGGCCTCATCTCCCACGCAACCCAGCTCACAGTGCAGCCCAGCAATCAGTACACTTCCAAATTCCACTTCCTCCATGCAGGTGACCCTAAATTAAGGTGACCAGATTTAAAGCAGTACACCATTAACGGGTGGTGGGGGGGCGTCTTTTTCTTCTTTTTTTTTTCTCCTTTTTTTATTATTACTTAAAATATTACAAAGAGTAATTGGGACTTTTTTAAAACGCCGCAGACGTGGGACAAACTGTTAAAAATAGGGACTGTTGGGACATCTGGTCACCTTACCCTAAATCCCTAGGGTTAGCACCCCTGTCTGACATTGCTCCGTGGCAGGGAGCTGTCCTACCTGCTGGCATGAGAAGCACTCATTAAAACCTTCAACTCAGATATCAGGAAGCAGCCCACAGCAGCGAGGGACCAGCACAGGCTGCATTTCTGTGCCTCTCACCTCCCAGGACTAGCACTCAGCAGCCCTTAAGTGAGTGCAGCCAAGTGACCTTCCAAGGTGGGAGTCCCTCCTCTCCCATGAGTAGAGGGGGGATGCTATTGGATGTAATGGAGTGACCTGTGCAGGTGGAAATCCCTCCTCTCCTGTGAGTGGAGGAGGGATGCCATTGGATGTAATGGAGTGACCTGCCCAGGTGGGAGTGGAGGAGGGATGCTAGGTATGATTACCGCACACTTTCTCATCTCAGGAGCAGAGAAGGAAACACTGTGAGGTGTTCTTGGAAGGCCCTTGAGCGGAGGGGGGGACATCTCTGGCTGTCTACCCCTGATGGCCTGCACAGGAAGAGCAAAGTGTTCTCAGGTGCGCGTGTCTGTGCTCAGGGAAGTGAAGGACTTGCTCCAGGTCATGGAGCAGCAAGTGGTGGACATGCTCTCATGTCAGCCCCCAGGTGATTTCCAATGCTCTTTCCATCACCGGGTCCTGCCCCTCCTTCCTCCCTCCTAATGCCTGTCTAGCTACTGCCCTGGGGCTGCCTAGGCCTTCCCTAGACCTGCCACACCCTGCATGCTCTGTGCCCCGTGCCTGCACGTTCTTCTCACTTTTAGCAAATGTCTTCCCAGTGTCTGAGGGCCTCTGGACCCTCCACTTTGTTCTCTAAGGTGACAGCCAGCAAAACTGAAGCCAGTTCTATTCTCAGCCTGGGAACTGTTACCCTTTCCCACCAGACTGTATCCGGCCTGGTCGGTCCTGAGGTGCAGTTCTTCACCCAAAGATCTTACCAAAAGCCAGATGGTGTAAATGCCGAATGATATCCCCCACAACACACATGCTCAAGTCCTCACCCCCAGCACCTCAGAATAGGACTCTACTTAGAGACAGGGTCTTTAAAGATGGAATTAAATTAAAATGAGGCCACTGAGGTGAGCCCTGACCCAACACGACTGGTGTCCTTCAAAGAAGAAGTGATTAGGACACAGACACACACAGAGGGAGAGATGGCCATCTACACGCAGAAGAGAGGGCTCAGGAGAAAGCAACCCTGCCCATACCCACATCCCAAATGCCTAGCCACCGTGCCTGTGAGAAATCAATGTCAGATCCCTCTGTCCACGGTACTTTGCCACAGCAGCCCTAGCAAGCTAATACGGATCACACAGAACACAGAGGTTGAAGGTTCAGGGCATATTCAGGCCACAGTGAGACACTCATTGTTTCAGAGCAGCTGGAACCATAGGGGAGAAGCCAGGGATGATCTGGACCCCACAAGGCCTTGCTTGCCACCTCCAAAGGCATCGCCTGCATTGCATTTGCCCCTGAAGCAAGCAAATGCCAGCTCACTCCAGGTCTGGGCCTGCGGAGGCGGTAGACTGAGGCGGCACTCACCTCTCTCTAGGCAGCTGGTGGTTGGGATTGTGGCGGCAGCGGACGCTGAGGCCGAAGAGCTTGCGGGCAGTGCGCTGGATCTTCTGCCGCTGGGCCTCCATGGAGCTCTGCAGGAGCTTGTAGCGGTTCTGCAGGTCCCAGTCGTTGCCCCAGTGCTGATGGATGCTCCCAATGGTCAGGAAGTGGTTGCTGGGCAGATGCTTCATAAATGATTTAAACTCATCTGTTGGGAGACAAAGGCCAGGAGAGAAGGCTGAGCCTGCCAGCCCCAGCTGAGGTTGCTCACTAAGGAAGTGGCCTGCAAGGAACACTGACCGGCTGGAGGCCCAGGGAACAGGGGGCTCCCCTGCTCCACTCCCGGGAGTGGTGCAGAGGCTGTGTGTCTACACAAAGGCTCTTTGGCTTTGCTGCTCCGGGAGTGACCCTGCATCCTGCTGACTACAAACTTGTGTCATCTGAGTGCCAACTGGAGAGCAATACCCGCATATCACGTGTGTTTGTATTTGCTCAGAACTGATGACACCCAATTTTTGTCCAACTCCACATAGAAAACCACATGCCTCCAGTAGGATGGGAGCTGTAACAATGAGTATGATGGGAGCAATGTCAATAAATCCTAGCCAGATACTGTTCCCTGCTACATGGTCAGACCCCTGGACCTGCTCTCACGCTGAAATACAGAGAAGTAGCAAATGGTTGATAGGTGTTAAAAGCACATTTGCACCCATGGAAACCTTCTCTCTGATGTGATCTTCAGGTGTGATGGAGGGCTGAATGGATCAGCCTCCCACTGGGGGACCTAGTCTAACGGGAAGTTGTGTGTGCCTGCCATCTTATGTCAAGTCTCATTTGGGGGAACTCCAGCTTAAGAGATGGGAACAAACTCCAGAGTCTCCCGGGGGAGGGTCTTTGCCTGCGTGATGCTAAGTTTCCGGTGTCAGCAAGCGCTACAACTTGACACACACTCAGAAAGTATCTGGGTCAGCTCTCTCGTTCTGCATATAGGGACACTGAAGTACAAAATGAGGGAAGGACTTTCTGGAGGTAGAACAACCATGAATGCCCCAGGCAGGACTAAAACCAGAGCTGCTGTTTTCCCATCTAATTCCTACTGGCCCACCTCAGCGATGCCCCCCATCCCCTTCTATTATTGGAAAAAAATTTTAAAAAATTAAGAGGTTAAAATTTTTGGCAGGTAAAAAGGTAAAGTGATTAGATTATACGTATAAAATACATAAGCCTAATATTTTCACTTTATGTTACAAAACCTACAAGAAAATTTCAGGTATAATAGGCATTCATTTTATTTTAAAAAATGCTTACACAGCTTTCTTTAAGCATCAGGCTCAGTCTTAAACACCTAACATATATAAGTGATTTTATAGCAAACCTGGGAGGTGGGTACTGTCAGTGTGCCCTTTCATAGAAACTGGGGCACAGAGAAGTTCATTAATTTGCCAACGTCACACAGCCGGTAATGACAGGATTAGAGCTCTAGACTGGCTCCGAATCTGATGCTCTGAGTTAACATATAACACTTACTCTCTATACAAAAAGAGGATTGTGGGAGAAATAATGAAATAAAAGGTGCTAAAAACACGCAAACAGGAAACCTATCTCTGACTCCAGAACTTGGTCTCCCTGTCCCGGACAGCCAGACATGCATGCCTGCAAACTGCATCTCACCCACCCACAGCTGTGTGACCATTATTCTCTCAACACTTCAGTGTCTCCATCTGTCAAGCAGGTATAAGAGCATCTGATTCAAATATTGAGAGGGTGACATGGAACCGTATCTGCCTAAATAGTTCCCCAAATCCAGAAAGTGCTCCACAGATGGTTGTGGGACATGGGAAGGATAAAACAGGTCTGCACGGATTGATGTATTCGGTGCACAGGCTGCAGGCAGGGCACTGGGCTCCACTCTGCTGCTTTCGCCAGCCCCATGCTCCTCCCATGGAAGACATTCAGCTTATCCTACAGACAGAGCTTATCCTATAGACACAGCTCATCCTATAGATGGCTCTGCTGACCTCAAGGGAGGTAACAGTCCTTTCAATGAACCTGAATTTGGGTCAGATAAGAAAAAGTAATTTAAAAGTTAAGATGATGTACTTTCTTGACTAAAAGTGGAAGATTCCCTCCCAGTGAGGACATATAGACCCCCATCTGTGTGTGTGAAGTCGGTCCTGTTTCACCACCAACACTCCAGGGCCATCAAGGCATCAATGGCCTTTACCTTTGGCTGGTTGTGAATCCTTGGTTACAAGCTCAAAATGAGGAGGAAAAGATATATGCACAAGCCCCATGGACGTGGATGGGTGGATGGATCTTGTCTCAAGGGAAAAACCTTTCAAATGGCTAAGCACAGGGTATCCAGAGTGAATATGTGCTCCTATGGGGCGAAGCATGGCACCAGTAACTCCCATGGACCGTCCAGCTTACTCTGCACATCTCAGCTCTCTTGTTTCCTCAACCCACCGCCCATTCCAAGTAGTTTCTCTTCCTTGGGTATAAAGATTCTAAGCTAAAGACCATTCCTGCTCATGCACATGGCTGCTGTTCCCCTCTGCTTTTTAGCAATGGGGAGAATCTCTTTGCAAAACCATTTAATCAACAGCTTCTTTTGTTTGAGGCCAAATAGTCATCACTATCCATCTCCATCTTGAACCTTTGATGCCTTATCAGGATTTTAAATGGACCAATGGGTGCAGGTCCTAAGGCACCCACAGCTCCACCGGAGCTGCATGACCTGAGAGCAGAGTCACTGATGCGACCTGAGCGCTCGGGGCTGGCTGGGGACTCAAAGTTCATGGTAACCAGTGGTTTCCAAAACACAGCTCCACGGAGCTCAGCTTTTATCTGTGGTACACAGTGGCTCCGAGGTATGATTCTGTTTGATCAAAGGGTTTCTCGGCTACATATTTAAATAAATTCAAAAATTAAACACATAAACATGTCCTCTCATTTATTAGATGAGGGAATGGAGGGCTGAGGGGAAAGTGGAATTAATAAGGTACAAGAGCTGCTGCGAGCACTGGGTTTGGAACCAGGGATTCCATTACCGACTCTGCCATTTGCTATGTGACCCTGGGGAAGACACTGGGTCTTGGCACCCTCCCTGCTCTACAATATAGGAACACCATTACTTACTCTAATGCAGTTCTCGTAATAGATTTAAGGAATATAAAGCTGTTTTAAAAACAGTAATGCTCTCTCTCTATGTCCATTTACTTAACAGATATCTGAGCACAAATTCTAGGCCATTATTTGGCATCTCTTTGTGGAAGTCTTCAGGATTCCCAAGCTTTCATGTCCAAAACAGAAAACACAGTTTTCTTTCCAAACCTTGTAGGGTGTTCTAGCTCAGCAAACGGCACCGACATCCATCAAAGTGCCTGACACATACGCCCAAAGAGTTCTGGGGCTCTCCTGTCGCCCTTCCTTTCTCAAGTCCTGCTAATTCTCCCTCATAAATAGCTCAGCCTCTCTGCACAGTTCCCACTGTTACTCCCATGGTCCTAGCCCACAGCACAGGCACATCTCTTAGGTGCTTGGGGTGGCTCCCATTGGTTGGGCGCCCACACTCTGACCTCTGGCCCCAGTCAGACATGTGGACCTTGCTCTCCTCTAGTGGCCTCCCTGACTCCTGGCAACGCCAACCTCCAGCTCTACACTTTTTGCTCACAGTAGCTTCTCATTCTCTACACAGATGTGATTAAAATGTCAATGACTGGCATGGTGATATGATAAATGCCTGGCTTTCCCATTAACCAAAAGCTGCATGAGGACTGAGATCCAACTTTGCACCTCAGCCATGTTGTGGCCTTAGGTGACTGACTTTCTTCCTCTGAACCATGGGACGCAGATAATAGCTACGTTACCTGAGCAGTGACTTCCGGCTTTGATAGCTGGTCAATTATTTGGATATTTATATCAATATCTACATAGAGATGTACATAGACATAGACATAGACATATATACACATGTGTGTGTGTGCTTCTTAATTTAGATAGACTCATAGACTCAATGAATTTGTACAAATACTTTGAACTTTCCACTCTGTCCTATGTGCTATGTGGCATCTCTCTCTCTCTCTATCTTCCGGGTACAACAGAGAGAATCCATCACAGGCCCACAAACCTGACTGCACTGTGCATCATTCCATCCCATGGAGATTTATTGAGTGCCTACCCCCTGACAGCTACGAGAGTCTGCCCGGGAGTCTTCAAAGTGGAGGGGGAGCTCAGTGAGTATTGCCTCACAGCAGCCTTCACCCCAGTTAGACAGCTGCCTTATCTAGGCTTGGCTCAGGGCCATTCGTGCAGTAGAACTAAGCCAGCTCTCTACCTGAATTCTCCAGGTCCTTGTAAGCCTCAGCCCAGGACTTGGCCATGTTGGCTAGCGTGTACTCCATGATCTGGATGTCGGTGATGGGGCAGTTGCACTGCGGGAACTCCTCGGCACACTGGCATCGGCACTGGCTGTTCTGGCACACGTACTCGCCCTCGCCATTGCACATGATGTAGCTCAGGGCCGACTGGACAAACTTCTCTTGCAGGTACGGAGGGAAGATGATCTGCAGGCCTGTTTGAGAGGAGCAAGAGAGGGCGAAACGGAAAGGTTAGAAAAGGTGTTTCATTAACAGCTTCGAAAGGTGGTGCGGAGGAATCTGAAGCTGCTAGCTTTCTCCCGGTGTGTCCTAACCAAAATATCTCGGAGCCCGCCTCGATCCAGACACGGCATCATCGGCAAGGCCCCTGGTTGCATTGCTTCTTCTTAAACTTCTCAGGTCATGACCTTGGCCATCTCTGAAATGCAGGCTCTATTTCATTCTCTTAGGACTGAGATCTGGTATAAACCTTTTCCATTTCGGAAGGAGAAAACCCTTAATGAAACAGAAGATTACTGTTGTGTGTCTTTGTTTTTTCTTATTTCCTTCATTTCTTTCCTTTTCCTTTCTTCAAATATTTATGAGCCCTATTTATGAAGCACAAGTCCTGATCTAGGCACTAGGTCTATGGAGATAAAGAAGACACGATCTCCATCTCTGGGGAGTTTACAGTATAATCAGCAGGAAAAGTCACAGACACATATCATCCTAACACAGCTTTATAGACCTGAAACAGGGAGGCCGGGTGAGGCATCGGGCAGTCGAGGGCTGCAAATAGCCCTGCCTGGAGAGCAGGGGGACCTTTCTAGAGGAGATGGTATGGGGCTGGTTGAGAAGTGAATCAGAGACCATCATATACAGAGAACAGGAAGCACATTCTGAGGAGAGGAACCACAAGAACAAAGACAGAATGTGAATGAAACGAGTTTGGCTGGGTGGGTGCTTGCAGTAGGAGAACAGGTTTTATAGAAGAGCAGATGCCAGAGTGCAGAGAGCTTAATTATATGCTAAGGAATTTGAACTTCATTCTTCGGATAAAGGAGATACTTTGGTAAATTTCAAGGTAAGACTGGCATTTGAAGAGAGATATGATTTCATAAGACCACTATATCATAAAAAATAAAATATTAACCCTGGCCAGTGTGGCTCCATTGGTTGGGCATCGTCCCATGCACCAGGAAGTTGCCAATTAGATTCCAGGTCAAGGCACATGCTTGGTTGTAGGCTCAATCCCTGATAGGGGGGTAGAGGGAGGGCGCAGTGTTCAGGAGGTAGCCCATCCGATCAATGTTGTGCTCTCACTTCAATGTATCGCTCTCCTTCTCCCTTCCTCTCTAAAAATCAGTAAACTATTCTTTAAAGAATAAAAATATCTATCAGTGGAGAATGATATCAGAGATAATTAATTTTCTCTTTTTTGTTCTAAAAATGAAGAAGCCAGGGCCCACTAAGGGAACATGACTGACCCATGGTTGGTTATAGGAATAGCATTCTTGACCACATCTCATGATCTTTTCTCTACACTTGCTAATCAGTCTTATTCCTCAGAGCTAATGATGGAGAGGGGTTGATCTGGGCATGAGCACTCCTCCTTTACCCTTGAAATGCCAGCATAGCAGGCTATTATTGTCCGTGGTGCCAGACGGAAGGACAACTTGGGGCTAAATTCGTTCATTAACGTATTTTCACCAGGGACCTTCTTCTTCACCTCATTTAGAGCTGCTAACAGTTCCAGTCACCAATGAACATGAGCCTCATGGTTTTACTGCCCACTGTGTAAGAGAGAGCTGTCATTTGAATTAAAGTTTTATCACTCATGCTTCAGGGACACCCCCTACCCTGCTCACCAGGGATGTGTTGAATCAGCTCAGCATTTCTCTCACTCTCTACTTCCCAGTCGTGTTTCTAGGTTTTTATCTTCCCCTCTCTCACCTTCAAATTATTTTTTTAAAGAAACGAAGCTCCATCATTTCGACTTATCTTCAGATGACATCTCAAAAAGACTGTCTGAGAAGGGCATTGTGGGAAGGAAGCTCATGCCTGGAGCATTACATATGGTGGGAAACCATAACAAGGTCTGTAAAAGCTGAGCACCGCTGGAGTCAGGTGCCTCTTCCTCCTGTCTGAGTCCTCTCAAGCAAGTTATTCCACCTCCACTCCCTTCTCTATAAAATGGGAATATTTTGAGTACCAACATCAGAAGGTTGACGGGAGGACTAAGTGAAAGAATTTCCTGCAAAATGTCTAGACCAGTTCCTGGCACATAGCAAACAAACAGTAAATGTTAATGGCTCCTATTTTTGATGATGGTGATAATGTTCCTCCTCTGATTAAAGTCTTTTAAAGTTTCAGCAGAACCTACAGAATAAATGAATAGCTGTCGGTATTTAATCAGAAGTAGACAGTGCTATGTAATCTAATGAAGAAAATAAACTGATGAACAAAATAGATCCAGCGACACAGAGACATGGAACAGACTGATGAATCTCAAAAGGAAGGCAGGGTGGGGGGCTTGGTGGGGAGAGATTAACTTGAGAATTTACATGGACACAGACAATAGTATGGTTAAGGCCTGGAGGGAATGTGTCTTGCAGGGGGAGAGGGTCCATAGGGGGGAAAAATAGGACATCTATAATACTTTCAACAATAAAGGTAAATTGAAAAAATGAAATAGATCATGCTCAAAAGGCAGTCTTTAGATATTTGGAGAGATTTCACAAGAAATAGGGTTTAGAAGTCTATGCCTATTGAGCTGGCAATGGTGGAAGGCTATTCAGGAAGGTGGATCCTACATGAATATGTCTGGAGGGCGTGCTAGTAGATAGGGCTGTGCAGCTTGGGCACTGGGCCTCAGCAAGCCTAGGTGAGGTCCACAGGAATGAGCAAGGGGTCCATGTGAATTTGAGTGACTGCTCTGAAGAACTTACTGTACAGAGATACAATGCAAACACCAACAAAAGGTGGGCAAAACAAATCAAACCAAGCAGAAAAGTCCCTTCTAAGCCACGTATACAATTCTTTCTGAGTATGCATTCTTGAGCTATTTTATCTGTCTTGCAATTTTCACTTGCAAAGCAAAATTTATTTTTAGCTGATCCCAATCCCCTATAGGCTCTGAGTCTACAGATTGGGGTTAACTTTCTGTTGCTTAAAGGAACTCTATACACTATACTCACAGTCCTATTTTTCTAGCTTGCTCATCATTTTATTTTTTCCCTTTTGTAGGGGATAAAATATTCTATTCTTGGTCCCAGCCCAAAAGGAATTTGGGGAGAGCATTTTTAGAAAACTGCATCAAATCATTTCTCCGTTTGGCAAAGATACAAAAGGCAATATTACCTACCCCACTTAATGCACTGAACACAGATAAAGTTTGGGGGTGGGAGTTTTGGGGAGCAGCTGAAACACCAAACTGGCTGCTCTTTAAAAATGGAAACTCAGGACACGTGAGCTGTCTCTGAGGCAGAACCTCCTGGGCAAATTTGAAAGAGAATAATGAAGACATAGCAATTAAAAAAGCACTTTTCTACAAAATGTCATTACTGTTTAAAGTTACATAACCATTTCTCCAGCAGCGGAGGTTCACACAGCAGTTACCGCCAGAGTCTCTCCCAGTGACCTGTGTCCAACAAAGAGGCCCATTGCTGACCTCCTAGACGGGCGCCTGAGTCCTATGGGATTCAATGGGTGTCGTAAATAATCTGGAGAGGGATTTGGCCTCTAGAACGACTGTGTGAAAGATATACAGCTGCTGGCTGGGTTGGAATATTCTGTCCCCACAGTTCCCAAAGCCACACACACACATACACACACCACACACACACACACACACACACACACACACACACACACACGGAAAGGAAAACTGAGGAAATGGGAGAGGGAGAGAAAGGCCACCATTATTGCTAAGCACATAAATTTTGCTTCATAAAACCAAGGAAAGCAATAGTTGAAAGTTTCATTTGAACACCATTTCGCCCACACTGAACATATGGAATATTTTCCCCCAATCTCATTATACTTCGAAAAAAAAAAAAAAAAGTCTTGTTAGACTTTAAAATGGAATGTTTCTGTGTTCCACAGAGAGAGTGGGCAATGTAGATGTGGGAACACCCACATCGTCCTCTCTCTTCCTGCTTTTTGCCCCATTTTCCTCAGACCTTCCTCCCACCTCACGTCCAACATGTACATCTCTCAATATTTTTTGCATTTTCCGTACAGTCTAAGATATGATTTCTCTTTCTCTCTGGCACGTGGTACAATAGCTCTATCTCCTTGCCTTCCTCCTCCATCTGATCTCTTAGTAGTCTCTTCTTTATTCAGAACACATCAGGCATCCTGCCCTTTTGCAGTCCCTCCATGTGCCAGTCATGTCATTCCTACTGTCTGTGCACTTGCCCGACCCTGAGCATAGAATATTCTCTCCTGGATCTCTGCATGAATGTCTTGTTTTGCAGGCATTCTGACCTTCGCAGATCACCCAAGTGAAAATGCCTCTTCTGTTTTCTTCCTAGCATTCATTACGTACTGAAATTATCTTACTCGTTTGTTCTCATGCTTATTTTCACATCTCTCCCCAGCAGAAAGTGGGCTTTAGGGGGCAGGCCTTGCCCATGGCCAAGCCCAGTGTGGGTTCCATGAACTCATTTGTTAAATAGCAAAAACCATCACCAGCAAGCCTCTTTTTTTATCCCAATGGAAAAACATATTGCCTCATTTATTTTAGAAGATGCTAGAATTCAAAAGCTCCACAGCTAGAGTAACAGACTTGGGACTAAAACCCAGGAATTCCTATTGAGTTCTGAAACACAGGAGGACCCTTCCGCATCACCAGTGGGAAAATGGAGACAAAATCCTGGCCTAGTGTTCCTATGGTAACTCTGGTGCAGCATGGCCTCTGGGAATGTTGCAGCCTCTCTAAGGTTGCATGTCTGTGTCGTAAAAATCTAAAAAATAACCACTTCCAGGGCAGTTATGAGAGTAAATGACAGGAGAAAAGGCATAAACACCACTTAAACAAGACCTGGCTGTCATGGGCTGAATGTCTGCATCCCCCCAGTATTCCTATGTTGAAACCCTCATCCCCCATATGATAGTATTAGAGGGTGAGGAATTTGGGATGTGATTAGGTCATGAGGGTGAAGCCTCCATGATAGGATTAGTGCCCATATAAGAAGAGGAAGACCCAAGAAAGCTCTCTCCCTCACTGCTTCATTTCATTTTTCTTTCCTTCCTTTCTCTCCCTCCCTTCCTCCATTCCATTTTTTCTTTTTTCTTTTCTTCTTCTCCCTTCCCTTCTTTTCATACATATTGCTTAAGTCCTACTATGTGCCAGATACCCTGCCATGATTACCAGGGTGAATAAGGCAGGCAACTCCTTGCCTTTGCAGATCTCACAGTATAGGAAGGAGACAGGTGTGTAACCAAGCTGCTTGGATACAGGAGACCAGTGCTCTACTAGAAGTGCAAGGTTGCTTAGGAAACAAGAGGAAGAATATGTAACCCAGGATGGAATAGGGGTACTCAAAGAAGCTCTCCTAGAAGAAGAAACATTTAGCCTGAGACCTAATGGATTAACAGAAATTAGGGGAGGAAGGATCCACATGTAGAGTCATCTAGAAAATGAAAACACCATGGACAAAGATCTCAGGTGGTAAAACTTCCAGGTAAGACCCAACTTAGCAATTACCTTCCTCTCCGATTAAGGTTCACCATTTTTTGTTTGCTTGCTTATTTCCAAGTTCCCTAGAGAAGAGAAGAAAGAGTTCTGATGCTTCGGAGAAGATCACAACTCTAAAGGGAAGAATGACACAGCAGAGATCTGTCACTCATTAGGGAAATAGCAGTTCTTACAGCAACAAAAGTCAAGATCCTTGTTCCTTACAGACAGAGAATATACCTGAGATTTAGGAAAGGGAAAAAGAGAAGGGCTCACTGTACTGTTGAGTTTTGACCATTGGGGTTATGGGGACTGTTAAAGTAAAAAGAACTTTCAGGGAAACCCTACCTTGGACTCCTGGAGACCTTCGATAATGTTGTCAATACTATTATTCTCTAAAGCAAGCCCCTGTGATTTAGGTGACTATATTCAGTGAGGCTGGAGAGCATTTAAGGTCTGGAAAAGAAGACTCAATCAACAAAAACTAAAAGTACCCCTAAGACTTGAGATTATAGTTCGACCTTCCTCTCTGACCCAGATCCTGCTCTTTTGTCCATAAGGAATTCTTAGCCTCTTCCTCCTTCCTTCAACAGTAGTACACAGGGAATTGTTGGAGGAGATGCTTCCTACCTCTAGGTACATAGTGGGGTTACTTGGAGATTCAAAACTAAAGTACAAAATCCAAAAATAATAGACAAAAAATCTTAATTGATAATTAAAACATAAAACATAGCATCACGTCAGGTTCATGGCATCGGACAATATTTAATAAATATATTTAAAATATTGAGTGCCAGTGATTTATTATGAAGATGAGAGAGAATACGCCTCGAGACAGTAATTATGGAAGACTTTGTGATGTGTGTAGGATGTGGGTAGAGCCTTGAAACATGAACATGGCCTTGAATAGGTAAAGGGCAGCCACTGTGTTCCAAGCAGAGGGGCTACCATAGTAAAGATTAGTATGTGAATAACATGGATCAATCTAAATCTTATTCTAGGCAAGGACCATATATCTTCCTGTGTTTTTTTTTCCTCCTCAGCTTTGTTTTATTTTGATCTCCACCTTAATTGCTGAACATAGTATTGTTTTTGATGGATTCTCTCTTTTCTGACCTATTTTATTAAATATTAAATCTATGATGTTTACAGTGCTAAGAGGAAGAGATAAAATACAAGTTAGGTTCTATTTTGGTTGAATATAAATATTTTTCTATCCTGTTGTTGCATCAGAATGTGGCCCCCTGTAGATACTTCTGAGCCCTATGCAAGTTCCAGCTGTGATCTTGTATCTGCTAAGTTCTGCTTGTCAAATTCTGTCTATCTCTGAAAAGCACGAGGTGGGAAGAACAACAAGGACTGAACCTTTTGCACAAAGTCATCCTGATCCCCTTCCTTGTGAAAGCCCAGGGATTTCAGACTGGCAGATAGAGGACTTTATGGCTCCAACAGCCATTCTGAACTCCAGCGTAATGAAAGCATGCAGGTCAATTACCCATCTGTTTGTGTTTCTATTGCTATGAATTACGGTATCCATTGCTGACAGCTCGTTGGAGTGGAATGGAAATAAGACAATAATTCACAGGGTGAAACTGTGCAGAAAGGGCAAAAAGGCTATGATCTCATTCAGAAGTTCAGCACGGACTCCGTGATGGGTCATTTGCTCTCTGGAAAATAAAGAAAGGCAGCTACCTGGGGGAAGAGTGGGTGAGTCCTGGTGCCTCCTTCTGGAGAGAGTATCCTTTTGTGTTCCCACATATCATCACCTATTCTGTGGAGTCATGGATTAGATGTGGAAGCACTGGGTGAAAGATGCAGGTGAGTGAAATCCAGCAGGATAGCACTAACACCTTTTTAACTATCAGAAGTTCTGAGGTTTGATGAAACAGGTCGCTTGAGGAGGTAGAGGACTCCTTTCTCCTCGTTGAAAGTGTGCAAACAGAACAGGAAAATTGACAGCAGTCAGAATTCTCTAAAGAACCCAAGGTCCAAATGGCATGTGGTAGATTGGATTATCATTAACTCAGACTCAGTGTCCCTCCTTGAAGTGTCCTTTTGAAAACATTACCTACCCCCACCTTCTGAACTCAGGTGTGTTCACATGCCATGTTTGGGCCAATGAAGTGGGGTGGAAGTGATGTGTGCAACTTCCAAAAGAAAGCTATAAGAACCAACACTCAATTCCAGGTCAGAGCATATGCCCAGGTTGCATACTTGATCCCCAGCATAGGGCGTGCAGGAGGCAGCCAATCAATGATTTTCTCTCATCACTGATGTTTCTATCTCACTCTCCCTTCCTCTCTGAAATCAATAAAAAAGTATATATATTTTTAAAAAGAACCAACATGTGGGTTGTTCAGGTTGTCTTTGCCCATCTCTACAGGAATAGCCGTAGTCCATATGGAGGCCACCAGACGAGCAGAGTCACCAACAATGGTGACCACATCGTAGCATCAGTAAGAAAGGAGCATTTCCTTTTGCCAACCACTGAGATTCAGGGATTGTTTGTTAGCACAGCATAAGCTGGCCTATACTCACAGATACAGAAGCTGGACAACTATGACCCAGGGGTGAAATTAACCCACCACCTATTTCTGTAAATTGACTGCATTGGAGCACAGCCACGCAGATTGAGCTATTGCCTATAGCCGTGTTCACAGTGCAATGAAAGAGTTGAGTACTTGCAACAGAGACCAAGTGTGGCCCACAAATCCTGAAAAGCTCTGCCAGCTCCTAGACGAATTGCTCATTAAGATTCTTTCAATCTTGACTTTCTTAGAGTCTACTCTGTGCTGCCATTCACTCATGTATTAAGCAAAGATCAGTGGTGATCTTCATGTATCACTCTTCCAGGCCCAGGAGAAAAGAAAGACAGGAAAGTAGAAACAAAGTCCTCCCTGGCATGGAACCTACTTTCAGTGAAGGAGATACAAAAATAAATGAATGAATAAAAACAGAGGAGGACTGATCTTGGCAAAAGGTGTTAGGGGTAGGGAGACTTCTAAATGTGAATTATAACTAAAAAAAGAAAAGAAAAGAAAAGAAAAGAAAAGAAAAGAAAAGAAAAGAAAAGAATGTGCTCTACACTATGGAAATCACCAAGGATAAATAGGTGACTATACTTTTTAAAAATTAAATTTGATAAAATGTCAACATAAAGATACCCTTTACCTTTAAGAAGAAGTTGATTCCACTTAAATTAATACTTCTTCATAGAATTCATAATTAAAAACACAAACTTGATACCTATAAGGCTCCGTGCTGCCTGATCAGCAGGCATCTCCCAGTTCTTCCCTAACCTATGACATTTCCTCATTACACCTGCAGCTCCCCTGCCTCTGCCCCTAGTGTCAAGTTCTCGCCTGCTCCAAGTTTGGCCCAGCTGTCATTAACTGCATGACCTTGGGATATTAAGGCTGAGATTTAACCTCTCTGGTTCTCAGTTTCCTCATTAAGGCTTCCCTTATAGGATTGGTGTAAACATTAAAAGAACAATTTCACATTTTGATTATGGTGGCACCTTGACTTCATGATTGGATGTGTTTGTCAAATCATAAGCACCCGTTTACCTCAAAAGGGTAAATGTTTCTGGATGTGAATTATACCTCATGGATTAGAAAACAAAATCAACTATATGACACGTTATAGTGTTAGGACACGACAATTGTTCAAATGATGTCATTTCCTGGCCTCGCCTGCTTTCTGTTGCTTTGCCTGGAGGTCTATGGCCATCTCTGGCATCCCCCTGTTGGCACCCAAAAGCATCCTACACATCCAGCAGATCTTAATAGAACATCCATCACATCATATTATGTGTGTTTCTGTCTGTGTTCTTCTCAACTTGTGAGCTCCTTGAATGGAAAAGGCAATGCCTCATTCATATCCCATTTCCCTGTTGCCTGGCATACACATGGGCACCAGTCAATGTGTTTGAATGAAAGTGAGTGTAGACAGAATGTGCTTCAGAGAGGGCTGTGCTTCTCTGCTCTGTGCCTAGCATGACCACCTCTCAAGCCATCTCTCATGAGCAGGAGCTGCGCCATCTTTCCCAACAGCATAGCTTGCAACCTGATGCTATTTTAACTTTAACTCAGTGGAGAGTCAGTTGCTCAGATGATAGGAAAGCACCTGGCCACTAATATCAGCAGGTATTTTGTTCTGGACCCATAACTATAAATCATGATTCTTGAGGACAATGATTGCTGTGTGTGTGTGTGTGTGTGTGTGTGTGTTTAAGTATTTCTTTGCATTATCTCTATGCCAGGTCACAGTTGGTGTGCAAGAATTAAACTGTTCAATTTAGCAACTACTCGGGAAGTCCTTTCCCTCATCACTTTATTAAGTCCGGTGTTGTCCTCGATGCTGGAGATATGGAAAATGAATTAGACATGATTTCTGACCTCAAGAGACAAGGAGATAGGACTGAACCTGAGTGGTCCAGCATTTTCCAAGCTGTTGGCCACAGAATCATAAATCAGCAAGTGTACCCAGAATCAAATACTCTCAGGACACTCTGGGTATTTAATCCACCTCTTGAGACTCATAATGCACATTAACACAGTTAGGCACTGAGAAGGCCTGCAGTGAGTATGTAAGTAAATGTGGTTTTTGTCATTTAATCCAGGGCTTCAGCATTATTGAGTTTCGTTAAGTTACTGTGAAGTAATAAATAACCTCAAAGTCTCAGTGACTTCTAACCACAACCATTTATTTATTGCTTGTTTCATGTTGGCGGGGCTTTGATTCTTCCCCAGAAGTCTTCTTCATTTTGGCTCTAGGCTGAAGGACAGCCTTTCAGGTATACGCCATTCATCTGACAGAAGGAAAATAGCAAAAGCCAAGGCAATATCTCCTAAAGTGTCTCCTAAGATGAGGCAGGCATTTTGTCCTCTCACGGCCCATTGGCCAAAGCAAATCACATGGCCAAGTCCAATGTCAACTGGGTGAGAAGTGCGCATCTCCCACAGGACAGCACTGCCAGTCACTCAGCAATGCCCTGGCAATCCTCTCCAAGAGGAAGTAAACAATGCAATGCTGTAATCGACTACCGAGTACACTTATTTTTGAACCAAACCTTTTCTTAAAAAATTTAATCAACATATTATTCAGCAATTCCACTCTTAAGGTATATACCCAAAAGAATCACAGAGCATTATTCAAGCAAAAATATGTCCACAGCAGCACTATTCATGATAGTTAAAAAAAAGTGGAGGCAACCTAACTGTCCATCAACCTATGACTCTGAACACAAAATGAACGACAGCCATAAAAATGAAGTGTAAGTTAGCCATGGAAAAATGAAGTGCAGAGACATGCTGCCACATGGATGAACCTTGAAAATACTTAACAAGCCAGATATACAAAAACACATATTGTATTATTTCATTGACATGAAATATGCAGAATGAGAAAATCTACAGAGACAGAACGCAGATTAATACTTGCCATGGGCTGAATGGAGAGGGAATGGGGAATGACTGCTGAATGGATCAGAATTTCACATTTGGGGTGGAATTAAACAGTGATGACAGTTGCACAACAGTGTGAATATACTTCATGCCACTGAAGTGTGCATTTTAAAATGGTTACATAAACTTTGTGTTACGTATATTTTACCACAATAAAAACTAAGATTCAAAACAAAACTGATTTGACAAATTGAATAGATTTAAATCAGTACATATGTGTTGAGAGCCTACTAAGAGCGAAACACTGAAGTAAGGAGAAGTGGATGAGAAACAAATAAAAAGAGATATGGTCTCTTCTCTCAGGGTTCTTAATTACAACTTAGTAGCCAATATGCACAACAGTGCACATAAGATGAGGTAAATCTATCTGGAACAGAATACAGGCACATCGAAACTGCCCTGTGTGCAGCACCAAAGGACAGTTTAATTCTCACTGAGATGATCTGGGGGAGTAGGAATAAGGATTGACTTAATCATCGTAAAAAATAAACTGGCACCATGTCTATCAGAGTCAATGAATTAACTTTCCCAACTGATTTATTTCTGTTTTCACATCTTGATGCCTGGATTCTGCACAGTCAATGAGCTCAACAAGGAGCTGAATGGGACCTGGTTGTTAAGGGAGAGCATTATCACCACACTGACCATCTATCCCACAGGATCCCACATGCACACTAGGCCAAGAGTTCACTGACAGGTAAAGCCCCATATGACCGTGTGCCAGGAGGTAAGTGCTCTGCAGGAGGTAAGTGAGCAGCAATCTATGAACCAGGAGGTCATGGTTCAATTCCCTGTCAGGGCACATGCCCTGTTTGCGGCTTGATCACCCAGTAGAGGGCATGCAGAAGGCAGCCAATCAATGATTCTTTCTTATCATTTATGTTTCTCTCTGTCTCTCTCTCTCTCTCTTAAATCAATCAATATATATATATTTTAAAAGAGGTTAAGTGCTCTGATACCCATTCTGTAACATCAGCCTTCCATCTGAATTTCCACCTCTTTGTGCACATTTAAGTCTTGAGTCACCAGATGATTCCAGGTTTCCCCAGGTTAGAGGCAGCATTTTCTAAAGTCCAGTCAGCAGAATGTTGCAAGGCCTCAGTCACTGTCCTAAAGGCATGTGATCTTTTCTGACCTGGATAATTTAGACAGTGTGAGAAGAGCTATGGAAAGGGTATACCTACCCACATACACAAGTTGCCAAGTAATTTTAGAAAAATCACAGCCTTTCTAAAGTAACTAGCAGAACTTATAACCAGAGAGAAATGACTATATAACCATGTGCTCTAATAAAAAGCATGGTTATGATTTATATGCTTCAGGTTGATAAACAATACGGTGTACAGTCTAAGAGCACTGGCATTGAGTGGACCTGGCTTCAAATTCTTGCTCTGCCACCTACAACATAGTTTTAATCGCTGGGAGCCTCAATTTTCAAATCTGGAAAATGGGTCTGTGTTGAGGTATACATCAGACATGGATGTTAAAACATGAGCGCTGTACCTGGCATGTGAGAATTATTCAGTAAATTGTAGCTATCATTATTATTTTATTGCAGCACCCTTGGTTTTTAGGCAACGTGCTTTCTACATATTTTCCTAATAAGTGCAAATAAAAGCTCCACGGCAGAGGTGTTTTTATTCCCATTTGGCAGATTTGAGGTCCTGAAGAAGCTCAGAGACTTGATTAACTAGTCCAAGGTCTTATCACTAGCAGATGTGCTCTGCTGACCCTCCCCCATCCTTTCGTTTTCTGGTTGAGTCTTTAAATAGCATTTCAGCTCACTTCTCAGAGGAGCTCCACTTCTCCTCTGGCAACAAAGAGGACAAGGAGCTCCATGGCTCATAAAGGAAAACCAGTTCTTGGATGTCAGCAGTCAGGTGAAGGCTGGCAACCCCATTTGGCATGAGGGGTTGCTCTTTTATTCAACAGGCCTCATAGACAGAACCATGCAAAGGCGGAAACAGGACTCCTATCAGTGCCTCCCAGGCCCTGCGAATGGGGCGAGAAGGACCTCAGTCATAAGCAGTGACTGATTCTCATGTGGCTGATTCTAATGGGGTCTCATCCCAAGGATGCACTGGCCACAGTCACTCAGCCGTCCACCCTGGGGTTACAGGGCCACAGGAGGTGACAGGGGTGTGGAAGAGGAGGGAGCTTATGAACAGGAGACCTGATCATGTCCTGCCCTCTTCCTCTACCATTCTACCCACACCTAGAATGGATTGTGCTGACTCCCAGCTCCCCTAGAGAAGTAAAGTAGCTTGAGGAGCCCAGGTGACTAAGAGCCAACCAAAAGCCAGGGAACCTTAGGGAAGAGATTTTACCTTTTTGAGCCTCTGTTTCATCATCTGTATAATGGGGAGAATAATCCCTATCTCTAGGTTGGTGGGAGGGACAAATTAGCTAGTGGATATAAGCAGCTCAAACAGTGTTATTTCTGAAAACTTCTACAATCTCTGTTCCTTTCTTTCTACCTCCCATTGCAAGATGATTTTGAAAGGAATCATGTGCACTCCATTTATTTTGCCTGGCTACTGAGGAAAGAGATGGTTGGCACTGCTTTCTCCCTCACAGTAGGCCCTCAGGAAATGGTCATTAGGTTGAACTGGATCCAGTATGGAGTGAGACGTGTAGTTCAGAGAAAGCAGAGCTTGCTATGTCTTGGGCAATGCATTCATTTAATTATTCATGCATTCATTCATAAATAAATGTAACAAATATATTCTGAGCACTGTTTATAGAGCAGGTTCTATATATTATGCTAGAGATAGAGATGATTTCTACCACGGAGGAATTTAAACTTTGATGGGAGGGTCAGATTCGTAATAGAATGATTTTGTGAGAGAGAGAGAGAGAGAGAGAGAGAGAGAGAGAGAGGTCCCAGGAAAGAAGGTGGGTAGGATGCCTAATAACCTGGGCAGAGAATAAGAGAATATAAGAGAAGCCCTCTTGGGAGAAGTGAAGTCCATGAATTTAAGAGACAATGTGCAAAGGTACAAAATAATAAAAATTTAAAAACATGCCTGTAGTGAAATGTAAGAAATCCCATGGGTCTCGGGTAAAATATGGGTATGTGCTGGGTGGTGGAATAAGAAAAAGACAAGAAAGAAGTAAGTTATGCAAGGGTTTGGTTATGTTGCCTGGTGCCAAGTTAAAAAGTCTAAACCATCTACTCAAATTCTACAGAAGAAGTGATGGTTTTAAGCAGGAGAGTGACTGTATGGATGTCACTTTAAGCAAAGATCATGTTTGCATGTGCTCTGGGGGTGGAAAGCAGGAGTGATCAGAATCCAGGAGGCTGGCTTGGCAATCACTGCAGGGGGCCTGTGGAAGGGAGGAATGAGGGGGGGAGGAGCTGAACCAAGGCAAGGGTGCAGAAGGAAGGATGCTTGACAGGGAAGGACCTTTGTGTTGGGCATTGAAAGATGAACTGAACTCGAGAAAAGAGAGGGCAGAGGTCCCTTAAGACAATTCCATCCTTGCATTTACTCAGGCAAAACTTGGGGATCATCTTCTGCACCTCTCTCTCACACACGTGTCTCAGCCCATCACTGAATAATGTCAGCGCAACTTTAAAAATATATCAGAATTCCATCACTTCTCACAACCCTTATTACCACTACCATGATCCAGCTCACCGTTTCTCTCACCTTGATAAACACAACACCCTCCTAACTGGGTTCCTTGTATGTGTTCTCTCCCTCAATAGTCTTTTCTCATCAACAATCACAGTGATTTATTTAAAAATATAAGTCAGGTCCCTTTACTCCATGGTCTGCATTTGCAATAGCTTCTCATTTCATCCTGAGCAATAACTAAAATCTTCCCATTGTCTATACATTTCTACATGACCTATTCCCTCACTAGCTCAGATTATAAAGAAATACATTTCTTTGTTTGCATGTTTACTGCCTGCTCCTTCCACATACTAACTATAAGCCCCCAAATCATTGACACTTAGCTTATTCACTGCTGTATAGCCAGCTCTTAAAGAAGTACCTGATGCATAGGCAATGATCAATAAATCCTGCTAAATATATGAGTGAATATAAGAATGAAAAAAAATTCCCAATCATCCCTAGCTTTCAGCAAAATATTCTCTCTGCATCCCTTTCCACATCAGTGAGCTACTGAGGCAGAGCTCTGCTCTCTCTCTACCCCACCAGATGGACACTGACTCAATTATATGACAATGTCAGGAAACTGCTCAATGGGCTTCTTGGAGAGATAAGTATACAAATAAGAAGTTCGTATGCCATTAGCATTATTACTACTCCAAGCTGTTGCTTCTCTGATGACACAGCTTCTGATCATTTCTATGATCCTTTTTTCCTCATTTCTAGTTTTCTTCTCTAATATCCTTTCTTTTTCTTCCCTATCTCCCTCACCTTTGCCCTGTGTTGTGGACATGTTATGAAACACCACAAGGAAAACGTTGTTCATTGTCATCTCTATCCACTATAATAAACCTCTGCTGAATCTCCCCTGCCTGCCCCAGTTGGAGGGATTAGGAGAGAAACTGAGAGCAACACCCTTCTGAATAGGAGAAGCTCTGGAGTGAGACTGCCAGGCTTCCAATTCTGGCTCAGTCACCTACTGTGCAACCTCTCTCAGCCCTGTTTCCTCACTGACAGAATGGGCATGTCATTTATGCCTTTCTTGTAAGCACTGCTGTGAGGATTAAAAATGTAATAACATACAGCCCTGGCCATTGTCACTGAGTGGTCAGAACGTTGGCCCGTGCACCAAAGGGTCGAGGGTTCAATTCCTGGTCAAGGACAGGCACCTGGAGTACAGGTTTGATTCCCAGGCTCAGGTGGCGCACGTGCAGGAGGCAACCAGTAGATGTGTCTCCCTTAGGTTGATGTTTCTCTCTCCATCTCTCTACCCCAGCTGTGTCCCTGCCTTCCACCCTCTCTAGAAGTCATTGGAAAATATTCTCAGGTGAGAATTAACATACAAAAAAAAGAAATCAATACAATTATAGAATACAGACAAGTCTAAATTAAAATAAATATACTAAAACTAAGTGAACGCAGTCCCTCTCATAAAGAAGAGCTGAATACACAGCATCTGCTGTGGTTTCTGGCTCCTCTGGCCTCAGTCCATGCCGCTGGTCTTGCTGGACTGACCACCTCTTGCTTTTTCACGGCCCTGCTGCACGCGTGTTTTCTCTTTCCAGAGGATGTCAAGATGGAGCACATCATTCAATAAATGTTTACTAACTGCATGTTACATTCACGGAGACGTATGCAAGTACATCATGCATGCATAGCAACATGTAACTTCACAAAGTTAACACATCATGTGCTGCCACCCAGGTCAATAAACAGAACATTGACAGTAATTCCAGAAACATCCATGGTCTCCATTGGTCACTTCCCCATTTATCCTCCCCAAAGGGTAATGCTCTCTGGATTCTAAAACAATGTATTTGTTCTCAACTGTTTGGGAATGGAATCATATTGCACAGACTCATTTGTGTCTGGCTTCTTTTATCAATATGATCTCCACGAGATTCATCCATATTATTGCACAAAAGATTATTTATTCGGTTCTCATTTCTGTGGTGTAGCGCCTCATGTGAATGTATGACAACCTGTGTATCCATTTTCTTGTTGATGTGGGCATCTGGGGGTACTTCCATTTGGAAATTCTGAATAAAGTGGCAATGAATATTCATGTCTTTGGTGAGCATAGGTAACTTTTCTACCAGGCATATTCCTAGGAATTATAACTGCTGGGTCAGATGGTGAGGACATGCTGAGTTTTTAGTAAGTACCGCAAAAGAGTTCTCCAAAATCGTCGTACTCACTTATCACCATCACCTCCCCCCCACTTCACCCCCGGCTCCTGGTAATGCATGTAAATTCCCAGGCTTTGCACTGTCGCTCCTTTGAATTGTCATATTTCTTCATTTGAGCCAGACTGACTGCTGGGTTATGACATTTAATTGTGGTGTTAATTCACATTTTCTGAGGACTAGGAAAGTTAATTACCTTTTCGAATGTTTACTTGTCGCTTTGATATTCTCATTTGTGAAGTGCCTGTTCCTATCTTTTACTCATTTTCTTGTCTTGCTGGATTGTGTCTTTTTCTTATTGGTTTTAGAAGTTATTTATATGTTTTGCACAAGAGTTCTCTGCCAGACACATATATCACAGACATTTCCTTCCACTCGGTAGCTTGCATTTTCATTCTATGAATAGCAGCTTCAGATGAACAGAAATTCTTAATTTCAATGTAGTCCGATCTATCAACCTTTCTCTTCTACCTAGTGCTTTTTAATACTCTGCTGCGTAAGTATCAGACTATTGAAGAGTCCTGAGATGGCAGTCTTCTGTCTTATATTTAAGAAGCTTTTTCCTTTCACCTTCCAGTGCCAGAAAATTATTCTCCCTCAGAAACCACTTTCCCCCTATGATTCCTCTCTTTAGAGGGACAGAATAAATTACTCCTTTTCTTGGGTATCCATAATAGTATGCATTACTTTTATTATCTCTACTAGGGGCCCAGTGCACAAAAATTTGTGCATTCTGGAGGTCCCTCAGCCCAGTCTGTGCCCTCTCGCAGTCTGGGACCGTTCTGGGGATGTCTACCTGCTGGCGTGCCTGGTCAGCCTGGGTGAGGGGATGATGGCTGTTTGCAGGCTTGCCAAGCCCTCCAGTGTGGACCCTCACCCCATTGGGGTGTGGCCAGCCTGGGTGATGGGCTGAGGGCCGTTTTCAAGCTGCCCACAGCCCCTTCAGGTTTTGGGTCCCTACTGGGGTGCCTGGACAGCCTGGGTGAGGAGCTGAGGGGCATTTTCAGGCTGCCTATAGTCCCTTCAGGTTTTAGGTCCCTACTTGGGTACCTGGCTAGCCTGGGTGATGGGCTGAGGGCTGTTTTCAGGCTTCCAGGCTGCCCACAGCTCACATTGACCCAACGTCCCAGCAAGGCTGGCTGGAAGCAGGTTTCTGGGGTTTATTTATCTTCTATAATTGATACACTGTTCCTTTAAGCTGAGATCTAGGCAGATAATGAAGCCTCCTGTTGGCTTCAGCTCCATGGCTTCTATAATTGAAACAATGTTGCCTTAGTAGAGGCCTAGACAGGCAGTTTCCTTCATCGCTGGTGCAACAGATGCCTGCTGTTTGCTTCAGCTCCATGGCTTCTATAATTGAAACAATGTTGCAACTATGTTGTTGCCTGAGCCGCTAGGCAGACAGTTTACTCCTGGTGCAATGGAAGCCTGCTGTTTACTCTAGCTTCGTGACTGCCGGCCTCCATCTTGGCTGGGTTAATTTGCACACAGCTGCTCTGATTGGCTGGTGGGCGTGGCTTAGGTGTCCCATAGAAATGTTCAATTTCAATATTACTCTTTTATTAGATTAGATTACATATCACCTTGAACCATATGTATTTTTCCTATCCATCCTCTCTCTCTTACCCCACTATCCATTCCCTCAATTATCTAAATTCTCCACGGTCTTTTTGCTGAATCCTGGTCATGATGCCTTGTAAGTAACTCTAAAATTTGTCTCTTCTCCTCCACCCTGACTGCTCCCTTTATATCTAAATGTGTGACCTCTCACCATAAGTACTGCACTAGCCTCTAAACAGTCACCAACCTGTAACTCACCCTTCTTAATTAACAGACCACTCAAAAGCCAGAGTAGATTTCCAAAACATGAATCTCTCATGTTGCTTCCCCTGTAAAAACTCTTCCATGTTGCCCAGTGCTCTCAATAGTGTTCATTAATGTGCTGCTGAGGCCTTCCAGGATTTGAAGGATTCCTTTGTCTTTCTCACCACTGGTCTCACCTTTCATCTCTAGGACTTTTTTAGTTCCTCGAGTGCCCTTCATAAAGACTTCTCCGTCTGCTCCATATCCACGACCCTGTCCTCCTTTCTTCCTTCAGTTCTCATCCTACCCATCTCTTTTAGCAAGAAAACTTCTCTGACTCCCGTGTACATTAAGTCCATACAAACTGCTACCATAAAACACTCATATCTTCCCCCATTAAAATGCATGATGCCTAATACTGTTTAAGTCCATCTTTTCAGATGGAGCATATATTTTCTTGGGGTAGAAACTGTGTCTTGTTACTCCTGTATTTCTGTGCCTATCTCAATGCCAATATGGTTCTTTAAAAAATATATATGCAGGGTAGGGCAAAAGTAGTTCTATAGCTGTTAGTATGGAAAATAATACAATAATTAATAAATAATTATACATAGTGCAAGAATAAACTGTTTCACATGCTCACAACCTTAAACTTACTTTCACTCCACCCTGTATACAGTGAATTGAAATGAACTGATTTGTTCTCAGATGCCCATGGTGTAACATTAAATTTGGTACATAGCCAGTTTCAAGAAATGTCTTCTTAGAACCCTAGAGTCAATATTGAGAAGGATTTAAAGACCACTCGCTTCAATCATCCAACCCAATGGAATGATGATTAAATAATCTCTATAACATTCCTACCAAATATCATTTACTTAAAACTTGGAGCCATCACACACTTGAGCAGGCCACTCGAGGTTCAGCATGAATGTGCATTAGAAGATCTATTTTAAACTGAGTTTAAACTGAAATCTATTTTATCTTAGTTAAAAGCTGGGGTCCTTGAGTTTCCAGTCAGTAGATTGGGCTTAGTCCATTTTATCCATGTTAATAAACATGACTATCTTTTCTACAAGACAATCCTTTAGGTATCTGCAGACAAGACCTACTGTTCAAAGTCAACCTTCTTCAGCTATTTATCATAAGATACCCCCCTTCAGGCACATGTGGTTTCTTAGTATTCCCCTTGAAGTGCGACATGCAGACTTGAATTCAATGCTTCAGGTGTGTTCCGATCAATTGAAAATAGAACAAAGCTGTCACCTCCTTTTTTGTGGATAATATACTTCTAATAATATAACCAATGGCAGACCTGGGTTTTGGGGGACTGAGACTTATAGAGAAAAGTAACTCAAAATTAGATATGAAAGTGAGTATTTAGAATGAGAAAAGATGAGAATTTAGAAGGTGAGGGAACCCTGGACGTTAAGCTTCATCAGATTTATGGTAAATCAGCCTTTAAATGTTCATATGATCTAATAACTTCCTAGTAACATCCTGTGGATACCTTCTAAATTTATCCCAATGCTAGCTTACCGGTCTTTCCACCTCTAATGTGCACAGCAGGGTGATCAATGCAGACTGAAGCCAACTCCCTGGGTTCAAACCCTGCTGGCACTTCAAAGCTGCTGTAGCTATCACAGGAACTGACATTGCTGGCACACCTAAGTGAGTTCTGACCTTCTTATTAGGCATTACCAAACCCATCTGTCTACTCTTCACTAAAGGAGGTAGGGTTATTCTTCATGTGTTTGAGGATATGTTTTGTTCTAACACTTTCGTGGCCTGAATTTCCCTAAGAATTTTCATTCATTGCACCTCAGTGACACTTCCAAGCCCTCCCTGAACCATTTTCCAACCATCTTCTCTAACAAGAGCATGCATCAAAGAGTTGCCATGGAACCAGAATATAAAAGTCATATCAAGCCCTGCTTAGCTCAATCTGCCAATCTCAACCCAACTTACCTCCCACTGACATTTGGAATCACCTTACTAGAAGGTCACCTTCTGAGTCTGCTCAAAGTTAAAGCATGACACTCTTTTCCTGACTATAAAGTTAATACATGATCACCTTAGAGAAGTTAGAAAAGGAGCTGGAAGCTCAAAATAGATAAAATATAATCTCTTTTAACATCTCAGTGTATTTCCTTACAATATATTTTTTTCTTATTCTTTTACATTGCCATACCATACATGCAATTGGAAACTGGCCATTTTAAAATTAACATTATATCCGATCATTGTCACACACACTTGGAAATTCCTTTAGCACCTGCCTTGTATAATGTTGTATGGATGCTATGGTAACTCGGTCTCCTCATGTGAAAAATTGAGATCTTTATGTTGTTTCTCTGTTATTATAAATTATGCTTTTAAAAACAGAACCATCTGTACTTAAAGCCTTGTCAGTTTCTTCTACAATCTCCTCTCCACTTTATGATGAATTAATAAGGGTAAAATTACTATTTTAAAGGTTATATTATTATAAAGTCATGAGTATATATGGAGCATCTAATAGGACCTGATATATAATATATGTGAAATGAATACAAATATTTAAATATAGCAACAAATTAATCCTTAGGATTTTTCCATTCTCACTACAATCCCAAAGAGCTGTCTCTATATCCCATGCAGTGTTGAGTGTTCGCATTTGTCAGCTCTGCTACAAGCACATAAACATGCACAAACACATGTGTGTAGGAATATACTGAAGACCACCAATGAACAAAAAGAAAAAAAATTACATAGAACCAAAAACTCCTCAAACTCTCCTATATCTCTTAGAATTTAAATAACACCTGCCAAAATACATTGAAAATCAAACACCATAACGTATGAAATCCAGCCAATATGTTAGGAAAGTTTAATATATATTAGATCTATAGCATCTATCAATAACACTGTTTAGATGTTTTCATCAAAATAATCAGATAAAGCTCGCATTTCCATACCAGGTATCTGAAAACTAATAAATAACCACGAATTTAATGCCCTGTCCATATTAAATTTTTAAAAGGACTTTACATCATGAATGCCTCAGTTTTTATTGTTTTTCTGTCTTTCATCTTCTTCATTCTCCCCGCACAGCCTGCCTTCCCCAGGCTCCCTCCCCCTCCACCCTCTGGTACCACCATTGCCACCAGCACCTACCTTGAAGGTGAAGTTTGCTCTCAGTGCTTTGCAGAAGGACAGAACTCACAGAGTCCAGATTGTCGTAGCTGTTACAGCCCAAGGGCCCAGTGCGTGTCTCTGTGACCTGGAGCGGACATCAAGGGTGACAGATGTGAGACATATACCCTTGTATGCAAAGTCAAGCCTCAGCATAGTAGAGCTGGCAGAGAAAGTCCTCGGCCCCAAGCCCACGGCTGCTTCCTGAGCAGCTTGCCTGTGCCAAGGGCCATGCCTGCTGTCACCAAGTGGAGGACAAGAAGGCAGGCCAGTCAAGCAGACAGGGTGGAGGCAGAAGGTACAGGCTCTGTCCGTGGTAGTCCACAGAGTTGCTTTAAGTAATATAGGAACTAGTAAGTGAAAGCAGTACATTTTAAAAGCACGGCCTTTAGAATCAGGAGCACCAGTGTTAAATCCTGACTGGTCCATGTATGACTTGACTTCTGTAACCTGTAAATCCTTCCCAGCAAGATGGCGAGATTAGATGTGATGGATGTAAGTGCCTAGTAATAGGGCAAACATTTCAAAAATGGGCATCTTACTGACAAAAGTCTCTAGAAATTGTAATACACGCACATGCATTATTATCAGGTGAGAACAATCAAATTATCCCTATTTAAAAATAAACTCAGCAAGGTGCGCTATCAACACCACAACAAAACAAAATGTCTGATGCTTTGGTGGTGAATTTCTGTAACACTGTCCTAGAATAACTGAGGTGGTGGACCATGAGAGACCAGCTATTCAGAAAGATAACCTTGGAATAGGAACAGTTTAGTAGGAAAAAGAGGCTACGTCAGCCCTTTAGCCTTCACTTCCCATCATTTAACACAGGCACTTGTAGAACTGCTTTGAGATTTGTACCCAACTATAAAGCTAATGTTGGCTGCTGTAGGAAGTGATGCTTGGGAAACAACCTCAGGGACCTCCCAATGCCAGTCCTGCCCCTGCCAGCTGTGGGGCCTTGGACCTGGAACTTCCTTTCCTAAGCCTCGGTGTCCCCATCTACAAAATGTCACTAATACTCTCACCCACCTCAGTTGGTAAAGGGATCATATTTTTCAAGCGTCTAGCACTTAGGAATCAAGAAATAAATGCAGGACCATTGGCTTTGGGGTTTTGAAAAATCATGCATTCTTTTTTTCCCCCAGCAGAATAATCATGTAGTTATTAGAACATAGTTGTTATCGAGTGAGAATCAAAACTACCAATTCATTTTGCTAGAGATGCCCAGGGAAAGGAAACCAGGGGGAAAACTTCCCCACCCAGGTCGGCAGCTGTGTGTCTTACAGCCGCTGGGTGTCCAGGGCCTGTCAAGAAATATCAGGGACAGTGAAGGCCCCAGGTGAGTGGGGAAGACAGGGCTCCTGCTGGAAGGGCTCATTGAGTGGGCTGAGATTTCTCTGAGAAAGTGCTCCGGCTGCACTTCCTGGATGCAGAGAAGAGGATTAGCCTGCGACAGCACTTCGATCTCTCAATCCGGCCCCTTCTAGTGGGGAGAGAACCATTTGATGATAATAAAAACCAGGCCTTTGCTTCACTCTGACTCTGATGGCTTCATCAAGATCCGCTTCTCTGTGCCAAGTTCCCCAACCACATAATCCCCCCAGTAC
The DNA here is from genome assembly GCA_004026665.1 of Murina feae. Lineage (NCBI taxonomy): Eukaryota > Metazoa > Chordata > Mammalia > Chiroptera > Vespertilionidae > Murina > Murina feae. The sequence continues at coordinate 97,391 of PVJC01000007.1, forward strand.
AGGAGATTCTCGGATAACTGGCTCTTTGTTTGTTGAACTGATTTATTTCTCTCCTTCCTACCTCCCCCTCTTCAGTAACTCTCTTCTGCCCCATTTTTCTCTTGCCTGCCACAATTTATGACTCTTCTGCCTGGTCTCCCCTACACTGCACCCCCTGACACACACACACACATATCCCTTTTTTTCCTAGGGACATCGTAAGAAGTCTTAATATCAGACTAGGTCTACATTTTATTCAGGGAAAAAAAATTAGACTGAAGACTGAGAAGTACAAGGCAGGTATAATCTGGTTTTAAAAAAAATTGAGATGCAAAAAATCTGCATTGAAACTCTCAGAATTGATAAATTATATCAAAAAGGTCCTCCTCGCTTATTCTCTTTATAAAGGAAACCCCTGAATTTATTGCACTGAAAATGGAATCTGTTTGTTTTTTTAAGTTCCCGCGTAGTAAGACACTGAATTAAAAATCTACAGCTGCTCTATTTAGTGTGGCTATTAAAATTAATTAAAATGAAATAAATGTATACATTTAGTTCCTCCAAAGCCACATTTCAAGGGCTCCCTGACCCCTGATGACTGGTGGCTATTGTCTTGGCCAGACCAGACATAGGGCATTTCCATCATCTTGGGAAGTTCTATTGGCTAATGCATCATGTAGATAAGCTAACAGACTGCCTGTCTTTATAAATAAAGTTTTATTGGCAAGCAGCCACACCTATTTGTTCACATATTGTCTATGGCTAATTTTTATGTAATAGCAGCAGAATTGAATTGTAGCAACAGAGACTATATGACCCACAAAGATTTCAATATTTATTATTTTGCCCTTTACAGAAAATAGTCACTGACCCCTGGTCTAGAGACTAGAGTTCAAGTCCCTGTTAAGGTACTCTCTATCCATGAACCCCTGAGCAAATGTTAAAGAAATTACTGTAATTCTGTAGCTCTGTGACCTTCAGAAAATCATCTACCCATTGTTGCTTCAGTTTACTCTCTTAGGACAGAGCCTGGAAATCATCCATACAGGAGAACTTTGAGAGTGAATGAGAGGATAGATGCTAATTACGCTCTGGCCATAGCCAGGGCTGCCACAGTGAATCAGTATCAATGGTCACCCTCATGATAATGCCCATGCACTTGACCAAATCAGTCAGGGGTACTGTGAGGTCCATGGGAGTGAAGCCAGGGATTTTATCTGCCCATCAACTCTCAGAATACCTGGGCTGCAGCACTATTATCTTAGGAACCTGCCACCTAGCCCACCCTCAGGCTGTACCTTGATTGCTCCAGTTGATATCTGGATCTCATGGAGCCTCCTCATGGTGCCATCACGGTCCACAAAGTAGGACGATGCAAGCTGGTGCAGAGCTTCAACACTTTGAGTGGCATTCCCAGACTTCCTGTCGAGGCGACTTTTGTCCATGTACATGGTCAAGGCCTCCTCCCCTGCACAGAAAAGAAAGAAGCTCAGGCAGCCCTACTAGCCTTGTGTGTGGAGGCTGAAAAGACCCTCAAACCTCCCATTGATTTCGCCCAAATTTCCTTCTGCCAATGAAACTCAAGAGCACAAGGAAAGAGAAATAAACAGCAGGCAGCTTTGAGCACTAAGATCCATTAAGACAAAGATCACAGAAAAACTCTTAGTCATCAATTCCAATCCCTGATAATCCACTTTGTATTTCTCACCTCCTCTCTTTCAGGTTCATTCTCTTTTGTAAATTGATGAATTTGCCATAGACAGCCCGTTCCCATTCCTTTCTTCTCCTTCTGTTTCTTCCTCATCATCCAGTTCCTCCTTTTCCTTTTCCTTTTCTCATCTCTCCCCTCACCTCTTCCCTCCTTCCTTTTCTCTCTTTCTCTTTCTGCTACCCCTTACTAGATGGACAGATGGATGGATGGATGGATGGAATAGTGGATAGACAAAGAGATCTAATCTAATAAAAGAGTAATATGCAAATTAACCCTCACTCCATTACACCCAAGCCACACCCACCAGCCAATCAGAGCGACAATATGCAAATTAACCCAGTCAAGATGGCAGCTGGTAGCCATGGAGCTAAAGCAAACAGGAGGCCAGTGATGGAGAAAACTGCCTGACTAGGCAGGCTGTGGCCTCTGCTCAAAGCAACAAAGTTTCAATTATAGAAGATAAATAAACCCCAGAAACCTTCTTCCAGCCAGCCTTGCTGGGACCTTGGGTCAATGGGAGCTGTGGCCAGCCTGCAAACAGCCCTCAGCCCCTCACCCAGGCTGGCCAGGGACCCAAACCCTGAAGGGGCTATGGCCAGCCTGAAAACAGCCCTCAGCCCCTCACCCAGACTGGCCACACCCCCATGGTGTGAGGGACCCCACTGGGGGGCTTGGCCAGCCTTCAAATAGCCATCAGCCCCTCACCTAGGCTGGCCAGGCATGCCAGCATGTGGACATCCCCTTAGGGGTCCCAAACTGTGAGAGGGCACAGGTCAGGCTGAGGGACCCACCCGAGTGCACAAATTTTTGTGCACCGGGCCCCTAGTAGATATATAATAATAGATAGACAAATAGATAGACAGATAAAGACATAGTTGAGAGAGATAGAAAAAAATGTGCTTATTATAGAGAAAATTCTAAACTGTGAGCTCTGTGAAGTCAGGCATTATCTATATTAGCCACTTCTCTATTCCTTGTACAAAGCCCAGTGCTCAGCATATAGTAGATAGTAGTAAATAATTCATTAATCTTTTTCCCTTAACTATCTACATATACCAGGCACTGTGTTTCTCAGAGTGCAGTGGAGAAGAGGCTACATCTGAGGGAGAAGGGAGATAATAAGGAAGTTAGATATAGGGAGTGGGAAGAAGGGAGGGAGGAAGAGGGAGAGAGAGAGAGAGAGAAAGAGAGAGAGAGAGAGAGAAATATGTAAACTTACACATTTCACTCCATGAAGCTTTTTTACAGGGATGCACAGAGTGGGATGCAGCTGGCAGAAAAAGAGTGCCTGTGTCCTATTCCTCATGAGGGCCATGGGTCCTGCTGCCTCCCTTGCACTCTCTAGGTATGCTCTCATCTGCACACGCATGCCTTGTTTTCTCTCATTGTTGTGAGTCCACTTTTCTGTGTTTCTCCTGCTAACTTCTACTCACCCCTCAGGTGTCCCCTAAGATAACACCTCCTCTGAGAAGTCTTCCCGTAATCACCCACTCTTAAACTAATCAAGACCACTAACCACGTGTTCCCCCAGTCTCTTGTTTCTCTGATACAGCACCTATCCCATTTTCTGGTGATCGCTCGTGTACTAGCTGTCTCCTTCTCTAGAGGAGAGGCACTGGGACATCAGAGTGTGTGAGAGTCTTTCAGTGTTTCACTGTCATTACCTAGCACAACATGGGTATGTTTCATTGCTGATCATGGTATTTTTGGTTGAATGAATAAATATGGAAATGATACAACTCTATGTTGTTTATTGGTTGACATATTTGCCTTGATTACCAGACTGAAATCTCCAAGTAAGAATGTTCACCAACATCAAAATTCCTCTCTGGGTTTCCCATGCGTTGACTTGAGTTAAGAATAAGACACTCCTGTCTGCAGTTTCCCATGAAGCCCTCACTGGTTATCAAAGAGAACATGATCTTTGAACAGCATAGCAACCTGAATAGGTTTGGCTTAAAAATGACTTTAGATGCAATCAGACTTAGAGTTCAGGGTGGTGGATGGCAGCCTCGGAGAACAAAGACTCAGTGCCTCTCCTGGTCAGAAGAGCAGATGCTCTGTTATCATCTGAAGGATAAATGGATGCATAGATGGATGGATGGGTGGATAGATGATTGACTGAGTAGATGAATAGATAGATGGGTAGAAAGGTAAATGATTAAATTACGTGAATATGCTGGAAGGTAGAGGCAAGTGGCAGAGGAAATAAGTATTCCAAGAGTCAGCTCAGACTCTAAGGTTCCTGTGAGAGACAGGGTGAAATCAGCCGGGTCCCTCTGGACTGAGGACTGGCAGCAGCAAACCTTAGATCAGAGGGGTTAATGGGCTACTCGCTACATTATTAAGACTTAATTTCTTGTTTATTAAGAGAATGTTCTGTTTAGAGTTGCTTTCTCATTAGGGCATTCCTGCAAATTGCCTCTTCACCTCACAGAGGCCTCTCCTAGGCATCTGTCCTGGGGGGGTGGGGATGAGGGTGGAGGGGCATTGGAGGGGCCCTACCTCTCTTTCTGCAGCCAAACTTGTCGAGGGGAAGAAAGTGGGTGGACTCAGCCACACTGCGGGGTGTGGCGGATGGGGGGTGGGGGCTAAGGTGGGAGCTGAGCTTCTGGCCTTTTCAGTCAATAGGGGGCTATGACTTCCAGATGGAGGGTGGGGTCTCAACTATAGCTTCTGTGCACCCCTCATCCTTCCCTTTATTCTCAGCCTTCCTCTTAGCCAAGGGGAGATATCCCACAATGCAGGGTGGGAAATGAGTAGACACACAAACACACACACACAAATACAAAAACATGAATCCTGGCATATAAAAAAACATTCATGTAATGTATACACATATGCATGTGCAAGCTCACATATACCCATATGTGGACATTATCTCCATAAGCACAAGTCCAATGAGTGTGCCTGTGTGCACTGAGTGTATAGGTAGGTCCACACACTGGCTGACTTATATCCAAGCGCAGGCAGGCAAGTGCACACACCTGTCTATAGGTGTTGCAAGTTTATCATGTACATCACACAGACACTCAGGCTCCAGGGGGCTTCCCTTGGGCCAAAATATGATCTTTTGAGGAACTAAGGGAAACTGGTATTCCTGTGAGTCACCCTCCACCCCCAAAACTTCCCTTCACCACCCTCTGTAAGAAAATCACGAATGTCAAGCACTTGAGGAGTTTAATGGATCTCAGCAAAAACTTGAGGATCCCATGGATCTGTCTTAGTTGTCAGCCCTGCCGCCACCGCTGCTTCTTCTTTCTCACTCCCTTTCTCCCACATTCCTCTCCCTCAGAGCCGTACAAATGCATTTCCTCATCCCACGTGTGACAGTGTACGGACTGTATTTGTTCTCTGAGTGTGCTCTTAGGAACTCACCTGACACCTCAAACAGCTTATCAAAGCATTTCTCCTAAACAGATACGGAGTTCTCCTTAAGAAAAATTACAGTGAATAAAATTTTCTATAATTCCTATTGTTAGGCAGGAAAACTCATATCTGCACAGAAAGATGATTTTTTCAATGTCTCCCATTCATCTAGTGAGTGGTTCCTTAGCCACTAAATGATAATAGTATAATATCGACAATCACTGTTCCAACAACAATAGCAACACTTTGTTGGTGCAAAACATTGCACTGAGCACTTATGATGCATCATTTTATTTAATCCTCACAATCTAAATTAAGGAAGCACTACAGTTATATATCTATTTATACAAGGGGAAGACAAGGCTTAGGAGCGTTTGGCCCACTTTGGGGGTCAAACAACCTTTTCACAGGGGTCGCCTAAGACCATCCTGCATATCAGATATTTACATTACGATTCATAACAGTAGCAACATTACAGTTATGAAGTAGCAATACAAATAATTTTATGGTTGGGTCACAACATGAGGAACTGTATTTAAAGGACCAGAAGGTTGAGAACCACTGGCTTAGAGGAAGAGTAACTTGCCAAGGGGACACAGAACTGGTGAGGAGCAGGCGGCAGAATGGGAAAAGGCTATCAAACCCTAGAGCCTGTCCTTTCATTCCCTACAATTTACCATCTCCCTTCCCTTCTTCTGCATAAGGAGGCCCTTAAGAGATATTTTGCCATGAATGAATGAATGAATGAATGAATGAATGAATGAATGAATGAAATGATGGTGTGAGAAGGACCTCACAGGATTCCTGGTGCCTTGTGTTCAATCAACAGTCAATCTTTCCCTTTCCCCTGCCCACTCCTCCACGTGGAGAAAACATCTAGGGCTCGCTGTCCAACACCAAAACTCACTGCAAAGCTTTGCATATTTTAAAATGTTGTGCTGTGGAAACAGAAGAGGAGCAAGGCTCTGTGAATAATTCACTACCTTGCCTTGGAAAATTAAAAATATATTTCACCACAAAACAAAGGTCTGTCATTTGGGGTTTCAGAGACTCAGACAGAACATAGCCTCTAATGGAAGAACTGAATTGGTGGCAACAATTTTATTTTTCAGGTAAAATGGGAAGTAGGGGAAGTTTAAAACTAGGGCTACAGGTTAAGGGCTATAGGTTAATGCAACATTCAATTTTCACTTTACAAAAGAATAGAATTTATACTCCATGATTTAACATTTATAGTCTGACTTCAACAAGCAACAAATCCATTGCTGCTTGGTTGTTTTGGGGAGTGAGTGGGTGGGTGGATGAATTACCAATGCATGACTGGTGTTGGGTCAAAAACTAGTGCAGGCTTTGTGGACTGAAAGCTCTAAATTAAAAGCTGAGGGTTAACTTTTCTGTTTTTGTTTAAATATATTGAATTTGAAAAGAAACTTAGCTTTGTCACATACTAACCAGACTCTTCTAAGTCTCAGCCTCTTTATCTATAAAATGCAGATAATCTGACTTAACATGCAGTTTTGAAGGATGAAAGACAATATGCAATGTGTGGTGTGAGCATATACTCAATATTATTAGCTATTACTGTGAGAATGAATGAATTTGCCAAATCAATCCACCTTCCTCACATAATCAACTTCCTAATCTGATCTTCCTCAAAATGCAACTGTCTGCTTAGCCTAGAAAGCTTCCCTCCTTCCCTCCACCTGGTCAGCTCCTGTCCACCTGTCAGCCACTTCCTCCCTACGAGTGTACAAACCACGGCGACCCATGGTGCTCACCCCTCCTCTGAAAGAGAAGACATCTAGTATCTTGTGTAGCTGCCATAAGCCCTATCTAAAGGCCACTTAGCACCTCTGAGGAGGTGGCATGGTGACTTACCACCAAAGGGTTTTCTCAAACTTCAGTGGACCCAGTCACTGTGATAGAAGAAAACTGATGACCAAGGGATGGCAGTTTATAACATAAAATGAAGCATGCAGGCAAGACCCATGAGCATCTAACTGCAGTAATCTCTACCAACCCCCCTTTTTAGTATTTCTTTGCTGCCTTTTATCCTCCCCTCATTTCCTTACACCCTAAAGACTGATTGGACTTGGGAAGGATGGGCAAGCCTGAGCAGGGTGGAGCAGCTAATTGGCCTTCCTAGTAACCTATTCCAAGCTCATAGAAGATACAAATGATACCCACTTTGTAAAATTTGAAACTCAAACTATCAGTCTCTTAAGCAGACTTAAATTAACAAAGGCAATTCTCCAAACAACACCTGCATTTTAATTATTTCCCCAGATTAGACTACATTGCAAAAGGAACTAATACAACAACCAAATTAAGCATTCCCAACAACAAACTGAGCTAATTCCAAGGCAAAGCCATGCTTCCACAGAAGTTAGTCAAGGTAGATGGTCCCAGACAACAGAATCAACTGCTCTGAGATGACCACAAGAACCAAGACAATCTGGCTTATGTGGCAATATCCCCTCAGAGATGTCAGTTCAGCTTTGATCTTAGGGCATCCCGCCCTCCCCTCCATCCCAGACCCAAAGTCATGATGAGGCTCTGGCCCCATGGCTGCTGCCCTACCTCCCAAGGTGGCAGAGATGAGGAGGTGGGTGCCGTATTTTTTGATGATGGTGTCGATGAACTGCTGAGTGGTGGGTCTCCTGCCCAGCAGGCGGATGCTTCTTTGAAACTCTGGCATGAGGGGCACTGGATGACGGACCAGGTCTCTCCTCTCGATGGCTGTGTTCCTCACCTTCCAACGGGCAAACTCCCTGGGCAGGAGAGATGAGTGAGACTCTGCAATTTACCACCTCTACCCCAAGCCAAAGTCTACCCACCATCCAGACACCCGTCTTATGAGAAAGAGTGACTACAATTATTCTTCATATTTGTCAAGTGATACTTAGAGCCGGAGCTCTCAATCCTCTTCAGCCAACAAATATTTGTTGATCACACCTCTCGTCCCTGGGAGACTTTGGTGAACCAGAGAGACCCAGGCGTGTTCTCATGTAGCTTACAGAGCAACAGGGATATAAATGTATCACTGTTGTCTCCATGCTTATCCACCTCTCTCACTAGACTGTGAATTTTACCATTGAAATGGGATAGTCCTAGGTACATAGTGCATGTCACATGGTAGGACTCCTGAGAATGCTAACTGGATAAACAAATCAATAAATGAATGGATGAAAGGAAAGAAGGGTGGAACAAAGGGGGAGGCAGGCTATGTAACAATAGACAAGATCTATGGCCCAAAGCAAACTGAGACCTATTCTAAGACAATTACAAAATCAAATAAGCCCAGAATTCAGTTTAATTAAAAAATTTCAACATGAATTCATTGAGCAACTAAAATCTGGAAGAAATTAAGCTGGATTCTGAAGACTGGGTAGGGAGGGTGGAATTGTCCAATCTTTCCCTTCACTAGTGATAAGATGGATCAAGACCAGAGAACTCAGCAGGCTCTCACTCAGCCTCTTGTAAACTGTGACTCAGTCTTGGACAGAGCATGTCACTTCTTTGGGCTTACCTTCCCTCATCAATAAAATCCAACTAAGAGTATCTCTCTCCTGTGAAGCACTGGTTCCATGAAGCATAGGGTGTGAAAAAGCCTCTGGAAATTGCCAGGCACTAATACAGTGTGAAAGATGGCTTCATAGCATTATTCCCTCACAAATTCCCAGACACCTAAATCATTAAATGTTCCCAGATGATGGACAAGGAGCATGCACACTGAATCCCAGTAGAACTCAAGGGGCCTTGGTTCAGGTGCCCTTTGCTTTAGTAATGACCTCTGTTCTTACCAAAGACGAAGTTACCCAGGAATAATCAGCTCTCCAACCTGCCTGAGTTACAAGCTCTAGGTCCCTTGAGACAAACAGACCAGTCAAGAGGAGTGTAAGGTCAGCATAGATAAACGATGGGAACCGGAGTTTAATGAAAAGATCTCTCTCTCCTGCCACAGGATGGGAGAGACAAATGAAGGAAGAGGCATGGAGCAAGAAGAGGCAGAGAGTGTGGGAATTCTGCTGGACCTGCCCAGGTAATTCAGTGGTGGCGTCTGATCCCTGATGCAGAGGAGACTGGGTCTAAAGAAAAGCTTTCACATCGGAATATGTTTCCAAGCCTCAGAGCTATAGTCTATGTCTGCTTAAGGAATCTCTGTCCACAATTAATAGCACAGTTCAAATTCTAAATAAAGTGAGCTCGGTATCATAGACATGGATACTTAGGAAATCAACCCACTGCACTCAATGAACGCTTGCAGGGCACAAAGGATCATGTCTACAAAAGGGGGATGGGCATGTCATGGTCCCATGGCCTGATGAAGCTCACAGTCTGGCAGGGAAGAGAAATTTCCAATTTATTGCAAATCAAGGACCACAGAATTCAGAAGAAGAAACCCAGATGTGTCAGGTCTCTTGGGGGTGCTCCAGAGAGGAGGTCACACCTGAACTATTGTTTTGAAGTTCCCATGGGACTGAGACAAATGGAAATGCTGTTAACACAAAGAAACACACACAGCTATGCACGTGAAGGGAAGGGCAGGAGCACAGTGAGTGAGAAGGAGATACATAACGCATATGGGAAGGGCTGAACAAGACAGGAGATGTAGGAAGAAGGGGCTGAAGATGTTGATAAGATGGAGCAAGAGGGGTGCCCAGATATGGGGATGTGAGAGTTAGTGGAAAGGAATTCCATAGATGTGGTAGGTGGCTTGGACATGAATCCCAATGACTCTAGGGCCCTGGTGTTCACCGCCCATGTAATCTCTTCCCAATGAGTGTGGGCACAAGTGGACCCAGCAACTTGCTTCCAAAGAGAAGGGTAGGAAGGATAGGAAGGAGAGTGAATGTTACTTTCACGATTAGGTTACACAATATGGCCATTTCTCTCATTTCTCTCTCTCTCTCTCTCTCTCTCTCTCTCTCTCTCTCTCTCTCTCTAATTCTGATTTAAAAAAAAAGAAATATATCCTTCGGTGAGAGTAAAAATAGAAAGCAATGAGAATCATCAGATATTTCTGAAGAAAATATTCTTTCTTCATCAGATTATCCCTGAAATTTATTGAATTATATACATTAGTTATCTAATAAAAGAGTAATATGAAAATTAACCCTTACTCCTTTACACCTAAGCTATCCCCACAAGCCAAGTCATGCCTACCAGCCCATCAGAACAATGATATGCAAATTAACCCAGTTAATATGGTGGCTGGCAGCCACGGAACTAGAGCAAACAGGAGGCCAGTGATGGAGGAAATGGCCTGCCTAGGCTGGCTGTGGCCTCTGCTCAAGGCAACAAAGTTTCAATTACAGAAGCCACGGAGTTGAAGCAAACAGGAGGATTCGTTGCCTGCCTAGGCAGGCTGTGACCTCTGCTCAAAGCAATAAAGTTTCAATTATAGAAGATAAATAAATCCCAGAAACCTGCTTCTAGCCAGTCTCGCTGGGACCTTGGGTCAATGGGAGCTGTGGCCAGCCTGAAAACAGCCCTCAGCCCTTCACCCAGACTGGTCAGTAGGAACCTGAATCCTGAAGGGGCTGTGGGCAGCCTGAAAACTGCCCTCAGCCCCTCACCCAAGCTGGCCAGGCATGCCAGCCAGTGTGCATCCCCCGAGGGGTCCCAAACTGTGAGAGGGCAAAGGCTGGGCTGAGGACCGCCCCCCCCAGTGCACAAATTTTTGTGCACCAGGCCCCTAATATATATATATATATATATATATATATATATATATATATATATATATATATGCATAGAAACTATTACATAGACATATATAGTATATTAGCTGAATATATAGTTGTATATGTTATATATTATCATGATAATACTATATCACATATGTATCACTTTTATTTATGACTCATGATCCTGGGTTACTATTTGTTTTAATGTGACTATGGCTATATTCCTAAAAATTAACACTCAGAGAGGTTATGCAACATGACAAAAGTCACAGAACTCTACCAGTCAGTGGAAGAGCTGAAAGTAGAAAACCGGTATCCTGGTTCATAAATTACCCTTTCTGTGTAGACACTGAGAGGTACATATGAAAACAACAGTTAGAAGCAGGACTGGCTCAAAGGAATCTGCCACCCATCACCAAGATACAAGTCCACGACTCAATCCCATTTTGCTTTCTTAACAGCCTTCATCATTTTCCCAAAATGCACAGCTATACCCCAGGGCCTGCCCTCTGTGTTGCTTCCTTGAAATACTAGGGAGGAAGCTGAGGCTGGGTTCTTGCTCCTCCCTGGCAGGTGATGCCAGGCCTAAGAGAGGAGGGGGGTGGCCTGGTGAGCAGGGTCAGGCTTTTGGGAGGGGCCCAGTCTCTGGGGCAGTTGTTAAGAAGTGCTGGCTCTGTGCCAGGCTCTGAATGCTCAACATCACCAACAGAGCTCCGAGCCTAAGGAATCCATCTGAAAAAGGGGATGACTAGGAGAGTCACTTAACAGTGGTGTGCTACTCGCAATGGTCATTCTAGTCCCACAGCGATCAGATAGGAGGGTCCCTGACCCAGTCGGGAGAAGGGGCTGAGGTGGAAGCAGACCTGTCAAATAATTCTCTGTATAAGTTGAATCTTAAAGGGAATGTAGGTTTGAACAAGGATAGTGAAAGAATGGTTCAGGAAGAGATCCATGTGCAAAAATGGAGGAGAATGAGAGAAAGTAAGTTGGAGAGAGAGGGATGCATAGGTGTGTGCAGCATATTTGTGTGTGTGTATGTGTGTGTGTGTGTGTGTGTGGTGCATGTGTATGCATGGATGTATAAAATGATGAGACATTAGAGACAGACAAGTTGTCAGGGACCACATGACAAAGTGCCTTGTGTGCCAAACTTTGATATTAGACTTCTGTCTATAAACTGTTCTTGGTGACCAACAATCTAGACTAACACCTTTCAGAGAATAAATTCATGTGACTCTGTGACATCAGAGGGATGTTGGAGCAAAGACTGGTAGTCACAGGATTCTACAACTGTGTACTCTTCCCTAAAACGCACACAGGCAGAAGGGCTTTATGGGACCCAGAGCCATTCAGAAGTAAAATTAAACAACACTAGAGTTGAAACAATCGATTGAGGTTTTCAAAGTCTGAGCACCTACTATTTTTCCAGATCAGAGGATAGAGCAGTACACAAATCAAAGTCCTGCTATCAAGGATCATGCATGCAGGTGAAGGTGGACAGATAACAAAGAGACAAATGTGTAAGGTGTCAGAGGGACATACATGTTATGAAGACAAAAAGCAGAGGAAGAAGATTAGGATGTCCAGGGGTGGGGTGAAGGTGTGGATTTATATAGATGGTTGGAAAAGTCTTCCTGATTTGATGACATTTCAGGAGAGACTTGATGGAAATGAAGAGAACATGGAGTTACTCAGCAGAAGAGTGAGCTAGGAAGAAGAAACAGCAGATGCAAAGGTCCTGAGGTAGAAATGTGTTCAGTAGGTTTAGGGAGCACCAAGGAGGCAGGTCTAGATGAGTAGATAACTCAGGATAAGATGAAACAGTGGTAGAAAAAAACAAACAAACCTCAAAATATGGAATAAAAAGCTCTCAAAAAGATAAGTTAGATTTGATAAAGATTTTTTATTTTTAAATTCTAAGTAATATAGAAAGTCAATAGAAAGTTTGAACGATGATCAGACTTATGTCATAAAAGAGGAGCAGGCAATCTTGTTATCTGTGAAGGGCCATTATAGAAAATATTTTGGTTTTGCTACCATAAACAATACATACATAAGTGAGCATGGCTGTGTTCCAATAAAACTTTATTTACCAAGCAGATGGCAGGCCGGATTTGGCCCAGTGGGAGTATGACCCCTGTTCTAAAAGCATCACTGATGCCTGTCTTAGCAGTCATCAAATTTAACTCACTCAACCCACAGATGGGGAAACTGAATTTCAAAGACATTAAGTTATTTGCCCAAGACCACACAATAATGACTTGCAGGGCTGAAACCAGAGCCTAGCTCAGGACTCCAACTATAGTGCCCTTTCCATTGCAACGTTACACCTTAGAACACACACACACACACACACACACACACACACAAAATAAACGAGAGTGTGAAAGCTTTGCTCCTCATCTTGCCTAACTGCTCTGCTGATCCAGGAATAGTGTCATGTAAGTTCTCAGGGAACTGAGCACAATGGAACATGTATCCTTCCTTCTGAGCCCACAGCGCAAGTCGATTCCCCTTGGGGAGGAAGGAGCACTCATGAAGGCACAGGACCCGTGGAATATGCTCCTGCCCAATTAGGCCTCCCAGCAGGACAGGCATACAATTAGACGGAGATTAAAAAGGGATCCGGATGTGGTTGGGGGAGACCTTTCAGATCTCACAAACCACCAGTGGTCTCTTGGCCTTATCTGAAGTCCTGCCACCCCAACCCCAGTCTCCATCCATCCTCTGCCTCTGTCATCAGGAGCCTCCGTCTTCCACTTCCTCCCTGGGATGGACCTTGCTGCAGCTACTCGCTGCCCCACAAGTACTGAGTCTGAATTGAAGAAATGAACCAACAGTTTATAAGCTCCCTCCCAGTCTGCCCCCTCCCATAACATCACCTGGGTAGGAAAGCTCACTCATCCTTTTTACTAAGGCTCTGTTCTCCTGTGTGTGTGTGCACATGTGCATCCCTCCACCACACACACACACACACACACACAGAGATGCACACACACCCATTCAATGACACACTGAGCATGAGGTGGCACTGAAGGAGAAAAGATGGTAAGACAGACTGGAGAACTGGGAACTGGCTCTGTGCCCTAGGTCTTTCAGCTCTGTATCTCTCAGCTTGGGCACTGGAAGGAGAAACCTTGAGTTAAAACCTGACTCTGCCACTGCTTAGCTGCGGACCAGCAGTTGGCGACCACTGAGAGAGAGGGCAAGTTTGCTTACAGTCTGTGAAATGTGGATATAATCCAGGGGACACATGTCTACCCTAGAGGGATGGATTTAGAATTGTATTCATTCATGAAACACAGTCAGTACCTAGAACATAATAAGGCCTCAGTAACACTCTAGCTTTAAAGGCATTATCAATATTCTGGCTATGGCTGTGCTTATAGGAGAGGCTACAATGGGACGTTGGGGGACAGTGGATGGATGGTGGGATGGGAGAGAGAGGGAAACAACCATGATCTTTTAAATGTCACTAGTGAGTAGACCTTCTGGGATAGGTGGGGTTTGAACCTTGTGATGTACGTATGGTACAAGTACTGAGTCTGAATTGAAGAAATGCAACAATAGGTTATAAGCTCCCTCCCAGTCTGTCTCCTCCTATAGGCCATGCAGACCAACAACATGCATCTCCCCATAGTGTGTTGAGTTAAATAGAATAATGTTTGGAAAACTTCTTGGTAAATTGCAACAGGGTACACACAGTTGTAAGCTGCTCTTGGTATATTTTTATTATTTGCGTAGGGCACATGCTTTTATTGCTTAGATTTTCCTTGCATGTTTTCTCCAGAAAAATGGGGGGGGTGACAATTTCTATTTTTCAGGGCCCTGAGAGAGCACCCTCAGGGTGAGGGCTGGACAATGTAAGTTTCCTCCAGTTTCTTCCACAGCTGAGGCTACAAATGATGAGGGAAGAAGTGAGGGGCAGCTCTTCTCTTCTTGACAGAGGATTTTTTGCAGCTTGTTTTTTAATTAAATGTGACCTCATAATGGAAATAATTGAAGGTGATTTTCAAAAATACATTCCATATAGACTCAAAGTACAGAAAGATGAAAAAAATAAAGAGAAAAATGAAGTAGATTTTGGGTTCAGATGAATGTACAAAATTAAGTCCATGGAGTCCTGTACACTTGATCAAAATGGACTACAAGTGTCTCCGAGCTTCCCTGTAGCCAAAGGGAAAAGAGAATTCCATCCAAAAGAGCCACACAGTCAAGGGTTCCTAAAACCAGTGGTCGCCAACCTTTTGGACTTCATGTGTCACCAGTGATCCGCAGACCACCGGTTGGCGATCTCTGATCTAGAAGATAACTGAGCAGTTGTTCAAAGTTGCTACAGAAACACTGATGTCCTGGATATTCCGTTAGGACACAACAATCTTCTGTAATTTCAAATAAATATATGGATGTAATGGATGCCGGTAGGGGGTATCTTCAACAATACCCCATCGTTTGTTTGATGGGCTCTCTATAGCCTTATGCACATGCCAAAGCAGCCATACAGTACAGCAATTCCATGAGAGTCAAATGTATTACAGTCTAAATATGTAGCTCTCTAGTGGTCTGATTTAATCCAAGGGTACATTTTCGAGCAGTTTATAGACACTGTGGTCCCCATAAATGCTTATTGAAAGCATGACTGATTACAGTTATAGGATGTTTGCATTGTTTACTCCTGGGCAGCTTATCCCATTGGTTGTGTTAACAAATCATTTGGAAGTAGAATAAAAACAAGCCTCTGAACAAGGAGTGCTGGGGGTGAGGACCTTAGGACCACTTCTATTATTGTGAGCAGCAAATTATCCCCAGAGATGAACAAGGGCAGGAGAGAGAGAGAGAGAGAGAGAGAGAGAGAGAGAGAGAGAGAGAGAGAGAGAGAGACACTTGGGGAAAGGTGAACCCAAGGGCACATGTGAAGTGGAAATGATGCATCTTAATGAGCAGGGAGTTCGCAACATGCCACCTGCTTGGGACACATCTCCTTCCTGCTCCATGCCCCAGAACTGAAGTGGGAGCCAGATGGATCTCTGAGGCATTTTGGCCCCAGAGGGATGGGGAGACATGCATATGAATAGTTTTATGTTAATTACAAAACATTTGCTTAACATTAGAGAAGAAAATAACCTTTGCTTACAATATGCATATAAGCCTTCCCATTTCCTAACGTGTGTTCACTTCAGTAACAGCATTTTGAGCCACACTAACCCCAGCAGCCACTCTGAAGGCGCTGGTAGAAAGAATAAAGGTCACAGAAGTGCGGAAAGCTCATCCAAGGGAAACGTCTGGAATGAGCTCTCTGCTTCTCATTGAGTAGAGAGTTGAGAGGGAACAACAGAAACTCAAAAAGCACACTTGGAGCTACCCTACTCTCCTACAAATGGACCATTTTCAGAAGAGCAAATGGGATTCTCCATGGGGCACCATTACTGAAGACAAGAGCCACTAGGGGGGATCATGGGGATTTATCACTCAAAGGGGCTGGAGTGTCCTGAGAGGCCCCCAGTCAGCTGAGCTGCCTCCCTGCCCCATATACAAAATCCAGCCAGATGGAAGAGCTTCAGAGTGATCATCCAAGCAGATCACAGCCATTTCACAAATGAGGAAACTGAGGCCCAGAGAGAAAGGGACTTGCCCAAGGCCACAGCACCATCAGGGGTAAAAGGGACTGGGATCTGGGTTCCTGGTCTCAAATACAGTGTTCTCCATCCCCTTCCACTACCCCCTCATCTTGATTTTGTGAGGGCTGTAGTACTTGGTCCTTTACAGAGTTCTGTCATCACATACATCATCTTCCTAACAACCTGGAAGATGGGAGTGAGGGTGCTGCTATCCCCATCGGAAGTGGAGGAAACTGAGGCGCAGACCCAAGAAGGCCACATGGCAAACCCACGCCAAAGATGGGACAGAAACTCAAATTCCAGGATCCCTGCTTCCTCCTGCTGCCTCCACCTCTTCCTCTGGCCTCCTCCTCTGGCCACTGGAGATACACGTCACCATCCCTGGAGGGCAGCGTTAGCTCTCCCAATCCATCTTGCCAGAGCCCCTCTTGTGCTCTGCAGAAGAAGGGTGATCTACACAATATTGAAGAAAAGCAAATGCTCCTTCACTGAGCATCTGAAAAGGAGACACACAACAGGTTCTTTCCCAAAGACTTGGCACTATGGGAGGAGTTAAGCCTCAAGTCAGAAAGGCCTGACTCTGAATCCCAGCAGAAAGACACTCATGAGCTGAATGGCCTTTTGCACACTGCTCAGCCTCTGAACTTCCTATCTGTGCAACAGGAATCCCATCTCTTACCTGGCAGTGTTGCTGGAAGGAGTGAGCATAATGAATGCAATTAATCCGGCAGCAGTAGCTACTCAATAAATGTTCGCTACTTCCCCTTGGCAAGGCATTCTCAAATGGGAGTTTGTAGCATAACACATAACTTTTAATAGATCTTTTAAATAATCTTAATATGCCCATGGGCTCCAGGGATTACATGCACTGCATATAAATAAAATATTTAAAATTCTGTTTACTCGATCTGTCTCTCTGCTTATTTCCAAAGCATCTATTGTGAAAGCACGACTCATAACTAAATATAGATTAATAAAAGTTTGGAGCAGCAATTATTTTCCAATTATCATAAATCCCATTAAACATTGCAATTATATGAATTCTCTCTTTCAGATCATAAATTCTGAGAGCTCCGAGGGACCAGAGAGAAGGTCTTCGTGCTGCCTTCCATATTCAGATGGGAACACAGAGACCCCGAGAGGGGAAATGACTTTCCAAGGATACACAGCTGTGAGGGGCAGAGCTGGTTTGAAACCCAGCTCCTGCCCTAGCCGGTTTGGCTCAGTGGATAGAGCGTCAGCCTGCAAACTGAAAGGTCCCAGGTTCAATTCCGGTCAAGGGCACATGCCTGGATTACAGACTTGATCCCCACCCAGTGGGGGACTTGCAGGTGGCAGCTGATCCATGATTCTCTCTCATCATGGACATTTCTATCTCTCTCTCCTTCTTCCTTCCTCTCAGAAATCAATAAAAATATATTTTAAAAAATAAGTAAATAAAACCTAGCTCATGCTCACGCAGACCTCTGCTCACTTCTCGCTGCCATAGTGCATCTCTAGGAGAAAAAATGAGCAGCTTCTTCTCCAGCAAGAAATATGCCACTGATTGTGCTGCCATCTCAGAGTCTCCCCACACCCACAGTCCTACTTAGGTTCTTCTTTGGTTTCCCTCTGGAATTTATGATTGATGATTAAACAAGCCCCTCTAAACTAGTGAAGAAATATCTTGTTCTTCAACTTATTCAATAGACATTCACTGACCTTCTAGTTCTATGTCCAAAAGTTGGGATCTGAAGCCATCCACTACCTAAATGCATCAAAATCCTCAAAAATGATTTAACTCAGGGGTTGGCAAATTGTAGTGTACGGACCAAGTTTGTCCCACTCTCTGTTGTGTAGATATATTTTATTGAGACACAGTCACTGCATTTGTTTCCGTATTACCCGTGGATGCTTACACATTACAATGGCAGAATAGGATCCTTGCAATGAAGACCACTGGACCCACAGAGTCTAAAATATTTACTATCTGGCCCTTTACAGGAACAGTTTGCTGACCCTAATTTTCACACTGACCTAGTCAGTGAAACAATGTATTTTAAGGGAATAATCAAGGATATGCCAGAACAAAGATTTATAAATTGAATTACTCAAAAAGTAGATCAGTAAATTCTGTGTGTTTTTGGGTTTTTTTTAACAAAAAGGCTTCCTTGTCTTAAAAAATATTTGAAAACTACTGGACCAAAGCAAATTAGCAAACAAAGATATTTTCCAACACTGCCTGCTTGGAGCACCTTTGACCCTAAATAAAGTCACCCGTTAAAATATAAATTAGAAGAAACTGATCGAAAAAATGCCAAGATCACAGCACCTGAGTATGAAAATAAACATGTTTCAAGTGGAATTTATGATTTGATGATTAAACAAGGTAATTGGTTTAATGTATGCAGTGATGAAAAAATACCATCTGGGGCGCCTAAGGCACTTTCAAAGGTCTTCGCTCAAACACCCCAAGAGGAAGAAAGATATCACCAACTTTCCATTACAACCCGATGCCCATTGTGAAGCCATGAAAACATTGCTCCGAAAGCTAAAATTAGGAGGACTGGGAGACACCAACAAAAAAGCAAAGCCATTCAATAAAGCAAGTCTTTCTGACTGTGAGAACTAATCAAAAGAGGGCAAAATGTTCTAGGACAAGCATGTCAAACTCAAAGGCTAACACAGGCTCAATAAATGAAGCATGAGGCCCACGGGCCACGAGTTTGACATGCTTGCTCTGGGAAGTAGGGAGACCCCTGTCTGAAGATATGGAAGTGGAGTTTGAGTAATTGATCGATGGAGATGCTTATTAGGGGGTATTCAGAGCCCACAGGTGGTTGGAAAGTGTTGCTGTTGCTGTATTTACTGACTAAGAGAAGCAACGAGTTTCGGGAAAGAGACCATGTATGGAACATTAGTTACTGTCTTCTGAGCACCCAGGTGAACTGGAAATGTTTTAGCGGGAATTAGTCACTGTAACCATTGACAGGTAAGTTAGTTTCACATGAGCACACCAGGTGACAGATGACAGTTATGGGAGAGATTTCCTATGTTTCTGTTTTTAGCTCTGGTTAGTGGGATGATAGTCCAAAACATACTGAGAGGTCAGTACCCCGTCCACCCCAGGGCTTGCCCCAGAATCTGAATTTCAATTCAATTATTTCTCCTAAAGCACATAAAAATGGTTCCTTTCCATTGAGTGGTCCTTTGGGTCCTCTGTTTTGCTGACCCCACAAACAACTAGCAAATATCATTGTTCCTGGGCATCAGGGCATTTCAATGGCCACATCCTCTGAAAGCCACTGCAAGCTCACTGGTACTTTCCAGAGAGTACCAACCCCTCTCTCATGCAGAGGCTTAGACACCTAACTCTACAGACTCTGGCACAAATAATACCTATTTTCCAACATTGGACATTTGATGCTTCAGATCCATATGCCTGAGCATAAATTATACTGGCCCCTAATATGGGCCAGCAGCCTTGCATTAATACTCACTAGCATCCTGGGAGATGGTTATAATAAACTCTCTTGCACATATGAAGAAACTGGAGTTCAAGGACCCAGCCAGATATAACTCTATGATACCATGGGTACATCAGGTTTGACTTATGATGACTTTCAACCCAAGATTCTGTCTAGCAAGCTCATTGCTTATTATGAACCTCAAGTCCATAAATATATATGAACTGTTCTTAAACCACATCTTGCATTTTTGGCATTGTTTGCCAATATTTTGGCCTCCTTAAAGGCTGACATCGGGTCCAGAGAAATAAGCTTTGAACTTCAAGCAAAGGCATCATAAATCCACTGTCTACTTCACCATGATACTCTGGACTACCTTGGACAAAAATCCTCTTTGCATTTCACTGTTCCCATTTGTAAAATGGACAGCTGGACTGGCTTAATGGACCTCAAATTTTTATTTAAATATGAAACATTTAGTTCATCAATGATTCTTTCAAATAAGTATTTTTGTTTATTTTGGAGCATCAGTCTGTCTCTATTTTAGGTGCTTGGTGACAGAAGTGAATGATATAGGCAAAGGATTTGCATTTTGCTGGGAAAAACAGAAATAATAATAGTTCAATATATTTTACAAAGTAGGAAAAGTAGACATAAGTAGAACTTCCCTGGGAATGGGGAGGGACACAGAACCCTGTCTCTCCCCTCACCACCTATGTTTCAGGTTATGGAGCCCAATCAGAGTCAGAATCTAGGTGTGCTTTGTGAAATGAGGTCCACAGGCCATCTGCATTAGACTTCAATTAAATTCATGTTAAAATACAGAAAAAGAGCTCACTCACCCCAGCAAGGCAGAGCTCTGTCTCTGCCTTTTGATCAAGTTTCTGAGGGATGCTTCTACAGAGTAAAACAGAGACTCTCAGGACTGATGGGCCCCTGAGGTCTCCCCTGCTTTGCATTGTCTTTACCTGCATTCTCTCCTAGTCAACTCCTTCCCAACGCACTAAACCTCAGGTGGAAGTCACTTCTGCAGGAAACTTTCCCCAATGCCCCCAGCAAGCTTATGTCTCCCGAACCACTGAATGTACCTGGCAATTATATTCTTATATGATGGTTGTATTGTCATCCTCTCTGCAGGGCAGGGACTATATCTAGTTTGCTCAGCTCTAGTACATTCCAGGAACATATATAAAGTGCCCAATAAAGAATTCTTAAATAAATGCTGGCAGCACGAGTGAGTTTATGTATAGATGTCTCCTTTCCAAGCACTAAGAAACTCATGTTTCTAGACACCCCCCACAATCAGATCGTTTCCCTCCCAATGCTCAGCTCCTGGAATCTGGCAAGTTACCTTAGGACTCTGTTTCCAAACTGCCCAGGCCTTCAGTGACTTCCTGTTTCTATTTATGACTGTACCCTGCTCCATGTGTAGATAAAGGTGGCAATTTAAGCCTCAGGAATGAGAAGTTTTAGAATTAATCCTTAACACCCTAGTGCTTTCATTTTTCCCTTTTCTAATCAGTAGCACATCTAATAAATCCAAAGATCTGCAGGATAGATTCTTATGGGATTAACTAAAACAAGGTTCTTAGCCAAGACACATGGAGGTGCAACTGTCACCCACCTGGTTCCCCGCTTCCACCTTCACAACCCTGCAATTTCCCTCATTATTGCAGCCAGAATTCTCTTCTCAGAGTAGGACTTGGCTCATCACACCTCCTCCACCTTGTTGAGAAACCATCAATGAATCCCCGCTGTCTACACAATTCCTATTCAAGATTCCCCATGACCAGAGTTGAACTGCAGATTTTCAGCTCTTTCCTCTATTACCACAGCCTTACTCCACTCAAACTGAGCTGCTCTGTGGACTCACCTTTACCTTTTCCTTAGATTTTAATGAACTTCCAGAGACTAGCCACTACCTTAAATATAGCCCAATGCACTCAATTCTGAGTGTGATGCCTTCCATGGCCTGTCCTGCTGGGACACTGGCTTCATTGTGACACCTCATCTCCCCCTGGTCCCTGCAGGTACACAGCATGTTTGTTACTGTTTTATTGAGCTACATCAAGTGTGCAAACCCACTCTGACCTCCAGGCTTTTCTACCTGTTGAAAAAACTCCCTGCTTTTGCTGTTTCACTCTTAGTCACCAATAGCACTTTGCACTTCCCCAATGAAAGTGTGCATTACCCTGTACTAAAATTGCCTTTTTTCTTCCTTCTGTTCCTGCTACATGATGTATTCTGCATGAGAATAAAAAAGATAACTTGTGAAGAGTGTTCTCAGCACCTCGCTGGAGGCCTGGCATAGAGTAGGTCTGAAAAAAATCTGAGGAAAGAATGAACGTGTCACTGTCATGCTCAGTTGACTCCATGACTTCCCAGTTATTCGTTCAGTCCACCAACTTTTGAGTGCCTACTATATTCAAGGTGGTCTTCTATAGGAAGTAGATATAGCAGTGACAAGGTCAAACTGTTGTCCATGTCAAGCTTTATATTTCAGGAGTGCCAGTCAATAAAGCAATGAATATGCCATGAAATGCCAGACAATGCTAGGTCTCATTGAAAAATAAAACAAGGTAAGAGGACAGAAAATGAACAGGGATAGAGAGGGTTCATTTTAAAATGGGGCAGTGGAAACTTCTCCCAGGAGGAGAAATATGACTGCAGACCTGAATAAGGTAAAGGAGATTCAGATCTGTTCTAGGCAAATGGGAAAAGCAACTTCAAAATATCCAATGCTGTGAATAAGCTTAGAGTAATTGAAAAAATGCCCAGAAGGTCAGTTTGGAGAGGTAGGGAGGGGTGGCAGGGGCAACCTGAAGTAGGTCTTGGTGAAGCATGGTAAGGATTCTGTATTCTGTATTTAGTGTATTAAAAGCCACTGGAGGAGCTTGGGAAGAGTGACAGAAGTTGAGTTATTTCTGATCACTCTGGCGGCTTAGTGAGCAGAGTTGAAGGTGGGGATAGAGCACAAGTAAAAGATGGCCACTGCAGTGGTCCAGCACAAGTAAAAGATGGCCACTGCAGTGGTCCAGACAGAGGCTGATGGTGGCCAGGATGAGGGTGGCAGTGGTCAAGGTGGCAGTAACACTACAGATGTATTTTACAAGTAAAACCTATAGGATTTGCTGGTATGGGATATAGATGCCAGAGAAGAGTCTTTAGGCTAGGGATGCAAAAACTGGGTCAATAGTGAGGCCATTAAATGAAAAGTGGAAACATTGGTTGAGAAGCCCATTAGAAAGGAGAAACCAAGAATTCAGAATTTGATATGACACAGTTAAGAAGGCTATTAAGTAGTTGCGTATAGGAGTCTGGAGTTCAGGGGAGTGGTCTAAACTGGGGATATAAATGTGAATCATCAGGATAGATCATATGAGGCCACGAGAACAAATAAGAACAGATGAGATCATCAAAGCATAGGCAGAGGCCCAAGGCCTGGGCTCAATGCACTAATATCTAGAAATTGAAAAGAGAAGGATCCAGCAAAGGCAATGAGAAGGTGATCCAAGTCAACATGGAGGATCAATGAAAGAGAAGCTGAGTAAAGAAAGTATTTTAATTAACATAAAACTGAAACTCTCTACCATGACTTAAATGACCTTTGTATACCTCTCCAACTTTATCTTTGACCATTCATCTCTCACGAACTATACCCCAACCACAGTGGTCTTGTTCAGTCCTCAAATAGGCTTGGATGCCTTGGCCTTCAGTGCCTTTGTAGCCTGCAGGGGGTGCACTTCCCTAGATCCCTGCAATGCTCCCCCTGCCCTCCCTATCATTCAAATTTCCAAATCACCAGCTTGGAGAGCAATCTCCGACAACCAAGACTAAACTAATCCCATCCCATTACCCATATTTTTATTGTCTTATGACAATTGTATCACCATCTGCAATTATTTTATCCATTTGTTTACAGTTCTCCATATATTCTCCAGGCCTCGACCTTCCTCCCCCCCTCCCCCCTCCCACCGCCCCAACATAATCTCCAGGATAAAAACATTGTCTTATTCACAGGATTGTTTGTTGCATGAACCTATTAACTGTATCCAGCACTTAGGATATGCCAAAGAAAAATCTTGCTTCATTTACAGAAATTCCCCTAACACCTCCATCTCAAAGCAAAACACAAGAGACAATAACATGTGGCAGGGCAGAAAGAGTTCAGGCCTGGAAATCAAGACAGAATGGGTTCAAGCCCTGATACTGCTTCTAATCAGCCGGGTGGCTCAGTACCACTCACACATTTTTCTGAGCTTGTTTCCTGCACCTTGAGGATCATAAAGGTCCTTCCTCCACAGGTTTCCTGTTAGACAAAATGTACATAAAGGGCTGGCCACACAGAGGTGACCGTAAAGGGTATCATCTTCTAATCATTATCCTTGGCTCCTCTGCATTCCCCAAGCAGGCACTTGAACCGCTCATGCCCTTGGATTGCAATTCTTTTACATGTGGGGACTGACCCCATCAAACCTTGTGAAATCATCAATACCAGTTCAACTCTGAGTGCACTGACTTGCAATTTCCCAATTCCTTGTAAACACTTATAGAATGAATCGGCCTCCCCTTCCTCAGGGGCATGAAGCATTTTTAGCCTGAGTTTCTTCCACTTCATATTTACTAGTGTCTTATCCCTCAGTGCTTCCTTGGGACTGTGGGAGTTTGCCCACATAATCCCCTGCTGGTCACTCCTACCTCATGGTTTCTTCCTATTCTTTTTTTCTCCCCTACCCCCATTAAGCTAACATTATACAATGCTTTCTAGTTTGCAAATATTTCAGATACTTCCGTTTAATCCTCAAGCTGTTCTACATGTAGAGATTTTCATTTATTCCATGTTTAAAACGTAGAAACAGAAGTTCTATAGGCAACCTGACTCTAGGTACATGTGGTTTTCAATTCTCTGCTCTCTCCATTTTGCCACACCATTCATTAATTCACTGAATGTTTCATTCATTCATTTCCCACTCATTCGGCAAATACTGATTACACACCAGATACTATTCTAAGTGTCTGAGAAATATCAATGGACAAAACAGTCACAAATATTAAACTTTTTTTCTAAGGAAAAGCAACATAAAAAAATAATAAGTAGTACAGAAAGAAAGAAAAGTGAAGCAGGGTAATGTAGATTGAAAATGCTGGCAGAAGGAGGTACAATTTCAAACAGGATGCTGAGGGTCAGCATGTCACTGAGAAAATACCTGAAGAAGGCAGGGAGTGAGCTGTGTATATTGACATGTGATGGAAGAGCTTTCCAAGTGGAGGGGACACCAGGAGTCCAGGTGACTAGAGAGCAGTGACTGGGGGGGGCAGGGTAGTAGAAGGGAATGTCAGAGGGGATACAGGAGTCTGACTGTGGGAGACTCTGTGAGGAGACTGTGGGAGAGTCTGACCATGGTGAGGATGTTGGTTTTTATTCTGAAATGAATGGGGAGCTACTTCAGGGCATTGAGCTAGATAAGCGTCATGATTTAACCCAAGTTTTACAAAGATCACTCCATCCTGAGGATAGGATGATGAAGAACAAAAACAGTGACACAAGGCAGGAGGCTTCAGCCTCAGTCCAGGAGAGTACAGGAACCAGGGGAGTAACAGGAGAGGAGATAAGGTGGTCAGATTCTTGACTTGTATTTTCAAGGAGGTAAAACTAGACTTCCCCAATGGATGCATGAGGGATATGAGAGAACAAGGGAAATCAAGGAAGAGTAAAATGGTTTTCAGCTCAAGCAACTGCAAATATGGATCTTCCATGAACTTGAATGGGAAAACTACTAGCAGGATAGATCTGGCTCGTAACAGGGAAGGGCTGTCAGCAGTGCAGGTTTGGACACGATATATTTGAGATGTCCCCTTGACATCTGGGTGAGATGTCCAGTGTGCAGTTGGATGTACAAACCTGGATTTGTTTCCTGAGAGGTTTAAGTGGAAAATATTATTGATCCCTCCCCCCCCCCCACACACACACTTTCAAAAGTGATCTGAGTGAAGACTGACTCATTCAACCAACCAATACGTGCCTACCATTCACTAGGAACTGCACTAGAGAAGGGTACTAATATGGCTGGTCCAGCTGGTAGCCTCTATGACTTGGCCAGCAAACTCTTTGCTGAATACCAGATCATAAAGACCCAAAAGACCAATCTTCCTTCTTAAAGAACTGAATCCAGAAGAGAAAGCTAAACTCTAAGCTCTGTAACATCAGGGACCACCAGGACTGCTCTGCATACTGCATCATCCCCAGAGCTTAGCCTCAGTATGAATAGTATGGAAACACACCCTAAATCAAGGAGAAAGCATGGGGATTCATATTGAGAATTTATATCTATGGTGGGACAAGCATGTTCTGCTGAAGGCAGAGGCAACTGATAGAGTTTATGTTCAGTAGATGTGCACACGGCAGGAGAGGTTATGTCATGAGAGACAGTGGAAGAGCCCCAGCCACATGGGCTGGGAGACTCATCATGTTCCCCATGAAGTAGCCAAGCCAAAACGGAGTATGCTGAATCCAATCAAGAGTCTAGATCTCACGTTCAGTTTACAGGAAATGCAGGGGTCAGAGGGGCAGGTTAACACCACAGGGAGACAATCTAACTAATCCAGAATGGGAACACTGTAAATACTGCTCTGGGGTTTTCACAAAGTCAATGTCATTTAAAAAAATCATAAATAGAGGCTGGTGTGGGCAATTACAGACTGAAAGAGATTAGAAACACACATACACACACATGCACTGTGTGAACTTTGATTCCAAAAAGAAGAAACAGCACTGAAATAGTCTTGGAGAACACTGTAGATATTTAAATAAATAGACACTAGTTATTAGAATGCATGTTGGAACTATTTCTAGTTTCTAAGAGGTTTTGTTGATATAATTATTTTTATTATGAAATGTATGCATTTCATATTAATCGGAGGATGCATTATTTATTTTAATAAATGTATTTATTACTTATGCACGCCTTATTCCTAGAAGTGTGCTGAAATATTGTAGGGGGAATGGCATAATGTCTGTACTTCCATTAATTTAGGGGAGAGAGAAAGACAGAGAGGAGGGGGAGGGAGAAACACAGAGGGGAAGGGAGAAAGAGAGAGAGAGAGAGAGAGAGAGAGAGAGAGAGAGAGGAAGGAAGTAGATGTAGCAAAACATTCATGATTCTCAAATCTAGTAAAGAACATACAATTGTTGATTTCCCTTCTTTTTCATTTTTTAAAAAATTTTCAAAATCTTTGACTTTTGTGGAAATATTTTAAAAACAGTTTTCAAAGTAAAAAGTTATTTTTAAAGGCAATTATATACATTGCACTTCAAAGTGGCATGCTATTGAAGGGATTTATCTGGTGTCCAGGTTGTAATAAGTGTGAAAATGGCCCGTGCTGAATTCATAGAGCAGATAAAACCGTCACTCCCCAGTCTGCTGTGCAAGTGCCTCAGGGACGCCACCTGCAGCTCCTGACAAGCCAGCTCCCAAAATAAGGCAGAAGGAAACCAGCTACCCAGGCATAGAGGGGCAGCCCCACCAGGACCCAGTCCCTGTGTAAGTTGAACTTGCTACTTCTAGACATTTTCTTCCAGCACCATTTCCTGCTCCTACAAGAAACATGAAAAACCAGCTTTCCCAGTGGCCCAACGGGCCTGGGCAGCCACATTAGCCCATCTGAACTTCTTGGGCCTCCTTTTGGATTCATACTTAGAATTCCCCAAGGTCCCCACTCATTTGTTCTCTAATAGTGTCAGAGAATCATGGTGTATACTGACCAGGACTTCAGGGAAATATTATTCAAACCCTCGATTTTATAGATGGGAAACTGAGGCCTGGAAAAAAAGAAACCATTGGCCCAAGTTCATAGAACTCTTTGATGACAGAACCAGAAAGAGGATTCTGGATTCGTTCTGTTCCCAGAGCTTTCCAAGTTTTATTTCTGTGTGGATCATAAATTTCTTGGGTGCCTGACTTACTCCCTGGGCAGTGGGTGCTGACAGCTGGTAGGACTGCACTGAGAACCACAGGGCCCACCCGAGGCCGCTGGGAAGGTGTGGTTTCAGCACCTGCTCTTTGGAAGTACCTGAAATTTCCCATGCACTTTTCTCCAGGGACCCATGTACTCTGACCTGACAACTACCCCCAGCTCAAATCACTTCAGTTTTACTTCTAAACATGAGTAAATGTAACAGAAACGAACACTGCCCTGGGTTACTGACTGGAGAAGAGAGGGCTGGAGCAGGAGCAACATCCAGGAGAAGGGTCTGGGGGCTGGTGAGGATTTGAGTGAGCAAAGAAAAGGGATAAAGAAATTTCAGAGGTGGGGAGACTAGTGAGCAAGACACAGAGGCCGGACTGAAAGCAGCATGGGGGAGGGCTGGGCAGGTGAAACCGTCATGCAAGGATTGGCCCACTCTGATCTGGTGGCACCAAGTCACAGAGAGCAAATCAGCATTTGCCTTGGAAGATCTAAATTATAGATAGAAATAGAAATAGAAATAGAAATAGAAATAGAAATAGAAATAGAAATAGAAATAGAAATAGAAATAGAAATAGAAATAGAAATAGAAGTAGATGTAGAAGTAGGTGTAGGTGTAGGTGTACGTATGGGTGTAGGTGTAGGTGTAGATAGAGATATGGACATATAGATACAGACATACACATACTACACACACACATATATATATACTATATATGTAGTACACATACAAACATGTACACATGTACTATATATACAATTATACACACTGTGTATACAGTATATAAGTATTACTATATCTTTTATATGTGTAATATATGTAAAAGTGTATCATAGTCTGTATAAAATATATATGTAATATATGTATACTAACACATATATGTTACACAATCACAGTACTTAATGCTTGTCATGACCATGTAGGTTAAATCATATCTTCATTTATATTCATGAAAACGGAGGTTTAGACATGAGAGTGACATGCTCAAGGTCACTCATAATGTATCATATATCAAACCATCACATTGTATACCTTAAACATACATAATTCATAGTTGGCAATTTTATATCAGTAAACCTGGGGGTGGGGAGGAGCTGGCAACGAGCGACCTCCTTAGGACCAGACCACATCCATGATGACTCAAGCTGCACCCCGTGTCCTTGGCCCCTTGTTCCTCTGCTCCGTGCTTGGGCCAGGGAGACAAATCTTGTCCCTGTTTCTCTCTCTCTCTCTCTCTCTCTCTCTCTCTCTCTCTCTCTCTCTCTCTCGCCCTCGCTCACCTTCCTCTGTATTTACAATTTGGGATTTGTACTGGATGACATCTCCTGTCCCTGCCAAGGCCCTTGCGTCCCCACCTCAGTCATCCCAAGGAGCCCTTCACTCCTTCCCTCCCCTCCTTTAGCCCTGCTGCACCCAGGGCCTGGGCTGTATTTAGAGTTTAATCTTTCTGAGCAGTGAACCATTCCCCGCACAGTCAGAGGCAGCGCTGCCTCCCTGACTGATAGTTGGCTGATTTTGTTTGGCACTTTTCCTCTGGCCCCATCTAGAGCTTATTAGGAAACCAGTTTCACGTTCCACAGGTGGTATTTGTGACCCTTCTCCAACAGGGAGCTTCAAGGGAAGAGAAGGATGAGGGATTCGTGAAGAGCTAGGGAGGCCTGTATCAACGGAGAGAATAAGACATGCATTGCCCTTGCTTCTTTGTTATACATTTAAAGCATTTTACTTTTGATGGCTTTTTTTGTACTCATAGTGCTCCAACTAAAGAAACAGGTTTCCATTTTATTGATGAGAAGACTGAGGTTCAGACTCATACCCTGATCAATAACAGAGCCAAGCTGAGAACTGTGATCTTGGGTTCTCCCCAGGGTTCTTTGCAGAGAAGGGAAGTAAAGCATTACAACTTCAGATTGTTTGGGGAAAGTAATTTAACATTTGAAAGTAAACAAACACCATCTTCCAGTAGAGAAAGTAACTGAAACATCGGTCCTTTTAAAGTCTTTGGTTGGTCAACTCCCAGTCCTGTAGAACTCAGCTCAGCCACAGGACTAGCCATGGATTCTGCCTGGCCCCTGGCTCTGTGAGGTGCCCTTGGAGGTGCTGCCCTCATCCACCATTCCTCTCACCCACCGTGCTGCCTGCCAGTCTGCCTGCCAGTCTGCCTGCCAGTCTCCCTTAGGAGATATGAGCTCCCAGAGAGAAGGGGGCTTGCCTTATATAACAGTCTTCAGCACCTAAAATAGTGCCCAGGTCTAGGGTGCACAATACATGTGTATCAGTTAAACCTCTGGGGGACCCAACACAGGTAGCCAATGTCTCGTTTGCATCAACGCTGTAGAAGAAGGTGGGAAAGAGTTCGCCAAGTGTTGATCATTGAAGGCTGCCCTCAGGAACGTTGAGAATGAACTATAATTAACATATCAATTCCATATGCAAGAAAGAGATGCCTACAAAAATGCCTACAATGTTGGCATGAAATACCATCTATAGCACCTTGAAAACTGTGTTCATGCCAATTTATTATTTAGCAGCCTTCCCTCCAAAGAGAGAGTAAGAGAAAGCTCACTACCTGCCCAAATCAGCACAAAGTCTGAATCAGTGGGGCTAAAATGAATGAGGTTTGTAAGAACGTTCATATGCTTTGACCTAATAATCCTTCTCCTGGGAATCTATCCTAAGGAAATAATTCAAAAGAAGAAAAATGCTATGTGCACAAGGAGGATCATAACAGCCGCGGTTATAATTTTGAAGAGATGGCAATAAAATAAAATGTCCCACATAAGGAAAGCAGTCGATGATCTCAGGAGAGACTTTTCTGAACCCAGGCAAGTGTTGAGAAAATTAATGTTAGAGCTGTGGATATATGGTGACATGAAAGGGAAAAGAACACAGTGGTTTCCAATAGTGGCAACGTGAGTGAAACAGGGAGTATTTTTAAATGCTTTTGAATTTAAGCCCAATTGAAATTTAGTAGTAATTATGTAGTAGGCCTAACTGAACCAGGAATCTCGCTACTCAATTTATTGCCTAATCATTTCCTCCTTGTTCACCCTTTATTTCATTCATTGAACATCTACTCTGTATAAGGAGCCACACAGAATACAAAGAAAATGATGTGATTCTTTTTTGCTGTTGTTGCTAATCCTCACCCACCTACGAATATTTTTTTCCATTGATTTTTTAGACAGAGTGGAAGGGAGGGGGAGAGAGGGAAAGACAAAGAGGAAGAAAGACAAAGAGAGAGAAACATCTATGTGAGAGAGACTTCCATTGGTTGCCCTCCACACTCACCACGAGGCCAGGGATCAAGCCTGCAACACAGATATGTGTCCTTGACCACCATAGGTCCCTTGCAGGATCCCTCAGTCTCAAAGCCGAGGCTCTAACCTTTGAGCCCAACTGGCCAGGGCAATGACGTGACTGTTATCCTCAAGAACAATCTGGGATGAAGAACAGGCATCAACTGAGTGTAATACAGGGCAACATTAATAACTGCTCTAACAATAGAGCAGGTGGGGTTTGGTTTAATCCTGAAAGCGGAATTCACAGAGGAAGGAACATTCAGCCAGGTCTTAAGACTGCTTAGGATTTTAACAGATGGAGGCCATGTGAGTAAAGCCACAGAGTGTGGTCTAGGAAAGGGGGACACACACAGAGCCACAAGGGCGCAGGAAAGGGAGGTGATGGAGATCCTTGTGGTTTGGGGACAAATTGTGGAGGGACCTTGACAGCCAAGCCAAGGAGCCCAGCCAGCACTGCTCACATGGGTTCCGAGGGTGTAGAAATGAGACAGGCTACGGATAGGTCGGGAATTACACACGGTTCTCATTGCTCACTGCCTTTCATGCCTGGCCTGGCAGAGATAGTTCTCCTCATATGGGATCTTTTATTCTGTTTGGAAGAGCTCTTCATTTGTCATTTGGGACAGAAAGTTGGAGCTGGTTGCAATCTGCAATCCATCAGCCTGCCTGTGCGGAAGAGCTACCAGGAAACCAGCGCTCTTCCTCTGTGGGTCTTTTAGCATTGATGCCAGCCTTCAGAAATCACTTACGCAGCCTGTGTGAGAGGGGAGGGAGGGGGAAGGAAGGGAGAGATGGAGAGATGGCTCGAGAGAGCAGGAGGGAGGAGGGAAGAGATAGTAGGGCTAAATAGGATTTTCTCTGGGCCACCGGGAATCAATCAGCATTGTCAAGGAATATGAAGCCAGGGGGAGGGCAGATTTTTAGAAAAACATTTTAAACCATTCATCATTGTACTGGCTTATTATACACGGTCATTCTTTTATTTCTTTTACCTAAGCGTATATGAATCTAGCATCTATTCCTATAGACACATAGTTTTTTGGGTGTTTTTTTTTTTTTTTGTATGTCTTTTAGCAAAAATCAAGTCATGTGTGTGTACCACATGCTTTATTTTTTATAAGATGATCTATCATGATTCTTTCCAGATCAGCACACATGGATTGTCTTCATTATTTTTGCTGGCTTTGTGGTATATGAGGATGGATCTGATTTATTTGAATAGTCCTTACTGAGAGACTGTAAAGCTGTTCCCATGTGTTGTCCTTTGTTGGCTGGGACAAACAATGCCAAGGAAAAGACACTGTGAGGACGAATCACTGTGTGCATCGCATTTCTGGACAGTGATTCCTGAAGTGGGCTTAGAGAGCCACCAGGGAGAGACATTGAATTCTCCAAAACACAGATCGGCACTTCTCTCTCAGTGGAGGCTGACAGTGCTGGCTTCTCCACATCCTAAAGGTTTGAAGAATTCTGACAAGGCCTTTCACCCCATCTCACCCCGCCTGTGTCCTTTGCCCGAGAATTACCACATGTAGAAGAGACATCCTGTTGAGGAGTGTGCTACACTTGTGTACAGTGCTGAATGGGAAATGGCTGAGATCCAAGGTGGGAAGGCGCCAAGACTTGGGTCAGGCCCTGCCCTGCAGCGGAGCAGTGCTGAGACTGGCCATGCCCCTTCTGGACGGGCCAGCAGCTGGGGGCTGACACTTTCTGCACCTGGGTTTTCCACCTGGGAGGCAAGTAAGTAGGACTTGATGACTGAGGGTTTCTTTTGGCTCAGACATCCAGTGATGCCAGGAAAAAGAGGAATAAAGGAGAGAAAGGAGGGAGAGAGGGAGGAACTTGGAAAAGTAATGGAGAAAAAGAAGAAAAATGGGTAACAGAAGAAAAACAGAGAAACCAAAGAATGGAAGTAGTGAAGAGTAAGTCCTGTTACAGAAAAGCCTTTTAAAAATTCAATATGGAGCTATGCCAGGAGCTATCACCTGTGGAGGGAAGAGAAAGGAATTCCGGGAGGAACAAGGATGTTGTTCTTTCATTTTTCAACCCCCCTCATTTAATTTTGCCCAGAAATAATGTGTTTCCTGTTGAGTGAGACCAAGAGGAGAGTAATAGCTGGTCACAGCAGGGAGAACAAGGTGACAAGATTGCCTCTCACGCCCCCTTGTCTCCTTGTGACCCTCAGACAGAGCAGGGCTCTGCCCTGAAAGAAAGCGGGTTCTCTTCTCTTCAAGGTCCTATGAATCACAGTGGCCTAAAGTCATCCTCCTCACTGGCCACCCCTCCTTAGGTTCCTCCAAAACCTGTGGGGGGGCAGACATTGATGCCAGGACCTGACCAAGGATATGGAGCTTCCGGGAAATAGAAAGAGGAGTGGCCTGGGAGTTAACAGAGTTTGAAGCCTGAATCCGCCCTTCACTGGTCCCACAGCTATAAGCAAAGTCATTTTCCCTCTCTGGGCCTCCTCTGATGCTCTCTAACATGAAGGGGTTAAAAGGAAGCAGGAGTCGTCAAGGTCTCTGGGTGGACAGTAGCAGCAGCACCAGCTCCTGGGAACTTGCTAGGAATGCATAACCCTTGGCCCTGCCCAGACCGACTGGCTCAGGAGCTCCGTGAGCAGGGTCCAGCCCTCCAGGAGACTGTGATGCAGGCTGAAGCAGTGGTTCTCAACCTTCCGGCCCTTTAAATACAGCTCCTCATGTTGTGACCCCCAACCATAAAATTATTTTTGTTGCTACTTCATAACTGTAATGTTGCTACTGTTATGAATCATAATGCAAATATCTGATATGCAGGATGGTCTTAGGCGACCCCTGTGAAAGGGTCGTTCGACTGCCAAAGGGGTCGCGACCCACAGGTTGAGAACCGCTGGTAAGTTTGAGGATCGCTGAACCAAAAGACCACAAAAGAACCTGCGAATTTCAGGGAACCCAAGCTTAGCCCTAAGGACTTAAAAAAAAAGGGGGATGTGTGAAATTAAACACTTTCCTAGTCTTGAGTCTTCCAGGCTACAGGGTGACAGCTGGTGCGATCATCCCTCCTACTTCCTCCCATTTCTCGCAGCCTTGCTGCTTAAATTCGAGTCCTGGGGCAGACAGCATCCTTGTCATCTGGACCACTGATTCCAACTCTGCATTTTTAATAAGAGGTGGGGCTGATGTGAACACTCAGTCGTGTCTGAGAAGCCTGCCACCACATCTCTCCTGTTTCCCTCCTTCCTCCCCGTTCTTGATTCTTCGGCGCTAATTTTTCAGCGCTCTTGTTTCTCCTTCAGTCACCCTTGGAAATGCCTGTGCTTTCTAGAGGCTTGGCTGAGACCTTGGTTGACCCTCATGTTGAACAAGTCGCACACTATCCAGCGACTTGAATATCAGATGGCATACTCAGAAGGGAGAGCTAATGAAGCTGCACTTTTCTCTTCTCCCTGTGGGAGGCAGTGTGGTACAGGCCAGAGTCCTGAAATCATGTTTCCTTCCAGTTCCAGCTGGGTGCTATCTCCAAGTACTACAAAAGCATTTAACCTTCAGAGCCTCACTTCTGCAATGGAGATATCACGCCTTTTCCTAGGGTTGGTTGTGAGAACAAAATGTGATGAAGACCCTACTCAAATGCAAGGAGTGGCGAGAAGTATTACCCAAGCAACACACTGCCTCACCCTTTCCCCAGGGCTGTTTCCAGAGCAGATCTCAATTCCTGGTCTCCCATCCCCTGCTGCTGAATAAAGGCACTGACTCCCACATTCCCAAGACTGTCCCTGGGGGCTTTATTAGGAAAGCAAACACTGGATCACTTCACTCCCTCCTTCTCAATAAATGTGTTTATCGCCCTGTAAATTCCAATGTACTAGTAGCTAGTATATTACAGAAAGAAAAGGTTGTCGCCAAGGAAGATGTGTCACTCCACAGGAAATTTGGGTTTCATATGTACAAGGGAGTCGGCACAAGGAGATCTCTTTGGAAATGACAAAGTTCTATAATGAAAAATAACACGACAATCCTGGGCTCATTTCAGCAGATAAATATTTAATATAGATCAGCCAAGATTAATTGCCAACTGCAATTCGCCCGCCCTCTGGCTGGTGAGGGAAAAAAATTAAAAAAAGAGCATTTTTACGTTAGTGTACGATAGTGTTTGAAACAAGCATAGTTTAGCTTGTCCAGGTTTGCTTTTCTGTCCCTGGGAATGCAAGCACAGTTCCCATGGCCTCACTCTGCTCCGCCCTGGTTCCTGCTGCAGAGGGAAGTGGGCAGGTCACGCCTCCGCATAGTAATCAGTCCTGGCCGGTAGGAAAGAATTCTAGAGAATCATGAACAAACCAGTGAGAAGAGCCTCTTGGTTCTCCTGGGGCTGGAGCAAAATGGATCCACACACTCAAAATAGAACAGGGCCCACAACGGGAAAGAAAGCAATAAGAAAGTGCAGTGTGTAGCAGCCATTCGGGAGTTTGGCTTCAAGCACTTACCTTCAGGCAGGTTCAATAGGAATGTCCCCATTTTGTGGACAGGGTAGTGCCTGAGCTCAGCAGTGAAAGGATGTACTCAAGGTCCACATGGCTAGGAAGCGGTAGAGGCACAATTTCAATTTAGATATTTCTGACTCCAGAGACATCCTCCTAAACCTTAATCTAATGACTCATGGGATTGGCAAGGTTTTGTCTTTTGGGATTAATACCATAGGTAGAATTCAGGCCTTTGGACTCTCAGGCTCTTTATACCTCCTTTTCTTCCTCTCTCTCTCTCTCTGCCCCCCATGCCCCCTCCCTTCTTCATCTATTGATTCTCCATGTGTCCTCCTCTGATGGTAGCACATGTTACTCAACCCACTACTTCCAGACCCCCTATAAAACCTTTGTTATCCTGAAACTCGCTCTGTCTCTCTATCCCACCACTGTGTCGGTGAGTGCGGGAGACTGTAGCTCGAATAAAAGCTCTTTGCTTTTGCATCAGACTCAGCTCCCTGGTGGTCTTTGGGGATTTCGACATCTGGGCATAACATACCTATTAGGCTTTCTGTGTCCAGCATGGATTTCTGATCCCTCAGTCATGATATTTGTTATCATTAATAAGAAACACAACTTCCAGAGGCTCCAGAAGGCCCTCCTTCTGACTTGTCAGCAGTGGTATGGTGCCAACTCTATCTTTTTTCTTTTAGAAGTGGGGATCCTGCTTGTACGAGAAAGGGGAGCCAAGTGGGTTCCAACAGAAGCACACACATGCCTGTGCAAAAAGCTGGGCAACCTGGAAACGGAGTCATACATATCACCCACCTCCAAATAGCAGCACCTCCCAAAGCATCACTGCCATCATCTTCTGCCATCATTAATATGAACATCAGCATTGGAACCAGCTGCAGATATTATTGTTTCACCAACAAAACTGCCACCTCTATTCTCTATCATCGCCAACATTACTATTATTAGCAACTTCACTCAACATAAAGTATATATCTATTCTCTGCAGAGCTGAGGGCATCAAGAGTGTCACCCACCACGAGGATCATTTTTAACAAAGAACATCACACTGAATGCAAGCCTACTGCATAGATGAAATTTTGATGTGGCTGGGTAGGCAAGACAATTAACAATACAAGATCTGATTATAAATGTCAGAGGGCTTTTTGGTATTTTGAAAGATCAGAAACAGTCAAACATGCATAAGAGCCCACTCAAGAGGACAGGGGAAGCTCGCTGGGCAGGCAGTACAGTATGTACTAGCCTGTGTCTGTCATTCATACATGAAAAATTTTGATCAAGTCCTCAAACCACACTTAACTCAGTTGATTCAATGGAAAATAAGTATAAGATAGACATTAAATTCTTTTCTAGGGCTAAGGATTCTTCAAAATTCTTCAAACACTTGAATTGCACTAACATGGTTGGCTGCATTTCCCGTCCCCCGCCCCCCCCCCCCGGAAAAAAAAATAGCCAAATTGTCTGGTTGATTTCACCTTAAAGAAATCAGAGGCAGAGAGAAATTTGAGACAGGAGAGGGAGAAATCCACCTAACAGATCTCATCTGATTTACCTCTCCTCTCTGGGGATCCAATCTTAGATTATTCG
This sequence comes from Murina feae, assembly GCA_004026665.1. Classification (NCBI taxonomy): domain Eukaryota; kingdom Metazoa; phylum Chordata; class Mammalia; order Chiroptera; family Vespertilionidae; genus Murina; species Murina feae. Next base: position 134,530 of record PVJC01000007.1, read on the forward strand.
AAATTCTGTTTACAGGGTGCAGAGCACTTTAGTTTTCCATAATTCACACATGGTGCTTAAAGACCTCCCCTTTGAGAGTGTTCATTCGTAAGAGGAACCTGCTTCCAAGGAACAGTTCTTGAATAACATCCTTCACATATCATTGCAAGATGAAATGTCCTCATTATCCCTGCTCAGAGATGGCTCGCATTTTTAACTTTTATTCCACATACTCTTCTGGGAGTAGACAGCTCTAGGTTTTAATCCTAGCTCTCCTCATTATTTTCTGTGTTACCTGTGATAAGTTGATTAACCTCTCTGAACTGTAAACACCTCATCAGTAGAAATGTTATCTCTGTGGTAGAGCAGTTATGATTATCTGACTGGTGATGTATATCAGAACACTGAGCCTGCTATACTGGACTTGTTCCCTGAAGATCACAGAAACAGACCTATAAATAAAGTAATATAAAAATCCTAGGGAAGCAAAATCCCCAAGGCTTTCAGGGCCATGGAAGTGGTGCTCAAATGCATAGAAACTTTCCACACTCTCTTAGTGGTAAAGTCTGATCACTATCCACAACTGAAGGGAACAGCTGTAACAGGGTTCCTGCGCATTGTTAAGATGCACAAATAATGGCAAAGCCTTACCAGACTTACCAATCAAAAACGACAATCAAAGGATATGTGGATTTTTCATCATTCCCTTTTAAAAGTCACTATGAGCCAAGCAAAGACATGTCCTGTCTTTGGGCCAAGGTCTACATATTGCATTGCAGAACCAGAACAGTTGCATGGGTGGTTTGTTAAATGTCTGGTCTATTTGCATGCAAGGACTTCTTCCCACCATCCTTCTTTCTTCTTATCTCATCTGAAGAGATTCATTCAAGGAAAACAAATGACTTCAACCTCTAAGTAGCTTTCTATTAATAATCCACTGTGAATGATGCTGTCAGTATGTGACTCCTGGATGCCAGATATATGAGGCGACAGTCACCACTCAGTACACTCTCTATTTCATTTTTTTTGAAAACTTTTGCAAAGCTGAGATATAACTGTGATCTGATGCATACAAATATAATGCTAAATGTTTTTGGGGAAAAAATGGATAACTAAAACATGAATCTTGACCTCATCAACCAATAGATTCCTTGTGATGAGAAGAGGTGGAAAAGAATAGCAAAAATATAATACAGAAAGCAAAATAGTGTCTTTCAGCAATCATTTAATTGAGCAACAAGCACTGAGTACCTATGTATTATGTATCAAAGGTAAAACAAAGGCTGAGAGTAATAGAAGTTAGAGGAGAAAAGCCATTTTTTGGTGATATCTTCAGTAAGTCGTGGGAAAGGGCTTCTTAATCAATCTTATAGCCTTAGAACAGGACACAATGCCTGGCACATAATAGGTGCTCAATAGAATAGTTGAACCAAGTATATGGAAGTGAATGCACCAAAGAGGGGGTGTAATTTAAACCAATTCTTAACGTCTGAATACAGTTTCAAAGAAGATGGAAAGGAAGGAGGAAGAGTAGAAGAACAGGATGACCAAAGGCACAGAGGCAAAGCAGTGAGAATGAAATCCAGGCAGTGTAAGTAACCAGAGATGGCCTTGCCTCTGTAAAGAAATGCAATAGTAGCCTAACAGGTTTGGCTCAGAGGATAGAGCGTTGGCCTTTGGACTGAAAGTTCCCAGGTTCAATTCCAGTCAAGGGCATATACCTTGGTTGCGGGCACATCCCCAGTGGGAGGTATGCAGGAGGCAGCTGATGTTTCTCTCTCATCAATGTTTCTAACTCTTTATCTCTCTCCCTTCCTCTCTGTAAAAAAATCAATAAAATATATATTTAAAAAATGCAATAGTAAGGAAATATCTGAAAGATGAGACTAGAACATGTGGGTTTTCTATTTGTGAGCACGGGAAGCCAATGAAGATGACAGAGAAGAGGAAAAGGATGGTTTGAGCTTCATTTCAGGAAATCAGTGAAGTCTAGCTGTTCTGTGTAAGGGGTTATCTAACTAGGAGACCACTGTACCTATGGGGCTGAGAGACGCTGAGAGCGTTTATTAGGGCTGGGGAATTAGAGGACAGAAAGGGGAATTAGAGAGCAGAAAGGGGAAATCAGGAATGGCAATGTTTGATGCCCCACTTCATATGACATGCTTAAGGTCTCAATTAATCTTCTGCACAAACTCCTTAAGGACAGAATCTTATACAGAGCCTCAGTCACCACAGATAATGTCTATAGAGTGCAGAGTGTCCCAACAGTTACTTGTTCTAAGTTCTCATCAGCTCAGAAACCTTGAAGAACCCATGCATTTGCCAATGACCTAAGGCCACAAGTCGGAAGACTGTGATGTTTTCCATCTGTGACTGACCACATGGTCTGACGCAGCAATCCTTCCATCTTCTACGTTCTGAGTTAGATGGTTTTTCGCAAACTCCGCTAAATCACTGAGTCCAAGCCATTACTGTCTCGTGCCTGGAACAGCTCACCTGGTCCGCACTTTACACTCTATAGTTTGCCCTGCTGGTAGATTTACCTACAGTGACCCTTAAACTCTTAAATCAGGAACTTGCAGTAAAAGCCTCTGTGGACAGTCATTAAGCAAAGTCTCCTCCAGATTAGAATGAGAAAAAAAAAGATAGACTTTAAAATAAACACAACAACTATTTAAAGACTAGAGGCCCGGTACACCACATTCATGTACTCAATGTTGAGGCGGGGTGGGGGGGGGAGGTCCATCAGCCTGGCCTGCACCCACTCGCAGTCCAGGAGCTCTGGGGGGATGTCCAACTGATAGCTTAGGCCTGTTCCCCATTGGATATCATTAGAGCCTTTCCTGCAACCACCACTGTATTTGCGAGCTGTGAGCCCGGCTTCTGGCTGAGCAGCACTCCCCCTGTGGGAGCACACTGAACACCAAAGGGCAGACTCTTAATGCAGGAGCTGCACATCATAGCGACCACCAACATTCAGTCTATTTGCATATTAGCCTTTTATTATATAGGATAATGGAAAGTACGCCAAAGCAGACAAAAGCTATCTTAAAGTTTAGTCTTAAAAAACCGAAGGTAAAAATTTCAAATCTATGGCTTTCTGGCCCAAGGGTGCTCCCCAGCCCCAAGGCAAAAGTGTTGGAAATCTGCAACAGAGAACAGAGGTCAGGAATGGGACAGCAGAAGAAAATGGTAAGGGAGAGCCTTGGCAGCAGTAACTGCTAACAGTGTGAGAACCAAAACCTTCCCAAATCATTTGCTGATGGCTAAAGGACACATGTGGACAAGAGACCCTTGGGGACTTGGGGAGAGAGATGGCAGAGCACAGCAAAGAATCTCCCCATTAGTCACAGAACTGCATGGGAAAAGATCTGTCCATTTGCTGCTTTTTCATACTAAGTGCATACTCTATATGTGCATACTTTATGTGGCAAAGTTTGAATCCTCATGGGCTTGAAGTTTCAGAAGACAAAACCCAAGGTAGGCAGAACAGCTGGAAATTAAATGTAGAGAGAATCCTTAGAAACAAGAAAGCTGAAGAAAGAGAGCTCCTCCAAGCGGAATTATAATCTCTCCTCAAACATTTGGCTGACCACAAAACTGCACAGGTACAGAGAAGACTTGAGGGGGACCGGGGGGGGGGGGAAGCTGATAAAGCATTAGCTGGAACTCATAAAAGTGAAGTAGCAATATTGTGCCTGCACGACACAGCTGAGACAGATTTTGCAGCAATAAGTTCAGACAAGTTAACAACATACAAGAACAATGACAAACATCCAGAAAAATACAACATGATCCAAAAGTACTGCATCATGTTATTGCAATGTCTAGTTTTACACCAAAAATGACTATGCTTGCAAAGAAAAAAGAAATGTAATCCATGAAACGGGGAAGCGGGGGAGAAGACAATGGAAACAAATTTCAAATAAACCCTGAAGTTGGACTTATCAGAAAAAGACTTCAAAGCAGCAACTATAAATATAAAACATATGTATAAATACAAGACATATGTTTAAAAGATTAAAGGAAATAAGAAAACAATGAATAAGCAGGGAAACAAAACAGGTAAGTGGAAACTATGGGTAAAAATGGAAATACTATAGATGAAAAGCACAATAATTAAAAGCACAGACTTTAAAAAATTCACAGCATAGACTTAACAGAATAACTGAGATGGCAGAAAGGAGTATAGTTGAAGGGAGATCTTTAAAAAGTATATAATCCAATGAATGAGAGAATAAAGATTGAAGAAAAGGAACTGCAGCTGAGTCCTGTCTGTAAACAAGTAGTCCAAGACACATGTAATCCAAGTACCAAAGAGAAAAGAGAGAATAGAGGAGAAAAATCCTATATAATAAAATGGGAATATGCAAATTGATCCTAACAGCAGAATGACTGGGAATGACTGGTCAGTCTGACAAACACTGACCGCCAGGGGCAGACGCTCAATGCAGGAGCTGCCTCCCTGGTGGTCAGTGTGCTCCCACAGGGGGAGCTCTGCTCAGCCACAAGTCAGGCTGATGGCAGCCTCTCCCACCTCCTCAGCAGCGCTAAGGATGTCCGACTGCAGCTTAGGCCTGATCCCCTGGGGAGAGGGCCTAAGCCAGCAGGTGGACATCCCCCGAGGGGTTCCAGACTGTGAGAGGGCACAGGCCGAGCTGAGAGATCCCTCCCCCCCACCCCGAGCGCACAAAATTTTGTGCACCAGGCCTCTAGTATCTACTAAAGTAATAGCTGAAACCTCCCCAAACTTGGTTAAAAACATTAGCTTACATGAAACTGATAAAGCTCAATCAAGACAGAAACAAAAGTGTCAATAAAACCCCTTCAGCTAGCATCATATTAAGTAGTGAAAGAATAGATGCTTTCCTTTCCAAATCAATAACAAGGCAAGAATGAACACTATCAACACATCTATTCAACATTTTACCAGAAGTTGTTACCCATGTAATTAGGAAAGACAAAGAAATACAAATTATAAAGGAAGAAACAAAATTCTTCACAGATGGTGTAGAAAATCCTAAGGAGTCTACAAAAAAAAGCGACCAAAATACTTAATAAAAATGGTAAGGATAAAGAATACAATCTATCACATTCAATTATATTTCTACATACTAGAAATGAAAATATTAAAAATAAAAATTAGAATTTCATTTACAGTACCATTAAAAATATGAATATGCTTAATAAAGCATGTACAAGACTTACACACTAGTAACTGTAAAATATTACTGAATAAAATTAAATATCTAAATAAATGAAGCAAAAAACAACATTCATGGATCAGAAGACTTGCTGTTAAGATGACAGTTCTCTCCAAATTTACAGATGCAACAAAATCCCAAAGAAATTTCCAGCCAGTAATTAAGAAAGTGTAGCCTGGCCAGCATGGCTTAGTGGTTGAACATCATCAACCTTTGGACGAACATCATCAACCTTTGGACCAGGAGGTCACAATTTGATTCCTGGTAAGGGCACATGCCCAGGTTGTGGGCTCCCTTCCCAGTGTGGGGTGTGCAGGAGACAGCCAATCAATGATTCTCTCTCATCATTGATGGTTCTCTCTCTTCATCCCTCTTCCTTCCTCTCTGAAATCGATAAAATAAATAAATTAATTAATTAACAAAAATTAAAAGAAAAACAAAAATCTTCTCACACAGAAGATTGCCTCCTAGTGAACACTACCAATTCTCTCCCTGGCCTGGCCTGGCCGGGTAGGAGCTCTCTGATCCTAGGGCAGGCTCCGGGTATGTAAGTTCACCAGCATCCTGCACATGGCAGACATTGGTCCAGTGTCGGGCTACTTTCTCTGGTTTTTCTTTGAGAAAAAAGATTGAAGAAAATGAACTGTACCTCAGAGTCCTGTCAGTACACAAGGATTCCAAGTTACTCCTGAAAATCCAGCACCCACTGAGATAAGCAGATGAGGAAGGTGAGACATCTGAAGATGTCTTTCTCATCTCCCAGCAGTAGGTGGGTGGTAGTTGGTAAAAGAATAAGTTCAAAAAACAAAACAGAGAGAGAGAGAGAATTACAGCGTAGACTGAAATAGAATGGCATAAGAGGCACAGCTATGCATTTCATGTCTTCTGTTCCCCATCATCAAGAGACCGTAACTTGTGGTGAGTTCGTTGTTTTGAATGAGGCCACTTCAATCTGCTCATTTTAAGCAAACAATCTTAGAAAAAAATACTATCTTCTCAGACTCAGGGGATGCTATTTGCTGTGAGTTAATTTTCTGAAATCTTTGAGAAGCCAAGGGATCCACAGAACCATTCCAGGTAAGAACTGCACATGCCTCATTCCTCCTCCTTTCAAAGATCACCTCTGAGTCCTTATGCACGTTCAAGGTGAAGGTGAAGCACTGCATGTTTGCACAACGCTCCTCCTTTCTCCCTCACAAAGTGCTGCAATCAGCATGAAGGATGCACCCAAACTGAGAACCAGCGGTAAGAAGGGCTCTGTATGTGTCACAGGCCTCGATGAGATGCAAGTCATTGTTCCATCACTCACCAGGTACATTACACTAAACAAATTATTCGGCTGCTCAAAGCCCTGGCTACCTCATCTTTAAAATGGGGCAATATCACCTACCTCAGATGGAAAGTGCCTGTGAATGTCAAAGTATTACACGTGGAAGGTGTATTTGAATAGGAAGAAGAGCAAGAAGAGAAAGGGAGGAAAGAGGAAAGAACAAAGGAGAACCTGAAGGAGAAGAGAGACCTGTGGGGTACTAGAGAAAGAATTTACTCAGGTGGTGAGGGGACGCAGTGGCGCGGAAGGAGTAGGACCCGGCTCCTGATCTCCCCTGCCTCTCAGCACTCCTAGAGCCAATGGTTACAAGCACGTCGCCTGGCTTTGAACCACAGTCATGTCACCCTCCAGCTGTGTGACCCTGAGTAAAATACTTCTGTGAGGTTGCATTTCCTAATCTGTAAAATGGGATTAAAGGTAGGATCCGGCACATAGCAGTGTTGTGAGGGTCAAATGATTTAATTAGGCTGTGTAGGTTGTTCAGCTAGTTATTCAGTAGCACATAAAACTAGATTATGAGTTGCAGTCTGTGTATGCTTTGTTTTATTTTTCAATGTTATTCTTGGTTCTGGAATGTATTCCAAGTGGATTCTGTTTTGGAATTCTCCCCATTATCCTGTTCATTTCGTGTCAACTTGCAATGTCAAGCATGGGAGGGGTACATGGTTCTGCTTCGGTTCCCTAGCTCTCTGGCTTTGAAAACCCCTGCTCTCTAGTAGCCCCTTTGCTTGACCAGCCTAATAATAGTTATTAATAACAATTAATAACTATTAATAATAGTTGCTATTATTTTTAAAAGGAGGTTGGGCTGAAGCTTTTCAAGAGTGAGAATTGTGTTGTCGACAGGAAGTGCAACACGCTCTACATTTCTCCTTTGCTGACAAGCATCTGGGCCCGGCTGCCCAGTGCTGTTTTGTAAACCAAAAGAATACTGAGCTCATTGTGTTGAAGCACAAGTTATCCTTTCGTCGGTCAATCTGTCTGGGTCAACTGTCCTCATATATTCACTATGCACATCCAACGGCCCTCTCCAATACTACAGCTGCTGTTTATTTTGTTACCCTGAAGTGATATTCTGAAATCAGGCCATTCAAGTGCAATCATTAGGCACCAAATGATTGCTTCCATCTGAGTAGTGGGAGGAATCTAAAGTAGCCCTGAGTGCTGGGTGCCTGTCAGCAAGGACAACAGGGCCCATATTGACGCTAGGGTGCAGGGCTCACCAAGTACATTTCTTCCAGGTTCCCTGCCTCAGGACTCTACAGGGAGGTGAACATGGTAAGTTCCTATTTAAAGTAAAGGGAATGGAGGCTCAGTGGGGATGGATCATTATTCAAAGATCTAATTTAGAAAGACAAAAAAAAAAAAAAAAGTGAATGCAAATCTTCTGCTGCACATTGAGATCGCCTCCACCCCATCCTCTTCCTTCACTTCTTCCTTATGTTCAATAACCAACTTTCAAGATATTCTCTTCTCTAATTGAATGCTTCAGCACTTAAGTTTCACACTGTGCCTTAACCCCAAGTGCCTAATGTCCAATACCTTCAGTCCTCAGTCCCTTGACATACTCCATCTCAATGATTGACCTTCACCCCCACCTCTTCCAACCTCCTTCTTTCCACGATTATGCCTAGAATGTGTCATCACCAAAGCCCCTCTAACTCTCACATTTTGTATTAAAACATTCTAGTCTCTGTTGTCTATCAACCTGCTCCCTACCTCTTCAAGACCTCTAGGCCATGACAATCCCCTTTCCCTTTATCTCCTATCTAATGCCTTCGATCCAATGACCCATCTCTACATTTACTTTTCGCCAATACTTTTAGCTCCTTTACCCATTGTCCTTCCTTCTCCTTGACAAAGGGCCACCTGGTTTGAACCCATATCCACCACCCATTCTCTTTTCTCAAAGTTTCAGTTCTTATAGAGAACAATCTGCTATAGCTGTTAAAAAGTGGTGGCCACCAACATTATCAAAGTCCTCGCTGCTTCTTGGTGATACTCTTACATTTTCTTAACAGATTCCTCTATGATTCTGCAGACTGACTATTTCAAAAGTTTCCCCACACACTACCAATCTTATTTTCACTCCCAGTACCCCTTCCTCTGTGATTGGCTTCACAACCCACTTTACAAAAGAGAACAGAAGCATCGGAAGTCCCTTCAAACCGCAAGTAAAATCAATAGACTTATCTGCACCCACACCTCATTCCCCCTTTCACTTCCTGTGTCTTTGGAAAGGTGTCCCTCCTTTTACCGCCATCCGTGTGCTCTTATCCTTTCCCTCCCTGCCTCTTGAGAATGTGCTTCTTCAATAATAACCCTACTTTGCCCCTCAGCATCTCTTCCTCTCTTAATGGCCTCTTCCTTCTTAGAAACCGAAGAAAAGCAACAAAAAGAAACCCTCTTTATTTCAAGTCTCTGCTCCCTTTCATAGCTATGCTGCTTTTCTAAAGAAATGTCTACTCTCTTGCTTCTCACATACTCTTCAACCCACTGCAATCTGACTTCTGCCCCTAACATTCCATTTAAACAGCTCTTGCCAGCGTCAAGATTTAAGTATAAAATATTACTTTCAGTTCTAATTTTCTGTGATATACCAGAAACCTTGGCTCGGATTACCTACACCTTCATTCTTAAACATTCATTTACTTGAGCTTCCAGGGCACCCAATGTCACTGATTTTCCTCCTTTACCACTGGCCATTCCTCAAGTGGAAGAGCTTATCTCTGTGCATGCTAAATAGGCTCCTCCCTCCCTGAGCACATCCCCAGGGGAGAGAGATCTGCAAGTCAATACCATATTTTTTTTTCCCAAGCTCTCTCTTTTGAGGGTCAGAGCCATTTATAAAATAACTGCCTACCAGGTCTTGATTTGGATGTTCCAGACAGTTTAAATTCAACATTTCCAAAGCTGACTCATCTTCAAACATTCACAATCCCCAAAAGTCTTCTTGCCTTCCAGGGCTCCCTAGTTTGATGGAATGTACCACCACCTACCTGGTTGACCAAGTTAAAAAAAGTCCCCTTCTTCTTATGTGACCTAGATGCCAGGATTTGTCTCTTAAGGTGCAATCTTGCCAAGTCCCCCACTTTCTGAATCTTCCCTCCCTTTCCACCTTCATGCTCAAATACTGAGTCTTCCCTCTCCTTAAAGTATCTCTAGCTGTATTTCGTTTATGTAACAATTTTGAAATGATGACATCATAGATATGGGGAACAAATTAGTGGCTGTCAGAGATAGGGATGGTAGGGGAGAATGGAGGTGTGTCACCATAGAGGGACAGCAGAAAGGAGATCTCTGTGGTGATGGAACTGTCTGTATATACACTGGGGCGGCGATTACATGAATCTACATGTGGTATGTGCCGTAGAACCATGCACATGCATTGCACCAATGTCAACCTTCTGGTTTTGCTACTGTGCTACAGTTATGTGACATGTAACCCTTGGGGTAAAGTGGGTGAAGGGTAAATAGGACCTCTCTGTACTATGTTTGTAACTTCTTGCCAATCTACAACTATTTCAAAATGAAACATTTAAAAATATTTTTATTTATTTTTAGAGAGAGAGAGAGAGAGAGAAACATCAACGTGAGAGTGAAACATCTATCAGCTGCCTCCTGCACACCCCCTCCTAGGGATAGGATCCACAACCCGGGCATGTGCCCAGACCTGGAATCAAATCGGCAACCCTTCAGTGCATGGGACAATGCCCAACCAACTGAGCCACACAGGTCAGGGCTCAAAATAAAAAATTAAAAAGAAAAACTCTCAAATCCCTATGGAAGCCACTTTATTTTTTTAAAATATAGTTTATTGATTTTTTACAGAGAGGAAGGGAGAAGGATAGAGAGTCAGAAACATCGATGAGAGAGAAGCATCAATCAGTTGCCTCCTGCACACCCCCCAGTGGGGATGTGCCCGCAACCAAGTTACATGTCCTTGACCGGAATCAAACCTGGTACCCTTCAGTTCGCAGGCCGACACTCTATCCAGTGATCCAAACCAGCCAGGGCCCCAATGGAAGTCACTTTAAGACACTCCTCCCCCTTGCCTGGCTCACTGCCATAGCCTTCTATTTCCCTGCCATACACTTTGCACCTTTGCCCAACTCTCCCCCATCAGTCCATTTCTCTCCTGTGAAGCAGGAGTGATCTTTCTAAGGGGACAACCTGAATATGCTCTGTCTATGGACAAAAGCCTCCAGTGAGCCCCCTATTGTCCTTGGACCCCGGTTCCCACATTGTGTGCTGACACCATAGCACATGACAGGGAACAGAGGACCACTATAATGCTCAAGGAAAATAAGCTATACTTGACATTTATTGGGCATCCCAAAACCTACTAACTTGAGGTCTTTCACAGTTTCAATATTGAAACACTCTGGAATCTTTCCCGTGACGACGTATTTTTCTGAAGCTGGGTTTTAGGTAGTTGGCTCAATTACCAAGTACTTCAGAAAAATTAATGAGGGACAGGAAATGAGGGTGGCAGTATCCAACTGCTCGATTTGAGAAGTAGTAACTGTGGTTATTTGTGGATAAAATAAAAACATTGTTTTTCTCTAGACTTGCATGTATTACTTGTCAAATAGCCACTAAACTTGCTGGGACATAAACACTTCATTAAGTTGTTTGGACCTAACTACTTAATGAGCAGAATTATTAGTATTTCTCTGGCCTAGGGGACCCATAACAAAATCACTGAGACACGAAGAGGGCATCTTGAAATGAGCAAGTGCGGGAGCCATCACCAGAAGATAAAGCTCTAAGTCTTTTATACAACAGACATCGGGTTCCACCCCGGCCTAACTCCCCGACTTCTCTGGCCAGCAGCGAACACTTTCTCTGCCTATCGCTCCTGTCTGTCCCTTTCTGAAACATCACCTCAGATTGTGCGTGTGCGCGCGCGCACAAACACACAGACTCCCCAATACCTTCCTTCGCCTAACTCCTATTATTCGAATCTCAACTTTAAAACAAATCAAACACCTCTAGCCGGTTTGGCTCAGTGGATAGAGCATCAGCCTGCAGACTAGAGGATCCTGGGTTTGTTTCCGGTCAAAGGCACATGCCCGGGTTGGGGGTCCAATCCCCAGTAGGGGGCATGTGGGAGGCAGCCAAGCAACGATTCTCTGTTATCACTGATGTTTCTATCTCTCTCTCATCCTCTCCCTTCTCTCTGAAATCAATAAAAATAATTTTAAAAAATAAAAAAAAACAACAAAAAAACATATCCTCTTCCTCTTGAAGGCCTTCCTTAATCTTGCAGGGCCCACTCCAGTGCCCTTCTCTGTGCTATGACCAGCACTCCCCATGCCAGGCAACAATCTACTGCTCATCACCTCCCCTCCCAGCTCCTTAAGGGCACAGCTCAGTAATGCCTTCCTGTCATTAGAGGCTAATGTAGTCCCTAAACATGGTAGGGACTCAACACATACTTGCTGAATTCATGCACAATCCCCAACCGCTTAGCAGTGCCCAGACATCCCTATCCGTTGCATTCATCCCCTTCCTTCTCTCACAAACCACACTCCCCCATCACTGCACTATAACCCGGGTGTCACGCCAGTCACAGAGAGGCCGTCGCAGGTGCTCAGGATGAAGGCTGCACCTTGCCGCCTGCTCTGAACAACATGCCTGTGATTTGAGCAGAAGCAGAGTTATCCCCACTGCCCACACGCCCCATCCTGCAATGCAGGTGATTGCTGTGAAGGTGCCTGTTGAAGAGTCATCCCTGAGGGACAGTGGTTCCTGAGCTTTAGACATCAAAGACACCCTGCCTGGCGGGCTCCAGGCAGCGGGAACTGGAGATGAGGTGTCCAAGGCTACTCCCCTCACCTGGGCTGATTAATAAATTAGATGCTTGTAAATCATGGACAGGTGCTGTTTACATGAGTCAACCCAAGCTGCCAGCTTAAGGACACCTTGCCAGTGTGGAAGCCTCTGGATTCCTGCTCCCGTGCCCCAGGGCATCAGAACCCTTCCTTTCTCTGCTCCCCTTTCTCCATCTTCCTCCCAAGCTACAGAGCAAACAAGCTTTTGGCCTGTTGGAGTTTCCTAAGTGTTTGCAGAGTCTTGTGGCTGAATGTCCAGAGGTTGGTCCTGCAGACAGCTATCCTCTAGCCCTTTCTCCGTGCTAAATGCCTTCACGGGCTGTTTTCTTAGATCTTCACGACTATCTTGGAATGTCTCCCCATTTTGCAGATGAAGAAACTGAGGCTCAAAAAGTTTAAGCAGCATGCCTAGGATCGCATGAGTGGGAAGTGGCAGAGCCAGGACTCAATCCAAGGTCGGCCTGAGCCTACAGAACTGCTCTTCATCACAAAGCTACAGTAATTATTTCAGGTTCACACACAAGCTTAGCTGCTAACTTGCAGCTGTAACTTTCCATCAAGGTTTGCAGGGACAAGTCAGGGGTAGGTAAAAAGTAGAATACAAGGCCTTCCTCCAAGCCAGTCTGGGAATACACCGCTAATGAGACCCAGTAATTCTTATGCCCAGAAAGAAGGCCTTGAGAGAGAAAGAAATTGCCTACAGGCAGAAGCTTGGGCATTCTGGCTCCTTTCATGAGAGATACAAAAGTATCCAGCCGAGGTAGAACGCTACATAAAATAAGGCATCCAGCCAGGGAAGCCCAGGATGGAACTGGGGCAGGTGAGCCTGGATGCGACCAAGGAAGCGAGCTGCCTGACAGGCAGGCCAAGCAGCTCTGTTGGTGGCCCAGAGCGGTACCTGGGAGTTAATGAACTCCATCTTTGCTGTCACAGCACTCCCTCTCCCTTAAATTACTGCCACGAGTTTCTAACCCCTTTCTCTTCCTCCCACCCATGCATTCCTCAGGCTGCAGCCAGAGTGGTGTTTCTAAACGCATGTCAGACCACACCAGTCTCACGTCTCAGACCCTTGGTTGATTTCATATTGCCCACATCAGACAAGACTCAGGTTCTAACCTGCTTACCCTGGACCCATGGCACACTCTGCTAGCCGAACATGGGACAGTTTTCCTCTGAGCCAAAACGTGACCACAGTGGCTGGCATGACTCAGTGGTTGAGTGTTGACTTATGAATCAGGAGGTCATGGTTCAACTCCTGGTCAGGGCACATGCCCAGGTTGCAAGCTAGATCCCCAATTGGGGGAGAGGGGGAGTGTAAGAGGCTGCCTATCAGTGATTCTCTATCATCATTGATGTTTCTATCTCTCTCTCCCTTCTTCTCTGAAATCAATTATATATATATATATATATATATATATATATATATATATATATATATTGTTTTGTTTTGTTATAAAGAGAAAAAGGTGACCGCAAGATAGGCTCAGTGTTTTTTAAATGGTAAGGCCCACCCAGTAGTGGAGGCTGAAGTCTATTTGGTTAGTACACACCTGCATTTTTTTTAAAATAAATGAACCAGAAAGGAACAGATTAGGTTAGAATGGAATAGAATATGAAATATTGAGATTCATCACAGGTAGTAAGTTATGGTTTTTTTCATGAATTTTCATTTCACGTATCTCTAGGTATATTGAGTGCCAATGTAAAAATGCATTTTTGTTGTTGTTGTTGCATGAATTGGGGTCAAGAAATGAAAAAGCAAAACAAACGAACACACTGTTCTAAATAGCTACTTGGTAATACTCTGACAATGAACCAGAGTTTGAAGGTTGGTTAAAATCAATTTGCCATCCCAAATTCTCCTGCCTCCTTGCCTTTGCAGGTACTGCCCCACCTACCGGGATTGTTTGTCTCCCTGCTGCCTTCCTAGGAAATGGAATCCTCCCTGAAGCCTGGGTTCAACACTCTCTCCTCCAGGATGCCTTCCTAGCTTTGCCTTTTCTCCCAGTGGTCCCCACCTGTGAATTCCACTGCTGGAGGAAATGCCCTTCCCCCACGGGGACACAGCATCCAGGGCACTGCCCAATCACAGCAGGAGGCACTGTGCTTGGTTGACTTTCAGGCAGTTTTCCTCAAGATACCCAGAGTCCCTGGAGAGCAGGGGTCAAGGTTGTCCTCTTCCTATCCCCCTTACCCCCCGAAAACATGGCAGATTCTGGGGAGTAGGAGTCTGCAGCTCAGCAAACATTTGTCAAGTGAATGAGAATATAATAGGTGCTCAGATCCTGGATCCAGTTCCTCTCTTTCTTCTTTAACCAAGATTTTCAACATAGTGTCCTAAGCCCCAAAGGTTTATCTCCATTCTCCTCCTAATTTCCTAGGTCACAACGATGGCCCTATTTGGTGTCAGTCAGTCCATGTGAGGGCGGTGTGCACGCTGATCTATTTTCAGACACTGCTCCTGACTAAAGCTGGACAACTGCAACCCAGGCATGTGCTCTGACCAGGAACCGAACCAGTGACCTCTTGGTTAGTGGGTCAACATTCAACCACTGAGCCCCAGAGGCCTGACCCCAGCTGTCTTTTTTTAGCATGACTCAGGCATTGCGTATCTGAAACATCTTACTTCCTATGGAATTTGCAGTGAGGGGAAACCCAGCAGCCCTCCCTGATCTCTGGGAGGAATGGCAACTTTTATCTGGGGTGGAAAACCACTTTCCCTTACACGCTCCTTCTCTGCAGCAGGAAGCAAAACTGACTCCCCTTCCTCAAAGCCTGGGCTACCCTGTCTGAGGCCACATCTGAAAACATGGGAAACTCCTTCCCCTTCGATCCTGCAGCCAGATTCTCTGGGAACCCAGCCATACGCTGGTGCCTACATTACAACCATCCCAACTCAAACTCATGACCAGAATCAAAGATCATTTACTCTAATATCCTTCCCACCACCCTGTTTTCCTTTTTGTCCCTGAACACTTGCCCTGGAGAAAGGTTTCTCAATCTCTACACGACTGCTACCACGATCCAGGGTGTTTGTTGCAGGGGGCTGGCACACACAATAGGGTGACTAGTAGTCTCCCTGGTCCCTGGTCTCTGCCCTTAGATGCCACAACCCAAACTGTCTGTGGACATTTCCAAATACCCCTCTCTCCCTCCAGGAAGAGGAATGACCTCTGCCAAACAAGCATTGCCCTAGGTCAGAGGTTCTCCTGCTGTCTAGACCCATGAAATCCAAATACATGACCCAGGACCTAGGCACTGGCATTTTCTCAGAGCTTGGCCGGTGAGTCTAATGTGTAGCCACTGCTTCTCTTTCCGTACTCCTCAATGGTAGCCTCTGCTGAAGTCCCTATCCCTGCACCACAGGGTGGAATGCCAAACTTAGAAATAAGAGTGCAATAATGGAGGCAATGAAAGGGAGAGGAAGAAAAGATAAGGCAATTACAGTAAGAGGAAAATTTAAGCTACAGATTCCATTCCTTTTCATTATAAACCAGGAGGTAGATTGAGTCCAAAGTGCTCAAAAGAAAAGCTCAACAGGGAGGGTGGACTCCCAGGCCAGGTGCCAGCTTCCCAAGCTGCAGAGATGGCCCTTTAAGAGTGCTCTGACATGGGCTGGCATCCAAAGAGGCTGCATTCAAGCTGCCAATGCCAGGGAGTGCCAGCGACTCCTCAAACCTCCTCTCTAAACTCCAATCATTCCCAGAAGAAGAGGTGGGTGTTCAGTAAAAGGTCTAGTAAAAAAAAAAAAATACTAAACTAGAGGCCCAGTGCACGAAATTCATGCAAGGGGCTTGGCCCTCGCAGCCCCAGCTGCCTCAGACATTGCAGCCCTGGCTTCCTCCAGATGGTTGTTCGGACAGTCGTTCCTCAGTTCGGCTGTTCAATTTGCTTTTAATATTATAGATATTCTAGGAGTAATTCGTTTCTCAAACAAATAGACTTATGTCACTTGGGAGGCAACAGAGCATAGTTAACCATGCAGACTCTGGAATCTGCTTGCCTGTGAATTAGCCCTTTCCTGGGACAAGTTATGCAAATGGGGATGACAACAATACTTAAGGCACAGGATTATGTGAAAATCAATCAATTGGAATACTTTTTATATACTGTGTCCATGCTAAGCACTTGGTGGCTTTCCATTTAGTAAACAACTTATTATCATTACTGTTATGATTTACTTGACTATTAGATCATTTCCCCCCCTCCCAGAAAACATCTTTTAAAATAACATTAAGAGTTCCACATAACATGCTTTAAGAACTGCTCATTTAGACTAGTTTTAGCCTCACGAATAGAAATGCAACTTTCGCACCATGTGATACCTAGATTCCATCTGGAATCCACATGTTGGTGGTTTCCTTTCAAGTTCAGCCACAAGCATCCTGAGGGGTGCTGGGATGGACTTCTCCCTCACCACCACCTGCCTGTTAGCCCCGTGAAGGCAGAGACCTGTCTATCCTGTGATCATCATCTCCCCTGTGCATAGCACCTAACCTGTGTACTTGAATGATTTCTGGGTAAGGACCACATCTCATGTATTGCAATAGAACCATCCGCCCAGCCTCAGCCCCATTCATTTAGTGGCTTCATCACAAAACTTACTGAGATATTTTTGTGAAACACATGAAGGCACCATCAGGAGAGCAGATAAAACAGAAATATGTGCATGAAAGTTAGGCGATCAGACTTGGTTTACCAAGATTTGATTTATACTCAAGTTTTAGGTACTTATTTAAGGCTCAAAGAAAGGTGTGCCCTAAGCCACAAACCTTGCTCTGCAACCCACATGGAAAACCACTTGATAGGAAACCATCTCTATGGCACAGTGACTGCCATTATCAAGCTCTTCCCTCTGCTCTGGCTCTCCAGAACCACAGCCTCCAGAGGGTACCACAATACCCGCAGTGAACCCACCTCTGAAATAATTGCTAAATCTACAGCAACTAATGATCTCGAAGTCAGGGTACATAATCAAACCAATAAAACACAGCAAGGCTGTGGGAACACAGGAAACACCTTTGGACCAAGCTGACTTCTACATTCACATAAGTAGGAAAGAAATGGTTTCTAGCAATCAGTTTTCCCACGTGGAGGAAAGAACTTGTATTTACGCAGCTCCTGAAAAATTCCAATCTCAATATGCTTGATAGCTAAGGTATTCTCACCACAACGACACATTTAATTCTGTCTTCATTTTACAGATGAGAAAACTGAGTCTACGAGGAGTTGCTTATGGCATTGTGTTTTCCTCTACCCTCCACTGTGGGTTTGTGTGTGTGTGTCTCTGTGTGTGTGTGCTTCAGTGTTTTCTATTGCTCAACTCTTTACCTTCAATCACAGCACAGCTTACGACGTATGATTTGTGTTAGGCTCTAAGGCAATGGATGAATGAATGACTGAATGGTGAATGAATGAATTTGCCCAGGTTGACAAAGCCAGAAGGCAGCTCCAAACTAAACAAAACTGGAATCTCCAGACTCCAAGTCCAGGGTCTTCTCTGCTACCCCACGTTCTGTTTTCAAATGGAAATATTTCACAGAATCATAGAAGTTCAGACATGAAACTGGAAACCACCTTAACTAACAATCCAATTGTACAGATGACAAAACAGAGGCACAAAAATTTTCTGTTACTTGGCTGCAATAATACATCAGGGAGGTGAGTGAACTGGGCCAGTATCGGGTTCCTTGAACCCAAGATCAATGTTACTGCCACTGCACCCCGGCAGAAGCCAGCAGAAAATGTGCCCAGTCTCTGTGTGCCAGCTCAGGCTTGTGAATGACAGAGTGTGTGCCTCGTGCACCAAATCACTGCTTGTGCACACATTACTGCCCTCAGCTTGTGAAGAGACAGGAGAGAGGGCTTCTGCTGGGATTTAATCTGCAAGGTTGTCAGCATTGCCAGTGGCACCATCCCCCCACCAGAGCTCTCTGAGCTGAAATCAGCCTCTGTGTGCATATATATGAGGAGGGAGATGGCCTTAGCCCACTTAAATGAGGAGAGGAGACTTCATGTCTTTTGGAAACTCCTAGATCACTCAGGGCTCTGGCATGGATTCAGGGTAAGGGGAACTGGCCAGAGTTTGAGGTCTAGAGCATTTCCACGGGGCGTGCTCTGTAGCATGTGACAACATGGCACATTCTGGTAGGAAAGCCTGTCTTTCCTGATGCAGATGTCCAGTTTCTAATGTGCTACATGCATGTTAGCACACAGGAAGCATGGGAAATCACCTGGGGCCATGCTTTAGTGTTTCAACAAAGCGGCATTGCGATGGGAAGGAAGTGATTGACAACCACCCGATGAGCATGCACTAGTTGGCTTTTTCTCTGGTCTGAACCTGGTCTACAGAGGCACCTAGGTCTGTGGGTCCCTATCTTCTTGTCCATATGCGGAATATGACAGAAGACCCACCAAATCTCTGCACATAACAGGTTCCAGAACCATGTGGATGGTATTACTGTTGTCCCAGCTATGCCTTCCCTACTCTTTCTTCTTTGTAGCACTGCACGTGCACGTGTGCGTGCGTGTGTGCGTGTGTGTGCATGTTTAATTAATGTTAGTTTCTCCTAAGAGAGCAGGGACCATGTTTGTTTCACTCGTCATTGTATCCGCCCCAAAACAGCACTGGGCCTGTAGTTGGTGCTTAGTAATTATTTGAGGATTAAATAAAGGAAGGAAGAAATAACTAGATGACCAGGGGCCTGACTTCTGGGGTGAACTCCATCATTTAATTAACCATGTGACCTTGGCGAAACCTTATACTTAATTTTAGAGCTAGAAAGGAGCTTAGAAATCAGCATGTTGGGGGGTTGCACACTTTGTTTTAGCGGCATGTGGTAAAGTATGTGTACAGCCTGCACACAGAAGCAGAAGCAGCAAACCCCACAGAAGGGGTGGGGAAGGCCTGGGATCCTGCCTGACTGCCTCCTGCCCTTTGCCTGTCTTCTCACACTACATTGGCTCCTATGACTTTTTTTTTAATGTGTTTTTATTGATTTCAGAGAGGAAGGGAGAGGGAGAGGGATCAAACATCAATGATGAGAGAGAAGCACTGATCAGCAACCACCCACATGCCCTACACTGGGGACCAAGCCACAACCACAGCAATGTGCCCTGACCAGGAATTGAACCTCCTGGTTCATAGGTTGATGCTCAACCACTGAGCCACACCAGCCAGGCTCCTATGACTTCTTTATTGACCCTCAGGATTTCAAAGAGCATTGGTGGAAAACTGCTGACCTACATCACACCTATCCTTCAACGAGTAAGAAGAGGGGGATCCAGGAGAGGAGGGAACTTGCTTAATGACACTAGCCCAGTATCTGCAGAGAGGGAGTTAGTATCCAGAGGTCCTGACTTCCAATCTCATTAGTAACTGTTCACTTCTCAGCATCTCTAAAACCACTGCCAAAATGTTGACAAAGTGATTGTGAGAGAAAATGTTTGAAAGAGCCCTCTCAGAACTCTGAAACACTCCACATTTGGACACCACGTTGCAGGGGCCATGCAGTGGAGTGGGTGACAGAAGGACTGTGTTTGGTCCCCAGTTCCACCGCTCACTAGATAGATGGGCTACAGCAGCAATTTTCAACGGGTACCTGGTGTGCCTCAAGAATTTGTAAAATATGCAATACCTGACTATTTAGGCAAAGGCACAGACCACTTTTCCCTTAGATTGTCAAATAAAACAATGAGAGCATCCAGCATAACAGTTGTCTAATGTGAATGAGTCAAAATCATACCCTTTTTTTTTCATCAGATCAGCAAAAAAATACATTTTTTGGGGTGCTGCACAATTTTCGTAATTAGTATATGTGTACCATGGGATGAAAAAGCTTGAAAATCACTGGGTTAGAGCAATGTATTCTGCTTCCCCAGGTCCTAAATTTCTTATGTGTAAAGTGTCAAGACATTGCTCTTCTCACAGAAGATGGTATGAGAATTGATTGACCTCCCAGTAAAAGGTTGCTGCTATTGAACATTTGGTAGCTGTAGTTCTACTGAGAATACCAGTTTAAGTATAGGTTATTTCAACAGCAATCACAAACACAGATTCATCATCTCACAAGCCTGATAGCTCCCTTGTGAGCCTCCATTGTGACCATCACCTGTCAATCATGACCAACTTGTCCCTACTGGCTAGCACAGGGCCAGGCACACTGTAGTTACTAAGAAACATTTGTAAACAATGAATGGATGCCTTCAGTTCTAGCATATTTATTCATATGGATAAACCTATCTTCAGATTTTGTTTGTAGTTCAGGCCCCAACTTTTCTCAGCTACATAATTTTATTCAAGTCAATCACCTCCTGATCTTTAAAATGGAAATGTGAGCCCCAGGCTCACAGAAAGTTCATCTGTGAACTTGTATGAATGGAACCAATGCAAGACCTCGGTCATTAATGGGCCAACTTTCAAACTAGAATTTGAATGAATATTCAGCATAAAAGCAGAGGTATTGGCAGCTGGTAGAAATTTCATGAATAACCCATTTTCAACCCATAATGTCACAAAATATGCAAAGGAGATAAGCTTATTTTCATATCAAGTATATAGAAGATATAAGACCTGACGCCATGTTTTCCCAGCAATAGGCCAAGATTACAGCCTTTGCTATGCTTCCTGGCTGTCTTATCCTAACTAGCCCAGAAATATTAGGGATTTGTCCTCCTTCCTTGACCTTTAAGATAAAATCACACCTCTAGAGACTTTATGTATTCTCTAATTCGTTTACATCCATAACATTTATTATGTGCATATGATACAAGGCAGAACAAACGTGACTCTGGGCATCTAGAAATGAAATTTTACATCCTATATAATAAAAATATAATATGCAAATCAACTGAATGGCGGAATAATTGGTCACTATGATGCACACTGACCACCAGGGGGCAGACCCTCAATGCAGGAGCTGCCCCCTCATGGTCAGTAGGCTCTCACAGCGGGAGTGCCGCTCAGCCAGAAGTTGGGCTCATGGCTGACAAGCGTAGGGCCAATGGCAGGAGCCTCTCCCACATCAGAGGCAGCGCTAAGAACCCCTAGTGGGATCTGGGCCTAAGCTGGCAGGCAGACATCCCCTGAGGGGTCCCTGACTGTGAGAGGGTGCAGGCTGGGCTGAGGGACCGCCCCCGCCCTGCCCCACACCCCTCAGTGCATGAATGTCATGCACCAGGCCTCTAGTATATATATATGCACCCTGCCCTCAAAGAGTTTCCAGTTAGATAAGAAAGAAATATGCACTCTACTAGTAATTGCAAATGGTTTAAAACTCAAGAGGTATAAGTGTAGAAAAGCATAGAAATACCAAAGAGAGGTGATCAAGTCGAATAAGGAGACTCTGAGATGGTCTTAAGCAGAAAAGAATTTTGGGTAAGTCATTTTTGTATGAGTAGGATTCCAAGAGGCCAAGAACCAGTTCAGATCTGCTCAAGAAAAGGTGGTGCACTGAGTGTCCTCTCTCATGTCCAAATGTGTGCATGTGTTTGGGTAGGTTATTGGATGCATTGATAGCATTTGCAAAACAACACTGCCAACACCTGATGTGGTTGAGTAAAATATCTGACCGATTCCAATGTGACAAGTTATTTCACCTCGATGAAGCTCAGTCACCTCATTTATAAAGTGGAGAAAACAGACAGAACCTATCTCTGATGGTTTATAAAGTTTAAACAGTATAGTATGTTTCATGCCCAGAGCACAGTAAATATTCAATAAATGTTAACTATTTGTTATTTTCATTGTCATTGCTAATCTCCTGTGCAAAGTGAAAAATAAATAAATAAATAAATAAATAATTAAATAAATAAATAAATAAGTGAGAAAGTGGCTGACAGCCTGCTGAAGGGTTCCTTAGCCCAGACATTCCCCCTTAGAGTAAGGCCCGTGCCAATGGCTGACCCTGGAAGCTTTCTATGAATAAAGAAAGACAAGGACCAGCTTAGCCCCGAGCTTACCTGTATATTTTATATCTGGTTGTAAATCCTTGACGGTGTCTTTCCACAAAGGATAGGTAGCTCCTGGAGTGGTGGAAAGGCCCCCTGTCTGAAATGAGCCAATCAAATTCCTTGGAGACATGTTGGTCCGTCCCAGCTGGTTCCTGGTGGGAGGGCTGCACTGAGATACGGCCCCATATAAACAGGAAGTAGAGGAGCTCAACAAACCTCCAGTTCATGCTTTTCTGCCGGCCTTTTTCCTCTCATTCTTGCTCCATTCTGTGGAGTCCTGTGGAGAAAGGATGAGAGAGGGAGGAAGGAAGGGTAGGAGAGAGAGAAGCAGGAGGTGGGGGAGGTGCGGGGGAAGGGAGAGGGAGAGGAAAGACAAAGGGGAAAATGTTATTAACACATTTTCTTAATACTATCTTACACCACCACAGTGCTTTAAGGTTTACAAAATTCAGTACAGTGTCTGGTTAAGAGCACAGCATCATGTTCCTGCTTTGCTGTTCACATACCGTATTAACATGTAATGCTTAACTTCTTAGGAATACAGTTTCCTCATCTACAGAACATAAGATGAGCTTAAGTGCTATATCTTGACACTTGGCACATGGAAAGTCTTCAAGGCTTATGTGTTGAAAGAATGCATGAAATATGAGCAAATGCAGAGACCGAGTTTCAGGGATGTGGAGACAGGCCCACCTACTATCTTCACAAACAACCTGCCTTTCAGGACAGGGACTCAGTAAATGAGAATTCCTTTCTCACCTCCTCTCACACAGACATGTAGCTACTGAATGCGCACTTTGCATGATTACATGAATGCACACCATCTCGGGCTGGATTATGAGCATGACTTTCTGGGTTGGATGCCTGCAAGAAAAGAGTCCTGGAGCTCCTTAGAGTCACTTCTACAGTGCTCGGTAGGGTGCCTCCCTCACCCCATGGAAACATGACTGAGATTCACCTGCTGATGATTCTGAGCCTCAAAGTTCCTTGATGCTCGGAAACTAGGTAAGGCCTTAGCCACCTCTTACGGGGGGGGCGGGGGGGAGCTGTAGAATAGCACCGTGGTTCCATGTTGGAAAAATGCTTTCAGAAGGGGAGCTTAGAAGAGGCTCCTTGTGAGGAAGGGAAGAAGAGAACAGAGACTATATGGCCACATCTCGCCTTTTGAAAATATATAAATTTTGTTTTTATCATTTCATCAAAATGCTACTTGCTAGCCTGTAATTGTGCTGTCTATGTTCCCCATCCCACTTATTCTAGAAGAGGTCATTTTAGTTCATATTGAAAGGTAGCTCTGAATCCAGGTCTCATCAGTTATAAAAAGTATGACTTCAGGCAAGTCATTTAACCTCTCTGAGACTCAGTTTTCCTGTCTATAAAATGTGATTAGCAATAGCACCTAATGCCAGGCTGGTGCAGCTCAGCAGTTGAGGGTGTGGCTCACCAGTTGAGTGTAAACCTCTGAACCAGGAGGTCAGGGTTCAATGCCCATTCAGGGCACATGCCCAGGTTGCAAGCTTGACCCCCAACGTAGGGTGTGCAAGAGACAGCTGATCAGTGATTCTCCCTCATTATTGATGTTTCTATCTCTCCCTCTCCCTTCCTCTCTGAAATCAATAAAAAATACGTATTTAAAAAAATAGCACCTACTGTTAAAATACAATGACACAATTTATGTGAAGTGTTCCACCCAGTGGCTGGCATGTAGCAAGTGCTCCGTGATGATGAGGATAATAATAATGATTAATATTGGTACTGATGGTGTGCACTCATTTCCTGCTGGGAGTGTCTTTGCTCATAGTGTCCCCCTGCCCTGCCAAGTCCTGTTCATCCTGTAGTAGCCAGCTAAGTCAGGTCCTCAAATGTCATATTCTTTTTCTATTCAACTCCGGAAGTGTTAGTTGGTCCTTTCTCCCATCTCTAGTTGCTCACTTTATATAACTGTATGTTAGTGCTTATTATCTTTCATTACACTTAATTGTTTGTGTCTGCCTTGCTCACTGGGCTGTAAGCCTGTATCTGGAAAGAACCTTTAAAAGACTGTTTCTACTCATGGCTAGTGGTATGACTTTGGACAGTTATATCCTCTCTCTAGATCTCAGATTTTTATTTTAAAATGTAGCAAGGACACAACATCTTTCCAAGCGTAAAATGATGGATAAACACAAATATATATGATATCTTATTTGTCTATGCTTCCAACTGAAATGGGAAGAAAATCCAAGCTAGGAAAAAAAAAAAAAAGATGGAGCTCGGCCAGTGTGAATCCGTGGTTGAGCATCAACCTATGAACCAGAAGATCATGGTTCAATTCCCATTCACGGCACATTCCCGGGTTGCAGACTCAATCCCCAGTGTAGGGTGTACAGGAGGCAGCCCATCAATGATTCTCTCTCATTATTGATGTTTCTCTCTTCCCCTCTCCTTTCCTCTCTGAAATCAATAAAAAAAATATATTTTTTAAGAAAATAAAAAGGAGATGGGAATTTCCTACTCAGTTAGATGTTTCCCTCCATTGCCCAATTGCGTTATGAGGAGCCACAGAAATCTGTTTGGCCCTGCAAGCCCCAGCTGTCAGCAGCCAGGTAGAGGCATGTGAGCAGAGGAGAGTTTGTCAGGAGCTGTGGCCTGAAGTTTTGTTTAGAGCCTCAAAGCCATGCGTGTTGAGTGCAGAACTGTAACAGCTGCAGCTTCCAAAACTGTCCGCCAGCCCCACCTGAGTGGCAAGCAGCAGCGGGTGGAGGCGACGGCTCTGAGATCTTGGTGGGGAGCTACAACACACTGAAATAGCAACATGTCACCCATACAAACCTTCCACATGGCTTCTGTGGTAAGTGGGTGTGGGTGGGAGCCTGAGAGGGAATGCTTGGCTGTTACACTGTTTGTAAGGAAACACGATTCAGAACACTGCTTTCCAAAGTGGAAGGAAGCTATGCATGGAACAGCAGCCTGTGAGCCCTCAGCCCGCAGTCCTAGAATTAGCTGCAAGTTGGAAGATCTAACCTAGTGCTTCCCAAGTGGTGGCCATTTTGTCTCCCAAGGGACAACTTTGATCGTCATCACTGAGGGTTGCTACTCACATAGAGTGGGTAGAGGCTAGTGGATGCTGCTAAACATCCTACAAATGCTTAGGACAGCTCCCCACAACAAAAAAATACTGGGCTCGAATGGCAATGGTGCAAATGTAAAACCCTGCTCTAACCCAGTATTTTAATTTTTACAGTTCAAGACCTCAGAGGCCAATTGTACTAGACTTCTACCTTTTAGCTCCGGCTTTCATTCTGGCACATTGCCTCGACAATGCAGTGGGTATATATTGCTGTGTGTGAACCTTTGTGGAGCCTATGATAAAATCTACACTTGAGCAAGCAGAGATGAGTGCTCTGTGGAAGGAGTCAGAATATATATCTCTGGGGACTTAAAAAAATCACAATAATCCACAGAACATCAAAAGTGAAAACAAAAGTTTCTATACAGTGAATTTCATTAGATGCAGATATTTTAGTGGGCAAGAACAAGAGCCATTCATTCTAGTGGGTGCCAATAGATTTGTTACCTACATGTTATCATATAGTATTAACCATAGACATTGTGACTCCCATTCTGTAAACAAGCCCCTATTAGCACCCACTAAACTAGAGATTTGAGATCATGTAAAGATCACATGACTATCTACTGTGTGCTTAGATCTGTGTCCACCCTCTTGGTAGTAATTAAAGCACTCAGTACAGAGTAGATCTCAACAAAGTTTTACTCTACGAGGTGGCCACAGATGAGCACCTTGGGATGTAAAGACATTGAAAAACTTTCCCAAGCCCACAATTCTGAAGTATTAGATTGAAGATTCTAACCCCTGGGTTTCTCATCACAAAGACTGTACAATTTCAACTACATCCCCACCCTCATCCTGCCCCAGCTGAGGTCAAGATCTTCCCTCCACAAGTTTAATATATTGTGAAGAGTCACATTCATCCATGAGAAATTCTAATATGAAACATGCTGTCATAAATAATAGAGCAAAAGGAAAAAAACCCAATGGAGGAAGAGAGGCCAGAGATAATGTTTTCAACCAGGAGATCTGAAAAGGATCCTATAGAAGAGATGGTATTCGAGCAGGGCCTTAAATAGCAAGTGAGGTTTTGTTAAGCGGAGATGAAGTGAAGGAAATTCCAGTAGGGCCAGTGGCATAAAACAAGTCTAGGAGTAGGAGAGGGTAGGACACAGGGTAGCAGATGTTTTAGTAAGAATAAGGGCCTCTGAGGCATTCGATCATCCACATTTCTTTTCTCTCTCTCATCAAGCAAGACCTGTGTACTTCAATTCAGTGCTACATGCTAAAGACAAAGCATTGGGGATGGTCAATAAATTTATTCATTCATCCATTAACATATTTATCTGGACATTATATAGTAAACAGAGCAACCTGGGCCCTCTGGGAGTTTATTTTCTACTAGAGGCCCAGTGCACGAATTTGTGCACCAGTGGGGTCCCTCGGCCTGGCCTGTGGGATCGGGCTGAAACTGGCTCTCCAAAACCCCCAAAGTGTCCCAGATTGCAAAAGGGTACAGGCCAGGCTGAGGGACCCCATGGTGCATGATCAGGGCCAGGGAGAGATGCGGCAGGTTGGCCAGCTGAGGAGGGGCCCCGTCTCACTCAGTCCTAATTAGCAGAACCCCAGCAGCAAGCTAACCTACCAGTTGGTGTGTCTGTTCCCTGATGGTCAGTGCACGTCATAGTGACTGGTCGACTGTCTGCCCCCTGGTGGTCATTGCACATCATAGTGAGAGGTTGAGTGGCCTTAGCATATCATTAGCATATTATGCTTTGATTGGTTGAATGGCCGACCGGTGGACCGGACACTTAGCATATTAGGTTTTTATTATATAGGATTGGGTTGAGAGAAATAAACAAATGAAAAGTAACTCTATCTATGATGGTGAGAAGTTCTCCAAAGAAAATCAAAGAATCAAAGCAGATAAGAGGGGACTAAGTGAGGGTGCCACTTTACACACAAGGTGTTCAGGAAAAGCTCAGAATAAGTGGTTTTTCAGCAGAGACATAAAGGAAGTGAAGGCAAGTGGTGCAAATGCCTAAGGGGGTGGGAGTTGGGGAGGGGGAGAGGCAGGGATTTCAGTAGAAGGAAGAGGGAGAGAGAGGATCAGCACTGGTTTATTTCTAGATAGCATCAATCTCCTGCAAGGATTTTACAGTTTAGTTGCCATGGAAATCAGTTTGAGGAAAGAACCACATGTTAACTGAGCATTTACTATATATCATGAACCACACTAGTTGCTTTACACACGTGATCTCCTCTCAATACTATGAGAGATTATGATCTCCATATTATACATGAGAGGAAGGGGAGCAGGTTCAGAATGTTTAAGTAACTGGTCTAACACAACAGAGCTGGCAAATGGCAGAGCTAGGATGGAGTCTACACTGCCCAGTTTGGGAGCCACTGTGGCTCTCAAAGTGGCTCTCAGCACTTGAAATGTGGCTACTCCAAATTGAGGTGTGCTGCAAACTTAAAATACAGACTTCCAGATTTCAAAGACTTAGTAGGAGTAACAGAATGTAAAATATCTCACTAATATTTTATACTAGTTACATGTTGAAATATTACTATTTTGGATGTATTGGATTAAATAAAATATATGATTAAAATTCATTTCACCTTATATTTTTAATTGCTTTAATGTGGCTGCTAAAACTTAAAGTTATATATGTAGATGGTATTCTACTTTTACTGGACAGTGAGGGGCTAGATGTGCCTTATGATCTGCCCTATGACACTGTCTAAGAAGGTCACTCATCCACATCCACATTTTTTTGTTAAATATATTTTTATTGATTTTAGAAAGGAAGGGAAAGGGAGAGGGAAATAGAAACATCAATGATGAGATAGAATCTTCAATCAGCTGCCTCCTGCATGCCCCCTACTGGAGATCAAGCCTGCAACCCAGCCATGTGCCCTTGACTGGAATCGAATCGGGGACCCTTCAGTTTGTAGGCCAACATTCTATCCACTGAGCTAAATGAGCCAGGGCCATCTCCACGTTTTTATCAACATTTCGAGGACATGATTCACTCTCCCCTCTTCCTGCCCCCGCCCCACCAGCCGCAACTGTTTGGTCGAATACTTGCTTCCTCCCTTCAAAATCAATGAACAGACAGATATTAAATACATTACAAACACTTCCACATTCAAGGGCCACCCCTCCCAATCTGCACTTCCTAGAGTCAGCCTGGAGATAGATAGATATATATATATATATATATATATATATATATATATCATGCATTTCAAAGCTGGTGTTTTCCCAACATTCATACAGGGAACTTCCTGCTACTGGGTTCAGAGCCTGTGAAAGAGAGGCTGGTTCTATTCCCAGTGCTACCCTCGGCCCCGTGACTTTCTGTGAGTCCCAGGCCCTCTACTGCAGGGTATCTCTTAAAATGTGGAGCACTGACAAGGGCTGTAGAATGTAGAAAGTGGGACCCTCAGCTGAACTGTGCTATATAGAAGCCTATAGAGTTATGAAGGAAATCAGGCTCATCCTACACAGAGCACATTCTCTAAGTGTTGCCACTGTAAATTATTTACATTCAAGGAGCACGCAGGAGAAATGAGAGAGAAGGGCCTTCTGTGGCTTTGTCATCACGTTCTTCCACTGGTTCTGTATGCATTACAGAACCGTTTCCCACATTCTGGGCCAAGGGTGGAGGGACTGCCTCCTCTGTCCTCAGGGTTCCTAAGGCGAGTCACCTTATCTGAGATCACCCACAGTGCCTACTCCTAGAGCATGGGTCAACCTAATGACCTCATCCAGGCTTCACCTTTGAAACCTGGATCTCTGGATAAGACTCCTCATTAGAGACACAAACCTACAAAGTCGGTGACCATGAGCACTCAGTCTCCACATCTGTAAAATGCTGGCAATAAGAGGAGGCTGAGTACCTCGTGGGGTTCAGAGAAGGAGTAAATAGGATTTTAAATGCATCCCAAGACAATAGATACCATATTCTACAGAGAGGTGGATGACCACTATTTAGGATCTCAAAAAAGGTAGCCAAAATGGGCTTTCTGAGATTCTCAACCTTCCCATCACATGATGGCAGAGATCACAAATGGAATCTGAGAGAGAACAGACAGCATGTGGTGAATCCTCCTGTCCATCCCCAAACAACTCATGGCCACAATCAGGATAGAAGCCCCTCACCATGAGCTTCAACAAGACCACACAATCAATATGATCAATGTATCCTAGAGCCCAGCCTGTGTGCCTCAATGGTTTAACCAGGAGGTCAAGGTTTGATTCCCAGTCAGGACACATGCCCAGGTTGTAAGCTCAATCCCCAGTATGAGATGTGCAGGAGGCAGCCAATCAATGATTTTCTCATCATTGATGTTTCCATCTCTCTCTCTCCCTTCCCTTCCTCTCTGAAATCAATAAAATAATATATTTTTTAAAAATGCCCCGTGTAAATTGGGGTAACTGGGTGCATTGGTATCTGACTCGCACTGGAAAAATCTAAAAAAACAAACAAACAAACAAACAAACAAACAAAAACAACAAGAAAGAATTCTACAGAGGGACAGCTAAAGAGGGGCATGCTACAACCTGGTGGCAGAGGGGGGCTACCATTTGGGAGGTAACAGCTTAGCTCATGTGTAAAAGGATGTGTCCCCCATATATCAGAGGTGGGACACATACAACAGAAAGCCCTATACCATGACCTGGAGGGAAAGGGGATCCCAGCCAAAGGAACTGAAATTGCCTTGTAATTTCCAAAGGACACAGCAATGACTGGTCAGTGAGCAGTTGGAAAGAGGTGCATTTTCCTTCATCAAAGGAATCACAAGTGATCTCAGAGACAAAGAGAACCTCCAGATGTTACCAAAAATATACTGAAAAACGTTAGCCTGAACACCTGCCAAACCCTCACAGCACTGATGCTAAGTTGGCAAAAAAAGTACTAGTGTAGGAAGACTCTTGCTACCTCTTTGCCTCCATATAGTGAGAAAACTCAGGACCCTGAAGAAATCAAGATCAAGGTCAGCAAGACTGTGGAGATAAGGCAAAATCATAAACTGAGGAAAAACAGAAGAATCTGGAGGAATAGTGAGGCTTCCACTTTAAATAAAATTTGATTTGTTATAATATTCTGAACTGGATACATTAATTGCTGGACCAAGATGAATGTGAGGAATAGAGGTGAACAGAAAAATGTTGAATGTCACTTGAAAATATCATGGCCTTGTCTTAAGTTTCACTCAAATAACAGGGATGCCTGATCCAAAAGTAAGTTTAAAGAGTGGGAAACAAGAATCAATAACTATTTTTTTCCTGATCATACTCTCTATATACAGTATTTTTGTAATTAACAATACATCTATAAGTTATGTATAGCATCTTTTTCCTCATAAATATTTCATTTGAGCCACATTTAGAAATGCAAAAATCTAAATTCAGGGCAACTGCCTTTTAAGCTTTCCCTCAAAATTATCAACAGTCTTTGCAGGAGATCTTTCAAAAAGGAAAGTGAAATTAACATTTTTGGAATGTCTTTTCTGGGTCAGTTTGATAAAATTCAACAAATATTTGTTGAGTCCCTACTATTTTAATAAGGTCTCCCAATCCACAGCAGGAGATGGACAAAGAAACAGGTAATTTAATATAATATAACAGGACAAAGACAGGGTTTACACAGTGTCCTGTGGAGCACAGAGCCTCAAGCTAGGGTCTCTGAGAACGCTTCCTGGAGATGGCATCCAGGCGAGAGGTTAGAGGATAAAGAACTTTGTGAAGTGACAACATTTCAGGCCAGGACAAAATCATGTGAAATCATGAAAATCATGTGATATGAATATAATATCTATAAACATTTAAAAGGTACTGCAATGGAATGTTAAGGGAGCAAGTGACAGGAGATAATGCAAAAAAGCTAAATGGGGTGACTTGTTTTATAATCATACTAGAGGCACAGTGCACCAATTCATGCACAGGTGGGGTTTCTTAGCCTGGCCGGTGATTGGGGCCGATTGGGGCTGTATAGCCCAGTCCTGATGGGGGCCAGTGGCCAACCTCCTACAGCCTCTCCCCCTGCTGGCCAGCCCAGGCAGGCTAGACAGTACGGGAAGGAGCCACAGGAGATTGGCTGGCAGGGGGCAGGGGATAGGAGGGGGAGGGACTGCAGGAGGTTGACCAACCATGGGAGGTTGGCTGTGGGAGCACACTGACCACCAGGGGGCAGCTCCTGCATTGAGCATCTGCCTCCTAATGGTCAGTCTACGTCATAGTGACCAGTCAACTGATCATTCGGATGCTTAGGCTTTTGATATAGAGATATTTATGTATGACTAGTGGTTTTTTGAAGACATAGATTCTTCCCTTTTTCCCCCCATGTATGCCCAGGATTTTATCCAAATCATATGATAGGCATTAAATCAGTACTTAATGAATGAATGAACCGAACAAACCTAGAGCCAGGATGAGCTCTGTGGGATCACAGAGATCCATTGATGGCTTTTAAACAGAGGAGTTCTACCTAAGAGTTCCATTTTATATGGAATACTTCAACTGTAGGGGTAGTGGATAGATTCAAGAGTAACAGGATAGAATGGAGGAGGATATCATGATAGTTTAGGTTAAATATGCTATATATGGCCTGAACAAGATATATCTTACATTTGACAGAGTGAAAAAAAATAAAGAGAAAGGCAAAATTAGCAAGAGTTGATGCCTGGGTGGATGGGATGGTGAAAGAAATATGTCAATGATGACTCCTCTATCTGGTTTGACAATCTGTCTGATGATGGTGTCATTCATGTTAATAAACAATAGTAAAAAAAGAATATGTTTACAGTTAATGATGACAAGTTCCCTCTTGGACATGTTGAGTTTGAGTGTCTGTTGAACATTTAAGTCGGGATTTTCAGTAGACTAAAGACTCCTTGAGTCCAACCCAAAAGAGAGGTCAACATAGAGGTAGAGATTTCTAAAATAATTTGAACTAGTGGTGTTAGAGCTCTGCAGGTGGATGGGAACACCCAGTGAATGCATGTGAGACAAGAGTAGCGGAAACAAATATGGAGCAATGCTCATGTTTAGGAAGGCTCAAAGGGGAAAGAATCACACAAAGTACAGTAAGAAAAGATTGTAAGAGGTGGAGGAGGAGAGCCATGGGAGAATAGTATCAACAAAGCCAGAGGAGCAGAAACATTTAAGAAGAGAAGGGTCTCAAGTTTCAAGAAACTACAGAGTGGTACAATATGAGGACTCAAAATGCCTATTTCACTTAAGAATCCAGAGGTGACTGACAGCTTCCAATGTCTTAATGGGAATTGAAGATTCATTGAAAGAGATTAAGTAATGAATGGGACATGAATAAATGGAAGCATAGAGTGCAGGGTACTTGGCAAAGAAAAATACTCCAAAGGCAGTAGCCAGTGGTTCCTTTCTCTCCACCAGAGAAGGAAGCAAACAGTCCATGGATATTTTTTCCTTCTAGAAAAATGAGAATGATATTTATAAACTCAGCAAATACATATGAAAGAAAATAAAAATATGAAAGAGAAAGAACATTGGTATTGATTGAAAGAACAGCATGGGGTCTGGGATTGGAGTACCAGCTATTGGAAAGTCAAAGAAAAATAAGAATGTGTCCATGGATTTAGGAAGACATAAGCTGGCAAGGGAGAAAAATCCTTATCCCCCAAATTGCAACACAACAAATTGAGCTGTGTTTTTTAAAAAATAATATTTAAAACATGTTTTTATTATTAGAGAGAGGGAAGGAGAGAGAGAAGGGAGACAGAGAGAAACATTGAGGAGAAAGAAACAACCATAGGCTGTCTCCTGCTAACCCCCTATGGGTGATTGAGCACACAGCCCTAGCATGTGCGAAGACCAGGAATCAAACCAGTGACCTCTTAGTGCATGGGTCGATGCTCAACCACTGAGCAACACTGGATATGGTCTCCCAATCCACAGCAGGAGACAGCCTATGGTTGTTTAGGCCTATGGTTGGATAGGCCAAACTGAGTTTTATTGGTGACCTAAACAAAGTGTTGGAATGAATGAGGGGAAAAGTAATTCAAACAGAACCAGTTCAAAGTTTTTCAGGGGTGTTGAGGTTTCTCTTGGGTTCTGATGGCTCAGTGGTGATTTCCATCTGAAGGGAGAAAAAGGACTCCATAGAAGACATTTCAGCTAGTGGGACCAATAGTAGCATAAGGCATCAAATTGTGCAAACCCACCGATTATGTGCAAATCAGTAAATCAGATGTCGCAAAGGACACAGAGATGAGTAAGAAAAGAATGCTCTCTCTACAGAAGTGTACTGAAGAGCCCAGAGTTCGAATGAGATGCCCAAGATAGACGGGAACTGGCACTACACCGGTGCTCAAAATACAATTGTTCAATAAATAAACAGTGCTCTGCTGAGTTAATGGCTCTAAATTCTTCCCTGTGGCTAACCTATTCCTAATATTCAGTGGAGCAAATAAATAAAACACTTAAGTTTCCATCCAAACCTAAACTTCAACATTTACTCATCAAGAGCTCTGACCCTCGGCTTGATGTTTCTAACAGGTCACTAAAGATATGGTTGAAAAGCTCCTGGTGGGTGCATTTGAATGGAAGCTCCTGGGGCTTGGATAGTTTTGTGCAATGGGCTCATTCTTTTATGCAGCAATTTTTAAATGATGAGCTAAAAGGACTGCTCCCACTGCAGCTTGTCCATGACAATCATGGAATCTATGGCAGAAGGCAGGGGACACTGAATATTTAAGCAAGTGCTGGGTTGGCAGTCAAAGTTTTAGAAAAACATGGTCACTTTGGATACTGTAAGTGCCCTCTCTTGCCCTCATTCTTTTAAGATACTCCTCATTCCATCCTTGCATTCCAGCAAGACTTCATGCTGCAAAGGGATCGAGCTCCCATCTGATCTCAGAGCCACTTTTAACACATACAGGGCAGGGATTTACACCTCTCATTCCAGAAGTGAGAAAATAAACCTTCAGCGAGAACCACCAGTGAATTATTGAAATAAAACACACATAATTCACTTAGTCCTCAAGATAAGCCTCCAAAGAAGGTTTGTGTTTTTTTTTTGTTGTTGTTTTTTGTTTTTTGTTTTTTGTTTAAGAAGGTTTGATTATTATTCCCACTTAATGGGAGAGGAAACATGGTCCAAAACGATGCAATGATTTATTTATGGACTCACAGTTAGTGTGTTATTTTGTTTTGTTTCTTTGAATCTTAACCCAGTGTGAGTTTGGTTCTCTATTGCTACCAACACATGAAGGCCTAATAGATAACAGTGATTTTTCAACACTCATCTGCAACCCACATAAAATTTGCTCAGCTAATGTTACTTCATTACCCCTCCTGTGGTTCTTGTTTTGGAGTGTTCCTGCTGCCATGAGAGTTCCTGGGTAAGCATGTGCATGGTCAAGTCTGTCTTCCTCTATCACCACTGTCTCTTTCCAACACTCTCTAAGCTTCCCCAGATCTGAGAGCTGTCATACTGACACAGATGATCTCAGGTCCTATCAATGTGAGATTCAACCAGAGAAAGATACAAGGGATTCAGTACTGCTTTCTCTCAGGTTTCCAAAAAACAAACAAAAAAAAGTGGTCACAGACCACTTGGGTCCAAATCATTAGAGATGCTTAACAAATATTTAATCTTCTGGACCCTTCACCAGACTAACTGAATTGCAAACCCTAACAAGAAAGGTACAGGGGTCTGCATTTTAAATCAATGCCCCAGGTGAATATTATGTATGCTAAAGTCACGTCTTCTTGTAAAACCCACATTCTGGAAGGGAAGGGACATGGGCAGGATCATCTGAGGCCATTGCCTAACTCTAAGAAATGCCTCGCAATTGCTGGAATGTCAGATATCACAATAAGCTATAACCAAGGTCCTTACTATCGCCCTTCAAATCCCAAATTAAACAGCATTGCTCTGTCTGATTTCTAAGGGCTCAACCTGCCGTATCTGTGTGACGTTTGAGAAAGCTTCATCACCCCTTTGAGCACCTGTTTTCCTATCTGTGTTGCGAGATTAGGAAACTCTAGATCAATAATTCTAGCCACCATTTTGAGTCCTTTCTATAATCATGACCATGATGAACACACTAAAGGACATTTAGGGTTTGACTAGAAAGGTGTCAGGAACTGTATGGATATGATTTCACTTGACTTTCACCACCACTTATGGAATAGGTGTGAGAGATTAATGGCCCCCTGTCCTCACCTTTCCCTGTGACCACACACTTTGTCATGAGGTTCCCCTGAACTTCTACTAAAGAGGTGAAGGCTATTCCCCATTCCTCCTGCTGAGGCTCACCGCCGTCAGTCCTGTTGGCTCTTGGAATGAGGGAGGAGTGATGGCGTGCCAGTTCTGAGCCTCAAGAGGCCTCGTGGGCTTCTGCATCACCTCCTGTGCTTCTGCTTCTGCCACAAGAAGGATGTGACTGGTGTTTCAGAAGGAGAATGAAGGATGTGGAACAGACCAACCCACTAAGGTGCCTCAGTCAGCCAAGCTTAGGGCAGGGCCCCTTGCTGAATCTGAGGACAAGAGCGGCCCTCCCTAGCCCATCAAGGCTGGCTTAGACCAGCAGGCCTGTCACTGACCCACAGACACATGAGCTGTGATCACAGATGCCAGCTGTTTAAGGCCACTGAATCAGCAGTGATGGTGGTGGGAGGGTAGCTAGCAGACATACAATTCCCATTTTATACTGAGGCAACAGGGTAAGTGAAGGTCAGTAATTTGTCTCAAGTCACATGACGAGTATAAGAGTCGGAGCTATGATTTGAGTGTAGGTCTCTCCATAGTGTAGTCAGGCCATCACACGGCACTGACAGTTACTGGGCTAGGGACTCTGGTCCCCAAGACCAGGTTACCTTTACGCTGGTGAGTCCTAAGCAGTTTCTGCTTTTAAGACCCATTTTCTCCTTGAGACTTATCAGAAATTCTGATGGTGAGGGCCCAGAATCTGCGGTCTGAAAACACTCCGAGATGATTGAGTGCATTTGCAGGGATGACTGGCCCAGACCGGGACCAGGAGAGGAGGGCCAGTCCTAAAAAGGGGGGGGGGGCGCGCACTGGGGGTCACGTAGTTCTCTCCTTGAAGCCTGTGAGTGTGCAGTGCACTCTAATCCATCTCCGCATACAAAAGGAGGCTGCAGCATTTAAACCAGAAAGGAACATAGTGTTTCTTCAGGAGCTTGAGGAAATAAGAGGGGGAAAAATGCATCTTTTGGATGAAAGGGCCCTTAATCTTCAAAATACAAACCATTTTTCCATACCAAAGCCCCTTCAAGCCGAGGAAGTCTGCTGAGGCCACAAGTCAGGCAAACAGCTTGTGTTTTGCAGATTAAGGAGCCTTTGACCCAAAGGATCCATTTTTGTGAAACTTCCAAGGAAAGAAACCACTAGTCTATTTCTGGCTGAGACAGCCCCTGACCAAGGTGGCTTTAATGCAATCCCAGAGGAGGGCTGCTTCCAGGTTGGGACAGGCCGAGCACACAGTAGGCAGGGAGATAAAGGAGAGAGCTCCTGAAGGACAGGTTTTGCCCCAGAATACCATGCCTGCTGCCATGCTCCTTAGAGAATAAACACAACTGTGGAAGTCCCCATTCACGGGAGAGGCCCAATGACCGCAAGCAGCAGCAGAGCATCATCAGGCCTAGCAATGTAGCACCATCAGGAACAAAGGACTCCATCTGACCCCCTCACTATGTGTAGGTGACAAAACCGAGCCCTCACTTCATAGACAAGGGATCAGATCGAGTTCCCGAGACTTGAAGTCCCGAGTCTGAGATTCTGCAGACATGTCTCCAGCTCCTTCCTGATTGGACCCCAGCTCTTGGGCCGTCAGCAGAGATGAAGCCTGTGGCCGAGCTGCTTATGGAGGATCAAGGTGAGGCAGCCATAAGGTTGACCCAACAGGACTAAGTTGAGTCTAAATTCTAGCCCCAAGCCAATCCCACTGCAGAAGCAAGATGGGGTAGAATAACCCCGCATCTCCGGAACTTGGTTTCTGTACTTATTAACATCAGGATGGTGGGCTCGGGCGATTTCTTCTAAATTTAACATTGTTTCATGTTATGATTCCATACTGGTGCAAGAGGAAGAAACTTACATAGCACTAAAGAGAGAAGAAGAAAGAGGGAAGATAGAGGGAAAGAGAGAGGGAAGAAGAGAACCATGCTCACTTCTGCTTTGCCTTGGCTGCAGGGAAATAATGCCAGATGAGAGAGAGAGTGTGTGAAGAAGTGGATGGACCTGATTTGCCTAAGGCTTAGGAAAGCACATATTATTGAAATGTCGGCTGACCGCCCCTGACTTCCGAACAGAAGATGGCTTCCAGATACACTGTGGGTGCCCAGCAGGGTCTGTTAGCCTGAGTGAGGGGTGGCGTGTACTGCTGGAGAGCAGGGAGAAATGATTATGTTCTCCTGGCAGCAACCAACAGAAAGATGCAGCCCAAAAGCAGGAGAGAGCTCACCAGCACAGCCTCCCCACAAAGACTCAGATCATTAACACAAATTCCACAAGGGCCCCTGGAAATGGTCAACCTGAGACTGAGCCCAAGGATAATGTGCGATGCCACAAGAGTCGGTCCGTGTGGTCTGAGACAAGGCTCCTCCTGTCCACGGACCTTCCTTTGTCCGCGTAGGAAACAGTGTGAAGTTTTAAACAGTCGGATGCAGGCATTCTATAATCAAACACCATGACTTTCATTCATTCAACAGGTTCTTGTCGGACACATTTCATGGGCCAGGTAACATATTGGGGGATCAGGTAACTGACATTCATGAACCTAAGTTTGGCTGTCTGTGAGGTTATGGACACTTCCCTGAGGTGAGGGAGGCCGCAAAGAGATCTCTCAACGAGGATCAAGTCCAGCTGCTTCATTTTAGGAAAAAGGAAACCAAGGCTTGTGCAACGTCTCACAGCTAGTTAAGGGTAGACACCAACAGTGAAGACAGAGCCTTCATGCCTCCTCCTGCACACTATTCTCTACTCCTAGCATCCTCTCCTATTCCTGCAGGCATTGATTTCTTTATTTTATTTTTGTTTTGTTAAGGTTTTGTTTTGTTTTAGCATACAGACCATTTTCAAGTGAAGCCAACTTTCCCAAATTCGGCAGCTCATTACTTTGAGAGCAATCATACTGCGACGTGCAGGAGGGATGGAGACATTTGGGCCTTTAGGGGACACCCGGCAGAGGTGATGACAAGGGTGGGCTGGAAGGGTGGGAGCCACAGGCAGGAGAGAGCATCACGCTGGGGAGCGGAGGGAACGGGAATGCTGCAGTCAGATGCAGAGACGGGAACAAAGCAGTGTATTGATTTGAAAGGCAGTTCTGAGGTGGACGCTGCCAGCCTGGCTCTTCCTGGAAGCTCTGGGAGGCACAGGGAGGTTGATGGCCATCTACTCTGTATGCAGGGGCTGAATTGCCTGGAATCAGGGCCAAGCGGGATGTACCCACTCGACCAGATGAGAATGAGAGTGGGAGAGAGGATCTGAGAATGAAGGAGGATGGATCCCTCTTCT
Organism: Murina feae; assembly: GCA_004026665.1. Taxonomy (NCBI): domain Eukaryota; kingdom Metazoa; phylum Chordata; class Mammalia; order Chiroptera; family Vespertilionidae; genus Murina; species Murina feae. The sequence continues at coordinate 173,409 of PVJC01000007.1, forward strand.
CAGATGAGTATAACATAAAAGAAACCGGATGAAGGGGGCTAAAGGAACAGGTTCCTGATTCTATGGAAATGGGATGAGACAGGTTCTCTTTAAAAGGAGGACTATGGGGACTTGAAAGGAAAGGGCCCAACCCCTTCCCCATCACCATGGCTCTCTTCCTAAGCATATTTCATCCTCTCTCTGGACTGGACCTCTGGGCCAGCCTCCTAATTCATCTCCTGAACTAATTCTTCCCTTTAAAAGCCCAGCTGGAAATAGCTGCTTACTAAATGTTTGATGAGCAAATAAACAGCCTCTGACATTGACATCATCACATCGATAATGATGAATTTTTAGCACATCACCACTTCTTCATGTAAACTCAAAAGCCCAGGACATAAACAAGAGGGAACAGAGTGGCAAGGTCTGGAGCCTAAGAAGGGAGCATGATGACACAGTGCTGTCTAGGACAGCAGGCTGTGTCCATGTGGGAATGATATCTCTAGGCTGCCACTCACCTGATGTCTGGGAGAATCCAAATATCTAGATTTTTATATGAAATCTCTCCATTTTTAAGCTTGGACAAATGGTCTTTCCCCCTGACAGGTGAGGGTCAAATACAACACATCCAAGTGCCAACAGGTGCATGTTTGTGATTCTGGTCTTACAGGATCAAGTCCAAATAACTTAATTAAACACCCAAGCCTCACCCTTAAATAAATGGATCCTAATTCCCTAACCTTGCTTTTCCTTCCTATGCAACAGTATAGATCATGTAACCATGGTTAGGTCCCATTTCCCATCACTTTGGGAAATATACTGCTGTTTTTGTAGGTGCAAAACTTTTTTTCTACCATTTTGTACCATGTAAGTCCTGGCTCCTCCACGGAGCCTTCCTTGACTACATCAGCCCCTTCTCAAAGTCTATAGCTAGGAAGGGATGTAACTGTCCTTTTCCTTTAAAACATACACCATAATTTCATGGTTACTTAACAGGATCCCACAGTGGAAAAGTGTTTGACTGGAAAGGTAGGGTACCTAGGTTCTAATCCTGGCTGTCCCCCACCTGACTATGGGGACTTGGGCAGGTTAACTCCTATCTCTGAGACTCAATTTCCACCACTTTTGAAATAAGAATACTGACTTCAACAGTTTCTTCAGTGGGCTCATCTGTGGCCATAATTCAGGGAGAGCTGTTGAGGTGTAGGGGGGCTCTCTAGGCAGGTCAGAAACTGCCTAGTTTCTGACATTCGGATAGTGGGTCTATGTTTTGCTTTTGTATTTTTGTGTGTGTGTTTTTCTGCCTCTACAATTAGACTGGGTTTTTCTTTTTTAAAATATATATATATTTTTTATTGATTTCAGAGAGGAAGGGAAAGGAAGAGAGAGATATATGAAACATCAATGATGAGAGAGAATCACTGATAGGCTGCCTCCTGCACACCCACAACTGGGGATCGAGCCTGCAACCCGGATATGTACCCTTGGTCAGAATCGACCCTGAGACCCTTCAGTCCACAGACTGATGCTCTATCCACTGAGCCAAACCAGCTAGGGCTAGACTGGGCTTTTCTTAAACTCAGCTAAGCCTCACTGATCATTTATTATGTGGCAGGCACTGTGCTCGGTGCTTCCCCTGTATTTGTTTATCTGTCATCTCCCCTGAGCTCCTAACCATGGTCTGTGCACACGGTGGAAGATACGGGGAGAAGAGACAACTGGGAAATGCTTGGCCCTTGGTGGCCACTCTCTGACTGTCTCATCCTGCGCCACTTCCAGTTTCCAGAGTTCAGTATCCTCTTCAAAACATAAGGAAGACTGCCAGCAGGGGTGGCTCCATAACTGAGCGTTGGTTTATTTCTGGTCAAGGCACATGCCAGGGTTTCAGACTTGATACCCAGCAGGGCCTTGCAGGAGGCAGCCAGTCCATGATTCTCTCTCATCTTGATGTTTCTATCTCTCTCTCCCTCTCCCTTCCTCTCTATGAAACAAACAAACAAATTAAATTAAATTTTAAAAAAAGACTGCCGTGGCTGGGCAGTTGTAGGTTTAATCTCAGATCAGGGCACATACAGGAATGTACAGTAATCAACCAGTAGGGTTGGGTGGAGCAATGAAGTTGATGTCTCTCTCTCTCTCTCTCTCTCTCTCTCTCTCTCTCGCTCTCGCTCTCGCTCTCGCTCTCGCTCTCAAATCAATAAATAAATATTTTTAACAAATAAAATAACTAGACTGAACTAGGAAGAATCTTTTAGCTCAAAATAGAAGAAGAAGAAAAAAGAAAGGAAGGGAAAGGAGAAAGAAAAGGAAAGGAAGAGAAAAGAAATTAGGGAGGAAAGGAAAAAATGAGACACTAAATAGAGGAAGGGATAAAGAAAACTTTAGCTCCTTTTTTTTTTTTTTTAAACCTGGACAACTGCTTCTACAAATCTTGTTTTTCTCTAGAGTAGGATTAGTAAATATATTCTTTAAAGGGCCACATAGTAAATATTTTAGGTTTTATGGACCATACTGTCCATGTTTCAATTACTCAGCTCTGCCATTGTAGCATGAAAGCAGTCATAGACAATCAGTACAAAATATGCATGGCTGTGTTCCAATAAAACTTTATTGGCAAAAACAGGTAGAGGGCCAGGTTTGGCCCCTCCCCAAGTACCTTGTCCTCTAGAAAGGATTCACCTCCCTGAGACACCCTCTCAGAGCAACCTCAGTTTTTCCATCCAGAAGAGGACCCTCGAGCTGTTCTCTCCAGAGATGGCTCTAAAATGCTTTTACTTATTTATTTAGAATTCATGCCCCACCTACACCCTAAAGTGATATTATAAAGTTAAATAAGATATAAATCAAGACAATTAAAAATACAACTGGAGCAAAGAATAGTTAAAATGAGTGAAGGAGGAGATGTTACCAGGCCCCTGGGAAGAGCTAATTGATCTGGATTTAGTTTTAAGGTCCCTGGCAGCTGAAGTAAAGTGAAGTTAATTGGCCCCCAAGGGGCACAAATCCATGAGTAGGATCTCATTAATATCATCCCTCCATCAGTGAACAAAGAAAGGCTGAGCTGAGAGGTGTGACATTGTGCCCTACCCCCAGGTGTAGGGACAGGTTCCCAATCCAAGAGCTTCCTTTTCCCCAATCCAAGAAAATCTTCAACACATCACAGTTAACAGAGAGAAAGCACAGGTTCTGAGATAGTTGGACTCCATAGGCCTCAGAAGCTGAGGGACTTGACTAACACTCCCCATATCGAACTTTCTGATGTGTCAAATGAGATGCTCACTCTTGCTTACTTCATTGAGTTGTTGGAGGAAGTGAAAGTCTATATGACAAATGCCCAACCAAAGATGGGAACAGAGAACACATGATTCTTGTTAATTCCTCCTACATGATTGTTAAAATCTTTATTTGATATAGCTTTTTAAAAATTATCTGTATTGATTTTTAGAGAGAGAGAAAAGGAGAGGGAAAGAGGAAGAAGGAGAGAGAGAGAGAAAATCAATGTGAGAGCAGAATATTGATGGGCTGCCTCCTGCATTGAACCTGAAACCTGTACATGTGGCCTGACCAGGAATAGCACCAGCAACCTTTTGGTGCACAGAATGACTCCCAACCAACTGAGCCATACTGTCCCAGGCAGACATAGCTTTTAAAACGGGTATCAGCCCTGATATCATTTGTCTCTGGTGAGCAAGGAGAGAAAGTAGGTAAGAATCATAGAAAAGGCCATAGAGAATAGGGAGTTGATGGTTCGAATGGGTGTTCCAGAGACTTCCATCCATGCCTCCCTTCTGGATGTGTCACGATAGCCACAGCATAGCCACAGCATAGCTCTCTTCTTATTCCTGTCTTCCATGTCTCATTCTAGATTCAGACCTTTCACTACATCATCCAATCAAGCCTACTTCTTGCAAACTGGATCTCAAAGTATGTGAGGACTCTTAGCAAATTCTTAGAGTAAAAGAATTCGAGGGCTGAGAAGATGCTACAGCCCCCAGGTCCAGCATTTTACAGAACTGAGGCTGTCAACACTGGCTGGAAGAGACATGGCTTTAAGAGGAGACCTGATTATTCTTTCACATACTAACTCACACAGTTAAAAAAATCCCTTTTTTACTCAATCCTGAGTAAGGCAAAGAGAAAGGTTCATTTCGGTGCTACTACACCTTCAGCTTCTCTCTAACATTTTCAAATATTCCTTTTCAACACAAACAAAGCAGGCCTAAAAATTAGATCCTTGGGCAGGGAAGAAAATGGCTGAATATAGAAGCGAGCCTCTAAACTAGAATATCATTGCACTGTTTTGTTTTAATCATATTATTTGTGCAGTTATACCATCTATTTGGCCAAGGACGTTTTAAAAAGAGAAAAGAATGGTGGTGATAGGAAGTTTCCTTTGTAAATGTATGCATTTCTGTAAGAAGTGGATTAATTCAAGGAAAAACACTCATAGTAGAGCTGGGACAAAAAGAGAGCGGAAGTTAAGGTGGCACCTGGAAAACTGACATTTCAGAAACATTCACAAAGAAACAGAGACAAAGACAAGGATAGTGGCCTGCACAAAATACCATGTAAGAACTGGGCTTTGGAGTCAGATCAGCCTTAATTCGAACCCCCCACCTGCCAACTACCACAATCACCTTATGCATATTACATCACCCACCTAAGCCTCCATTGGCATATGCACAGAAGGGGCATCTCACTTGCCTTTGTATCATGGCCTGGAGCCAGACCCAAAGTTAAGACATTCAGCACCTGGGAGATCTCTAGACATGAGACCACTAAGACTCCACCTATGGGCGACAGGCGAATTGGGAGAAAAATTAACTCAACGGTATTTGTGAAGGCCTGAGATTTCTTTCACTCCTATTCCTAAAACATAACTATCATTACAACACTACCCAAAACTGGGCCTCCATCCCGCTCCCCGCTGGAAAATCTATGTACAGCATCAAGCAAACAATATACTAGAGATGAAGCACACGATTCCGGGAACTGAGACATCCCCAGTTCAAATCCCAGGCTTGCCTGTCATTAACTATGTGAAGGCAAGTTGCTTTATTCTCTTTGCCTCAGTTTACGTATGGATGAAACAGAGATTAATATCATCCATCGGGCTACTGCCTGGATCAAATAAATTAATGCATGTACAGCAGCGAGCAGAGCGCCAGTGATACAGGAAGAGTGCACTGTCAGGGCACAGTGTCACGCCGAGCTGCCCCTGGGTCACTCAGCACAATGGTCCTTCAGCTGTTGGGCTATGTCCAAGACGTGAGCCACCAGGTGTGACGGGAGAAGGACCCTCAGCTGTAGCAAGTGCAGATGCAAACAGATCGCTCCGCACTGCCTCCGGGGAATGAGATATGGAGTCAGTGAAGGGTGAATTTTAGGAGAACATCTGATTAAAAGCACATCAATAAGAGCAAGCTGGCTATCTGGGTCACGTTCTTCAAGTCATAAACCCTGAACTTAACGGCTCCTTTCCCCGCCTGGCACCACGCAGCCTTTCTCCCCTGCTCGCCCACTGGCATTTCCCACATTTACATTGAACTTGAGGGATCTGCCTTTTCCTAAATGTGTCCTCCCCCTGACAGCCGCCCCTGCCCCTCAAAGGGGTTCTTAAACCTCAAAGCCCACCTTTCTACATGTAAAGCCTCCTCATTCTTTATCTCCCTCTCTGTGGGGAATCTCCTAACCGGGTCAGTGAGTTCTCTCTCCCTCCCTGGGTCCCAGAGAGGTGATCCCAGACACTGTTACCTGCCTGCGGTTGTGCTGTGTGGAGGGATTAGAATGCCCTTCTCCTGCTCAGACTCCCTGGCTGCCCCCAACTTTTTACTCAGAATAATTATTCTTCCTCGAAGGTCTGGAAGGGTGCAGACCTCTGCGTTGTTCCCACACCATGAAATGCTCTTTCCAGATGTCTTCCTCATGAGCTCTCACTAAACCTATGGTGCTCAGCTTCAGCGTTTTTCCTGCCTCTGCCTCATCTCAGAACTCAACCATGAAGGTGCCTCTTCCTCCAAAGTCCCTAATGTGTGTCGGGGAGTCAAGACAGATGGAGAGAAGCTAAGGGGAAGGGCACTGCAGCCAGCAGACCTCAGTCTGTTTCCCACTCTGTTGCTATTCTTTGCTTCCCTTGGGCAACTTATTTAACATCCCTGAATCTGCTTTCTTATTGGTAAAACAGGGGTGATAACTGTATTCTGCTTCCTTCAGGAGGAGGCATGGAAAATGAGTTGAGACAGTACATATAAAATGTTTTAGTACAATGCCTCACACATAGCAAATGCTTAATAAATATACATTACTATTACTATTATTATTATTATTTGGAGAAAAAATATATATATATATATTCATGTTCTAGCACTCTCATATTATTCTCTATCTGATTAATATTAACCTTTCTCCAGAATTGTAAGCTCCTTAAAAGTCAAAGTCATACTCTCTTGCTCACTTTTATCACCAGCACTTAGCACACAGTAGGTCTGTGATATATATTTATTGGTGATTCAACTCCAGAAAGGAACGTATCATTTTAACCACAGCCTCTAGCACAAAGAAGAGCCTTTCCATGCAGGCTCGCTGTATAAACAGGTGAATGTATGAGAATACATATGGACTTCCAAGATGCTCTAGTTACAATGCTTACCTGACACCCAGTGCTGAGGTTTTGAACAAACCCTCACCTCCCAGTTTCTCACCACACATTCAACCTCAAATGCCACAGCCACCATACAACTGTGCAAATGCCTTTCTTTCCCTAAGAGGGGTTCTCAGTCAGAGTATCCTTTCAGCAGCCTCTGTTCATGCCTAATTTTTTTTTAACTCAGCCCCTGCTGTGGCTTACCAAGATCCCCCAAGCACATAACTGAGCCTAGACTTCCTGCCTCCATCCCACGGTTTCCTCTCATAATGTACCATCATGTTCCAGCATTTATTTCCTCTCTGCACAAAAATAAACAAAAGGAACTGTTGACCAACATTGTTGAAAATCAGCAAGAATCCATGCAACATCTTGGAGGCAGGTATTATCCAGATGGCAGCCTAATCTCTGGCAACAAACAAAATCCAGAGAGCCAGAAGCAGCCACCACCTCTGTCTTATTGAATATTCACAAACACACATCTGATTCCATGCACGTCATGCAGAAGCCCTTTCCAGACAGACGGATCCTGTCTTAAGAGCACTTGGTAACTATTCCAGACACTGAATAACACTTGAACAATTTGAGTTCCCTTCATTCTACTGTCAATGTTCATTTCATCTTTTCATCAGCGCCTTATGATAAGAAGAGTCTTCGTCAGGGTAGTCAATACTTGGGAAAATGGGAACTCTACTTTGGGGTATCACTATGGAAAAGAATGTCCCATCAGATGCAGTAGTTTCAATATCTTCCACCCTAAGAGAAATGAATAATCCGACTAATTCTTCAAAGAAATTTCTGGAAAGAGGAAACTAGGTGGTTCTACATCGTTCCCATAGGCTACATCAGCTTTTTGGCCACCCACCTCACTGCTCCTCTACAGTAAAACCATGCTCATCCGCTAAGGTTCCTCTTCATGGAGGCTTTCTACTTCTCCATCCGACCCACACTAGCTTTCTCAAAAGTCTTATTGGCTGTTAGTTCTGAATTTTATGTTAGGTGACTTTTAAGTTTACTCAGCCATCAGGCTGTGGGGCAGGGACATGCACCTGGTCTTTGGATTCAAATCAACCTGGGCTCTCAACTCTGTCACTTCTGGTCATGTGACCTTTAGTGATGAGATTACCATTGACTAAGCATTTCCTATGTATTAGGCACTGCTCTAACATCTGTGCCTAAGTAAACTCATGGAAATTTTACAACAACTCTATGAGGCATTTATTACACCCACTTTACAGTTCAGGTGAGACAGACAGGCTGGTTCTAGACTCCGAGCCCTTCACTACCAACTTACTCAACTCTGAAGTCTTTACTGTAAACTTCATATCAAACTGAAATTTATTTACACTACTGTGTATGTTTCACTATATCAAGCAGCCCAGAACATAATGCATGTTTGAGTACCTGGAGGTTCACTTACATTATCACACATTTAATGATGACCTACCATGGTCAAGACATTACCAAAGTATTACAGGAGATGATAAAATACACAAAGATACAATAGTAGTGTTCTGGATTTGAATGCAGGATGAGAAACAGACTTATTCTGTGTGACTATAGCATTGGCATCAGTCTTTCAAGCTCCACAGCCAAGTCAAATTTATAAACCCAATTTTTTTGGACCAACATGAAGTTATCAATGTATTCTTGTTCTAGAAAAGGTCATTTAACTAAACAGAAGTTGCAATTACTATTACCAGCGTTTTATAAGAGAATATACACTTTACCCAGCAACATAAAATAGCGAGGGCATAATCTCAAAATAGAAGATTACTCCTCACATTTAGACACGCATTTTAGACCAGCATTTTTTAAAAATATGTATTTTATTGATTTTTTACAGAGAGGAAGGGAGAGGGATAGAGAGTTAGAAACATCAATGAGAGAGAAACATCGATCAGCTGCCTCCTGCACACCTCACACTGGGGATGTGCCCTCAACCAAGGTATAGGCCCTTGACCAGAATCGAATCTGGGACCTTTCAGTCTGCAGGTCGATGCTCTATCCACTGAGCCAAACCAATTAGGGCTAGACCAGCATTTAAGTGCCATCAATCTACAAGTCTTGACCAAAAGAGAAGAACACAAAAAGGCATGCAAAAAGGGAAGTCCAATGGGCAGAGATGGTGGCAATAGACCGATGTGGAACCAAAGGGTGGGGACCCTGGCATTCATAAATCAAGAAAGTGACTAAAAATCTCAGAGTCATTTCAAACCACAGAGTATAGGAGTCTATGGCTCTTCCTTCAAGGGTTTAAAAAATGCTACAAAAATGTAATTACAAAAGGACAGAAGATGAAGTGTCTGGGTTGCTTTATGGCCTTTTCACTTTGGGGTTCTGTCTCTGGTGGATTGCCAAGGAAGGCAGCTTCCATTACATCATCCAGAAACGTCAGGTATCTCCTAAGAACACTATAGTCACTGAGCAGGATATTAGTTAACAGAAACTCGAAGACCTGACTTCCAATGTCCATCTCCTGCCCTGGGTGCACCAGGAAGTTACCCACATAGACTCTCCTCTTCGCTCCAAAATGTCTCAGGTACTTTGTACCTGAAATTCCTTTATCACTCTCACCCCAAGTGTTTTCAAAGTTCTGTGCCAGAAAGGAGGATGCAGACCAAATACACATTTCTCATTATAAATCACAATATCAGATTGGGTTGCTTTCTTGTTTACTTCTATGATGGCTTTCCTCCCACCTCTGAATGTCAACTATTAGCTGGTGTCACCTTACCCCATTATTAGCCATGCCTCTTCCCAGCATCTCTGCCTTTGCTTTCTGGATTCCCTGCAGATATTTTCAGCATGTCCCAATCTGGGTTAACCCTCTGTTACTTTCTCCCAAGCCAATCCCTCTGCCCAGAATGCTCTCCTACCCTATCCTCATTCCAAACCTAATAAACCCCTTATTTTTTAATATTCAGTTCAAAGTCATCCCTTGAATTGAATATTGAAGAATCCTGTGATCTCTCAGGAAGAGGAAACCACAGCCTATGCATGCCTCCATGTCAATGCTTCTTATGCTGCCATACATGTGGGCTTCTGGAGGGTACGGACTTTTGCCTCATTCACACAGTATCATTCACTCCAGAGCAGGACCTGGTGCATGGTGCTCATCCAGCAACCTCCCATAAATAATAACTAAATGAAAGTACAAACAAACAAACGGAACCAACAGAGAAACAACAGGAGGAGATTTGGGTAGCATGGGTGCAGCATCTCTCACTTTGCAGAGCATCTAGATTTTAGTTGAACCATTTGATTCTCCCAACAGCTTGGGGCTTTATCAGCAAATGCCGACTCAATTTTGAGTGATTTGCTAGGTTCAAACAGGGTGAAATAAGGATTTGAATTCTAGTCCTCCAAGGCCCAGTCCAATTCCCCTTCCATGACAAACACTGTCCTTATTAGGAACTAGTATGTTATTAGAAAAACTATATAGGATCTAGCTTAGACTAGGGAACAAACAAAAAAATGAGACCAGAATTGATGGTTCCACTGCAAAAGAAGAGCAAAGAAAAAAGTAAATGTGGGGTGCCCAGCATACACGGGGAAACACGTTGGCACTGGCTGGGTACATGGGAGAACCTTTCGTTCGGGCAAATAAATGATAATCAAAAAGATATCTCAAACAGATTTTTCCAATTTCCTGATGTCACTTGATGGCCAACCCCATTTCCTGCACTGCATTCCTTGCTACAACCAAAGTTCCAGCCTCTGGAGAGAAGCCGAGAAATTTCTGCAAATGTTTTCTCTTCAACAGATGGAGCCGAAACGAAGAAGCGTTACAAGGAAGATGGATCGGTGCGTCACATTTGCAACAATAAAAATACAACACCGGTTAAAAGCAGTTGCAGTTAAACAGAACCGGGAACCCAGGGTTGGCTTAAATCTTTTTTTAATTAAAAGTGAAGAAGAATTTCAAAGTTCTATTTCAGCCCCTTGGAGTGTCAGTGCCGTGAATTCAGAATGTTTATGTGGCTTGGCGGGGTGTCAGACTGCCTGAGATTTATGTGGGTTCAGATGGGAGCCTGAGAAAACCCCAGCATAGGAAACTGTGAGGGGACTGAAAACCTGGGTACAAATCCTGTCTCTCAGATGCTCTCCTCTACAGCTCACTCTGTCCACACTCCCCTGGCCCCCAAGACCAAGCACATAATTTACTCTGCTGGATGATTATGGTTTCAGCTGGCATATATATGTTTGCTATATACATATCCACATATTTACATATCAATGCATACAAAGAAATGCATGTGAAAAAAGAAATGCATGCTTACCCACATGTCTGCATGCACACACACACATACCTGCACACTCAAATCAAAAACATATAAACAGACTTGTGTGCATGTACATAAGCATAACCAATGGACACAGACATCAGGGGGGTGAGGGCATGAGCAAGGGTGTGGGAGGAGAAGGGGGGGATAAAGACACATATGTAATATCTTAATCAATAAAGAAAATAAAAATAATACAAAAAAATTTTAAATAAAATGCAAAAGACACATATAAACAAAAAAGTCTTTATTACAGAGAGACTCCATTTCAAATACTAGCCATGATCACTTCAATTCTAAGAGCCTTAGTTGACCCCTCTTCAAAATAGAAACTGTAATGTCTACAATAACTACTTCAGAGTTGTAAAGTCAAATAGAGTAGCATCCATGAAAGCACTTACTTCATTGTCAGAAACATAGTAGATGTTCAACAAAGGTATGCCAAAAGCCACATAATGATTTACATATCTTACCTATTCATGAGCATTTTCTCTGCCACATAAGGTTACCCACACATGAATGCACATAGGAATTCATGAATACATTCAAATGTAATTGCATACTCATATGGAAAATACCCAAACTCACACTGTATAGGAGCAGCATATACACATACATGTAAACACACACACACCACACACACACACGTTATCTATGGCATACAGCAAAGAGCTCTACACACCCTACACACTTCTTTAAGCCAGGTTCTTCCTATACTTGTCAAACTATGCCATTCGACCAGAGGTCCTGTGAGAGAATGTGGAAGGCACCCTGTTATACCCAAAATGGGTGGCAGATTAAAATTTTTCTAAAGACTTGGCAAAACAAGCCAATACTTCAGAGGAAACATCAGCCAGGATGCAGACCAAATAGTGTACCATGTGTATGCAAGAGGAACCTCTGAGGAAAAAGACAGGAAGGCTGATCACCAGGAAAGCCCCCCTCCCCATACAAAACACTTCTAGAATTTTATAGGTGCCATATAGAAACATATATCACTACTAACCTCCTGGAGCTGACAGTCCAAAGAAAGGAGAGCAGTATTTAGGGGACTATTTTCCAAAATGACAGCATGGCTAAGATTGGCCCCATGAATAATTACAGCAGGGATGGTCAGTGAGCAAAGTCATTCATTCCTACCTTGTTTCCCCTTTCTATCAAGATGCTTGTTGCAGATGTCAGTAAAGTCAACAATCATTCCACCGAGAACGTTTACAATATTCAGAAACTCCACCTGTCTCCACCATCAATGCCCCTGGCCAATATATTAGTGCTATTGAGCATTATAGTTTCCTTATGGACACCTTTTTTCTGTATCAAGATGCTCAAGAATGATTGTATTTTTAATGCTACATTAGTATTTTTCATGAACTGGGCAGGAGGGTGGACCAGATAATCATAAAATACCATTTTCTTCTAAAACACTCTAACGTTGTGATTCTGTGATTTTTTTTTATTTTGTGATTTTTAAGATTTGGTAGTACTAAGATTTATTTTTTTATATTCTGTGAATATTATATTCTATGAGTCTATGAGATTCTAACCCTGAGTTTTATTATCCTAAGATTCTCTGATTCCAAGGTTTGATAGTTCTTAAAATTCTACCACTATTATTATCAGATACCTATATTATAAGATGCTGACATCTTGAGCTTGCAATTCCAACGCCTGGGTGCAAATGTGTTGATCAGACTCTTTCCCATGACATAGATAGTACCTAAGTCAGGGTCAAAGCATCTACACAGGAATCAGAAAGACAGAGTGGTTGTGAAAAGAGAGAAAAATGCCTAATAAGAGCTCCTGTAATATATCTCAAGGCTTTCCAAACACCCGATCTAGTACCATCTTCCTCCCGAACTTCACTCCATGGCCTAGAGATTGAGAATATCTATTGCTAGGATAGAGATGCCACAGAGGCAAGGCTATTGCTTGCCATTTCATCCCCTGCGTCAACATGAGGCCTGAATCTAGAAGGCCTTGTGTTGCTCAATAATTATTGAGTAATGGCAATTAGACACACTGCAGTGCTCTTCCCCTTCTTGCTTTTCCATGCCTCTTTCTAACCTTCCTCTACTTTTTCCCTCATTCCTTCTCCTCATTCATCCTCCTCCTCTTTCTCCATCATCTTTTTTTTAAATTTCATTTTATTGCTTAAAGTATTACAACGAGTGATAGATAGGTCTCCATTTTTTTCCCCTTGACTTTCCTCCCTCCTCCCTTACCCCCCAGTTTCTTGTGTCCATTGATTATGCTCATATGCATGTATGCAAGTCTTTCAGTTGACCTCTTAACTCCTCCCCAAACCTCCCCAGCCTTCCAGCTTTAGGATGACAGTCTGTTCAATGCTGTTCTGTCTCTGTATTTGTTTATGTTTATCAATTTATAATGGTCCTTATTATCCATAAATAAGTGAGGTCATGTGGTATTTTTCTTTGACTGGCTTATTTCTCCATCATCTCTTAATAATACACTAGAATTTCCATGTGTAATATTTATATAGTCCTCATTGGAATCCAATGATGTCTGGATTAATTATCCCCATTTTACAGATGAGTAGCCTGAGGCTAACAAATAAAACAACTTACCAATGATCACACAATTAAAATGACAAGGAAAGCGTGTAATATAAATTCTCTGACCCCAAGCTCAGTACTCACTCCTTCATCTATCCCACAGCTGCCTTAGCATACTTTTACTCGTAATACAAATAACTTCACAAAAGATTAAGAAAACGAAAAACCAGAGTCTCAAGAGAAGGCCTACACCTCCCTGAACTTAACTCTGAATTCATCTTTTCAATCAATACCAATTCTCCTTTCAGGATTCCCAATAACGGAAGGCCTACCACACCCAACTGTTCATTTCATTTCCCAGCTCTTTCTCCTCCTCCTGAGAGTGCTGTACATGGCATGTGTTTATTTTTCAATTAAAGCAAATTAAACTTAATTTTGTTTTGAGAACATTTTTTTAAAGAACTTCACAGCCCAGGGTGAGATAATTGAGACCCTGCTGTTTTTGGAAGCACTATTTAGAGAAAGCAGGCCTAGATGTTGCATAACCTCCAAGGAAGTCACTCTGAAACCCTCCCTCTACCTTGTCCCACATCAGCATCTCTCCAGTCGATCTACTTCCTTGTCACTGCCCAGTCTGGAAGGACACCTTCTACCGTCTGAACCATGACCATAACCTGCTAAAAGGCCACCAGACTCCCTCCTCCCCACCTCATCTTCCTTAATCCCAGATCTAATCAAGTCAAGCATTTTCTTAACAGCAACCAATAATTTTGTACACAGATTACTTATTATGAGTTCCAAAGCTTTACAGTATCCAGCCCTTCACATTCCACCTACTTTTGTGGCTCATCTCTGCTCCCTAACATGCTGGGCTCCAATTTCAGCACTAGCTACTCTGTATGATCTCACACTGGCTCAGTGATGTCCCAAATTCTACTACTGACAATGTTACTTACCCAAGTAGCACACATTCATTAGAGAAATATTAGGAAATATAGGCAAGTGTAAAAGGAAGAATGGAATTCCCTCCTAACCTACCACCCAAAAATAACCATCCAATAGTACGTGCATCTTCTAAAAGAGCCATGCCATACATAGTATTTTGTACGCATATATGACCATGTCAATAAGTGCCATAAGAATCATTTATTGAGCACTTACTATAGATGGGGCATGTTGCTAAGTGCTGTATATATGTGACATTCATTCTCACAGCAAGATGGTCAGGGAGGTATTGCTCTTAGCCCCATTTTGCAGAACATGTTCTCTATCGTCATTCCCCTCTCTAACATATAAATGTGCTCCTCTACGACCACTCTTAATGACTTGGTGAATATTCTCAACAAGTTTGTGCACGGTTGCTCCATCTCCCAATCTCCAGATGAGGAAACTAAGGCTCAGTACGGTGGTTCCATTTGCCCAAGTCCACACCCTGAGTCAGTGATGTGCCAAATATCTGGACTCTTTCTGTCTGACCTGAAGGTGTGGGTGAAAGCTGGGACGCTCAAATTTGGATGCCGGCTCTGCTGCTGGCGAGCTCTGCGTCCTTGGCCGGGTTACCTGATGTTCCTGTGCCAGTTTCCTCATCTATAAAATGAGGGTGACAATAGCAACTCCTCAAAGAGATATTGTGGGGATTTAATGAGTCTATATGACCGGTGCTCCGAACATTGCCTGGCAGATTACCAACATTATATGAATGTTAGCTATTATTACTTTTTATTATTATTACACTCTGTTGCATTAGATAAAATGTTGTCCATGACCCCAGGTATGCTCTCCAACTGGAAATGTCTTGTAGGAAAGAGATCATTACCAGGTTCAAGGTACTACCTTGCAAAGGAGCTTTTGCTCAATCATTTTTACCAATGCCCTGCCCCCTTAGATGGCAGTGTGATACCAGTAATCAGGGGAGAGATTAAAAGTAGGAGAAGGCTCAAAAATATGTTAAATAACTGAGGCAGATGTCTTTACTCTCTGTATTCCCATGGGTCAGCAAGCAGAAAGAGATATAAGATCGTCAGCCATTGGAGCTGAAAGTTGTCTTCGTCATAGTCCAGTTTAACTGTCTCTTATTTTTTGATATAAATTATTTTCTCTTTGAGATCAAACAGTATCTGAGCTGGTTCTCATACCCTAGCCCTCTGCAGCCTATGTCATTGTAGCTCTTGATTTGATGCTCTAATCTATAAGAGCAGTGTATTCAGGAAGAGCATAGGGAGAGTGGCTGACTGAAGCACAGCCTGCTGCTTGCTCTGTGTGAACTGTGCTTATCATCCTTCCTCCCTCACTATTCCCCTCTTTCTCATTGTTACCATTTATTTTACCAAGTGTTTGCATGTCTTAATATGCTTTATGTCATCTACCCTTTTCTGTCACACTGTGAAGTTGGAATTATTCTTTCCATTTTCCCAACAAGGACCTTGTGGCTCAGGGGTGAAAGGATTTGCTCCAAGTTATACAATAAATGATAGCAGTGGGTCTTCAACCCATATCATCAGACACTGGACATAACGTTCTTTCACTGAACTGCCCTCCTGCCATCCACCCCTCTGAGGCATCCATCCAGTCCAGCTCTCAGTGGCTTCATGGCCTCCCAAAATCCAAGTTGATTATTGCTGCTGGGTTTATATTGTCTTAGGTCAGGTCCATTGTTGCAAATCTTCCACCATTCTGTCACTCAGGCTATGCCCTGCATCCCAGTCTTCTGTGCATCTAAATGAGAAAGGCATCTGTCTTACACCTTTCAGGGGATGTTATAAATGGCGCCCCTGCAGGGTGGCTTCTTAAATCTCCTTAAGACCTGAATTTTCCTTTCTCTCCTTTATCTGCCAACACCATGAATACCTTCCGCTCTTCCGGTGCTTTCTAGCTGCCAGCTTCACAGTCTCTTAAAATAGTAATTTAACTTTACAATGCCTCAGCAGCAAACCTTAGCTCTGTGTGTTTATTTGTGCCTTGAAGCTTTGAAGGTCCAAGTGCTGCTGAGGCAAGGACCAGTTGTCCTAACTCTGGGCCAGAGCTAAGATCTTACTTTTCTTGGGAACAGAATCACCAAAGCCACCTCTGGTAACAGTAGCAATTTTAAAAGCAGCTTATGAAGTAGCAAGGTGGAGGTGGCGTGAATTGTGACAGCCTGATGTTTTAAGAAAAAAGAAAAAATACATACATACACACACACACACACACACACACACACATGAATGTATGTATGATATTTCTCTAAATACACATGCACACATATACGTACAGGTATATATAAAGAAAGGAATATTGAGTGGGGTTAAGAATAGGTAGGAAGGAGAAGAAGAACAGATATAGTGGAAAGATCATGGCAGAGTTCTTCTTCCCTATTAGTGGAACTTGAGTGCAGATATGATCCTAAGATCATCTACTATAAGAATGTGATGTAGGGGTGGGATTTCTAGCTAAAAATACAAATAGATCTATTAAAAACCTCAAAATACTGAAGTTTACTAATAATAAAAAATGAAAATAGCAATGTGGTGCCATAACAGATTGTGTGTTGTGGTATTTTTTTCATTTTGAGTTTTTTGTTTGCTTGTTTTTTGTTTAATATCAGGTTTCAGTCTTGGCAAGAATGCAAAGGAAAAAAACTCTCTTGTGTGGCATTGGTGAAAACCTGTACTGAACACAGACTTTTATGAAATGTCATTTTCATTCTTTCATTGAAAAACAAACAAACATTGTTTACTGAACATTTATTTTGTGCCAGACACTGTTCTAGGAGCTGGAAACACAGCAGTGATCAACTCTGACTTGTCCCTGCCTCCTTGGCACTGATAGTGTAGTGAGGAAGAAGACAAATAGGTAAACACAGGGCAGTCAGATGAGCACAACAGAGATGCAGGTGGGCGGGGAGGCCCTATCTGAGTGGCTGACACTGGGGCACAAAGAATGTACGACATGCTAGGCGCATTCGCTTCACCACTCCCGAGAAGGGTTTCCTACTTGTGGCATTTCAGCCATCTCTAAATATTGTGGAAGAAGATCCTGCCAGAACCTCCTCGAATTCCATCCTACCCTCTGCCTATGTCTGTAATCCTCACTGCCAGGAATGCAAGAGGACAGGGCAGGTAAAACTGTGGCTGTTCAGGTAATGGTTTCAGAATCATGTGTAAGTCTAAACTGGAGTTTGAATGAGGCTGTCCTGTTGATGTACATTCAGAACAAAATTTTTATGACCCCGTTCACCCCTCCCTTGCCTCGCCGTCTCTGGCGACGGCATTTGGTGAGAACCCCTTTATCTCAAAGGGTCAACCCTCCAAAATCTGTCCCAGCAGAAAAACTGTATTGCCACCTCCTGCCAGGTATTTTTCAATCTTTCCCTACATTTCTAACTAAACATGCCAAAACACTGGTTTTCTTGTTTTAATGGTCCCTGTGTAGATGTTTATAAGTGCCAGCCAAGGTTCCTTGTGTGTCCTCCCCCTCTGATATGGCTATAAACTCAGAGTCCATCACATTCCACGAGAAACATAGCTTGTCTATGAACATGTAAACTGCTACAGACATAAGGCAGATGTGTGCCACAGCTCTCGGAGGGCTCTTTCCAGTGTACCTTGGGGCTTCAGGGTCTCTAGGAATTCCCTATCCCCCCAGAGTCCCACCTATGTTTCTGGGCCACATATTCTTGGAATGGAGACTAAGAATTGACAGCTTGGAGGTGGGGGTCCTTTGAAAAACTATCATCCCAGATGCCTGCTCCTTGTCTCCCCGAAACAGCAGTAATTCGGCTGCTCCACATCACCCCAGAACCCCTGCTTTCTCTCAGAGGTTCCCACTGGTTCATCTGCAGGCCCTCTGGATGGCAAGATAAATTATATCTCAGAAACCTCTCTGTGCCAGTACTGGGCTCACCCTCACAAAAGGTTCTAGCTGTTCAGATGGGTCATTTACTTGAACCCCCGCTGCTTCGACCTCAGCAGTTTACACAAAAGTGATTGCTTTAATCGCCTTATGACTCCACCTCCAAATCCTTGGCAGAGACAGTCTCTTAGCTGTTCCCAAGATGGCCACAGCATCGTTGCATGCATCTCTGCACCCCAGAGAAAAATATCTGCCAATGGAGAACGGGATTTGTTCAGAATGATATATTCTGAGCTCTCACCAGGCTCTCTCTATTCCTGTGTGTGTCCTCCGCTGGAGAGCAGACAGTTACGAGAGGATAATTTACCACTCGTTAACTTTCTCACACTTGGTCTATTTAGTCTATTCTCCTGAAGTCCACCTGCAATTTCTAAAAGACAGTTCCTTTTGAGAAACAAGATCCCCTTCACCCTCATATGAAAAAAAAAAAAGAAATTAATCTCACTTTTCCTCAGCTTCATTATCTTCTTAATTGTCTCCTTTGCCCCCTCAGTAGCAAGGACTGTCTACGGATTTCTAGGCAGCCTTTTTAGGCTGCTGTGTTCCAGAAGGATGGTGGTTTTCAAGCTACCAGTCAATCCCTCTGATGGTAAAAGTTACCATAGCAGCGCATCCATCCCACTCGGCCACCCTGTCTTGAGCCAGAGTATGTGCCCTGAGCTATGATTTCTTTCAGATTGGCTTCTTTCAGAGTAGACATCTAACTCTTAGGATGAAGCATGGTGTGTGTCTCTCTGCTTTCACAAGCATGTCATCATGCAACATTTCCAAAGAGCTTAGCAAACCCCTTCCATAGATAGGCCATAGTTTGGTCCTTCTCAGTTTTGCAAAAGGCAAGCCCAGTTATGTTTGGAAGATGGTCCAGATAAAGAGTGGCAGAAGCCAGGACTAGACTCAGGTGCCCTGTGTCCCTATTCTCTTATTACATGACATTTAGAATGAATATGGATAAAAAATGGAAAGATATAGTCTCTGATCTCCAAGACCTTAGTGTCTTGGCCTCCCTCCTCCTCACCATCACCCACCTCTATAACTTCCTCTAATCTTCCACTTCCCCAAACTCTCTGAGAACTTCAGAAATAACAATTGCCAGTCGACCACAAATGATAATTATTTACAAATTTGCAGGTCTCCTCTATTAGATTGCCAGCACCTAGCAGGATTTACCACCACACCCTCCAAGTCACTGTGTTCAATGCCTTTCCCAGACGAGTTATGCAATAAATATTTGCTGATCCAAACAGCTTTCATCCTTTTTCATCAGATTTTGTTTCGATTACCTTGTCACCAGGTATTCATTCACTCCCTCATTTCATATCCATCTCCCTTCTCCCAGCTTTTCCCGTCCCTTTAGAGTTAGGTATTTCCAGAGCATGTAGCAGCATTCAGAGCAGGACTAGAGATGAAGATTAGAAAAGTTCATTGGAATGACTGATGAAATATAGACACGGGGAAAAGCCATTGAGCGTATTTGATGATGACCTTCAACCAATCTCCAAACTCTGCTCAGCTAAATCCTCAGACTACCTGCTTCCCAAACAGGGAGAATCCAAGGGGGAGATGTCTCAACTCTTCATCCCCTCATCTTGTAAAAGGCCTCATCTTGTGATCTGGTCCCTGCCTGCCTTTCTTATTTTTATCTCATGACACAAAAGCTCACTCACACTACCCCTCAGATTTCCTAAGCTTGCCCCCATTTAGTGACTTCATCTCTGTTCTTGTCTCTACCTCTCATATCCTTTCCCCACATAATCACACAGCTGGTTCCTTCTATTTAGATCTCAGCTCCAACATCAGCCCCTCAGATAAGTTTTTTCCTGGATACCCTTTCAAACATTATACCATATACATTCCTTTCTGGCCTATTGCCTCAAATTATTATTTGCAGGGCATTTATTATTATATGAAATTATTTTATGTATTTTTAACTCAATTATTGTCTATCTCGCCAACTAGACTAGGAGCTCCATGAGAACAGGACTATGTCCGTGAGATATGTCTAATGTCTGGATCTGTGTTGTTCACTAACAGCAGTCATGAGCCACATAGAACTATTTAAATTATAATAAAATTAAATCAATAATATTAAAAATGCAGTTCATCGGTAATACAGCCACATTTCAGTGCTCAGTAATCACATGTGGTTAATGGTTATCATATTGGGCAGCCCTGAGAACATATCCATTATCACAGAAAGTTCTATTTCACAGTATTAACCTAGAGCAAAGATTGAAAAATAGTGGTCACCCTATAAATATTTGTTGAATAAGTGAATGAATCAATGACCCTTTGTAATCTTCTCTCAATTTCAAGTCACCCTCCCTGCTTTTGTGGCTTCTAACTCTTATCAGTGAGGTAAACTAGATAATATCCACAAGATAACTTCCAGCTTGGTGAGGGACTCAAACGAATGTTGCAGGAGACGAGGCTATGAAATGGAGTCTAAAAGAGAATGCTGGTGGTGATATGGTCATGCTTCCATAGCATGTGAAGAGTGGATTATTGGGAGAGAATCATACTTGTCCTGTATGACTTCACAGACTTAGAAAGCAGACTTAGGGTCAAGGTTCCAATAGAGCTCTTTTTAATATAACACAGGCTGGTTTGTGTGGTAATGGGTTTGCTGTTGCTACTAAAAGTACTAAAAATGAGACTGAGCGTCCATGTGTTAAGGGTATTACAAAAAGGATTCCTGCTTCTTGAATGAGGAGGAAGGTTTGGTTACTGAGAAACCAGAAAAGACAGATTCTTTGATCCAATGACTCCCTGACTTCCCCATAATATCAATTTCGAAGAGGTAATAATAAGCCTCTCACTATTCCTAGCATCTATTGAACAACCCAATCCTGTTTGCCTTTCACAGTGGTTACCATTAAGTCAGTGGTATGCTGGAAAGACTAGAGATGCTGAAACAAGAATTAGGCTCTAATCTTCTCTCTTCGGTTATGTGACCTTGGGCCAGGGACTAGCCAGCATGAGTTCACTGTCCTCCTGAGAAAAGGGGGCTGTATCTGCCACACTGGGTGAGAAGATTGTAATGAGAACAAAACCAAAGACCCTAGAACACAGTAAGGTAATGCTCACTTCAAGCAGGGCAGAATTTTACCTTCTGTATCATCATTGCCATCCCTATGTTGTGGGCATAGTAACATAATTTTAAAGCCATGATTGCATTGCTTTGAATGAATATGAAGCAGAGAAAGAAAGAGAGAGAGAGAGAGAGAGAGAGAGAGAGAGAGAGAGAGAGAGAGAGAGATTATAACTTCTGCTGAGACTGGAAAATAGCAATAGCAAACATTTATAAAGCAACTATTATGTGTCAGTCCTTGGGGATTAAAAAAAAATGCTCATTAGAAGACCATATGGAAGAGGGCAAGCTAGACATACACCCACAGAGCAAGCTATAAAGCAAAGCAAACAGAGACACAGTTAAAATGGAGTTTCAGAGACAAGTTTGTGAAAGAACTGGGGAGAAAGAGCTTAATCCTAAAATAAGATTTTGGGAAGACCTCTTGGAATGGTCTTTGAGCTGGATGTTGAAATATGAGGAGGGTTATTAAAAGTAGATGATGAGGTTGAGAAATGGAAGAGGGAAGATAAAGGTATTCCTAGCAGAAGGATTAGAGTGGAAAACAATGAGGGGATTATTTGGGGAATTACTTTTGAAGGCTTGTCCTTTTCGCATGACCCCTATCTTGTCCTTAGCCATGATTACCAGGGTTTCACTGGTCAATGTGTTAATGTTTAGAATTTAGCAAGTGTGATGCAGGGAGAGAAGGGCAGGATATGTATAACTTCAGTGGCCTGTTCAGGGGATACGTGCTGATGATTTTGTCTAAGGAATTGGGAGGGGACAAACTAGAGGATGCAAATCACAAAATGTGTCTTCACACACCTGAAGGCCCCTTGGGCAAAGAAAGACCTTTCCATACAAATAGATGACTTTGTGGTCAGTGGCACGAACTCTTGCAAGACCAAGATGTTTTATCTGGACTGAGCAGAGGAGAGTGTTTTTAAGGTCCCCACCTGTAGTGCTTCAAATAAATTCATTGCAGCCTCAGCTGGACCATCTAAACTCAACAGGGGCCCAGTAGCTGATTTGGAATCTCTGAGCTGCTTCTCCTTGGTTGAAATGGAGTCACAGCTCCCCCTTCTGGGAACCAAAGTGCCATCCAGCCCCGGAAAAACCTGTGTGGAAAAGGCATTATTGCAGATGGTCCTGAAACCCTCACATTTTTTCCCTCAGTGCTTGCCTGCACGCCCCCCCCCCCCCGAAACACTCATCTCAGAGTCTGGGTACATACTTCTGTGAAGGCCTGATTCTGAGTTCTCAAAGGCCTTTCATAGGCCTTTGTATTTCTCCTTCTGTGTGACTATGAGTCCCAGTCTTCCTGTTGGGTGATGCCTTCACACAGGGGAACACGATTTGGTGCAGAGGATGCAATTCCCTTTGGGGGAATACAGCAAGTAGGGACAGTTTCTGGATCTGTGTGTGCACGCCTGTATGAGTGCATGTGTTCCCACACAGGCTCTTGTGACTGGGAGAGGTGTAACATCCGTAAGGGCAAGATTCTCCATAACATAAAGGCATTAATTTGCCGGATGTATTTGCATCATCAGTGGATGGGTATACACCTGATTCTATGGAAAGCAGCCATGCCTTAATAAAGAGCTCAGGTACAGTTCGGATGCTCTATGATCACAGCCAATATTGGACCTCTGCCTGCATGCAATTCTCTGAAGACATTGGAGAAAGAATGCATGTTTATGTGTGAGTGTGTGAGTGTGTGAGTGTGTGTGTGTGTGTGTGTGTGTGTCTAATGAGAATGACTGAGGCATTAGACCCTTTCTCTTCTGGATCACATTTCCAGGTGGAGCAGCTTTGAAATGCATCTCCGAAAAGAGAAGTTTGATGAGTGAAGACAGCGATTGTCTTGGGTGGGAGCACAGTGACAGGATAGGGGTGAGGAGCAAGATATAGTCCCTGGGCAGTGTGGCATTGATCTGGGTGGCAGGCAGCACAAGTTCTAGCCCTGGGCATACCACCAACTCCCTAGAGAATGTTGGAGAATTCTCCTTCCCTCTCTGGGCCACAGAGTCCTGCCTGTCTGTTCTTTAATAGTCCTTCTAGATTTGATTGTCTATGGATTGAAAGAGAGAAAATGTGAGCAGCTCCTTACATAGGATCTCCTCTGCCTCACACTCCCACACAAAATGAACTTGGGAGCTCTGGTCTGATGGAGTTTCTGGAAGATTCCTTGTAGCTCTATGAAGGCTCCAGTTTCAGGAATCAGCCTCTGGCCAGAGAATGGTGTGTCTGCAAGTGCTTGCAGGTAGCACCCGCACCCACCCGTCAGGGCAGGTTCCTGCCAACACATGTTTGCTTTTATTTCTCCCCAGAAGATACATATTACAAACATATAAATAATTTTTAAGACATGTATATTTCTTCTCTTATTTTCCCAAAAGGTCTTTTTAGCAGCCCCTTCCTAGCCAATAAGAGGCTATGTTCCAGCCCCTCAGACCTCGTCCTCCCCTAGTCTTGCTTCTGAGAGCTAAACGGCCACAAACGGCTGCCTCTTACCTTGGAAAAGTAACAGCTGCCGAATCTGGAAGCCATGAACAGCAGTAAAACTCAGCATTTTTGCTGAGTAGGGCAAGCCTTTAGGAGGCCGCCCGGAATCCAATCAATGGCTGGCCTCAACGTCCCAGCCTAGCAGGACCTAGCCAGGGTGCCCAGGGACTTACCTAGAGAGCTTCCTGAGAGGTGGAGGAAAGAGGAAAGAGGGTCTTGGCCTGAACTGTCTTCCTTACTGAGAGCCTTTCCACCACCCCTGTGCCCTTGGCAGTATTTTGGAGCCTAGCGAGAGATGTGAGGTGCAAACAGACAGCAGGGCAGCAATTTAAGTCAATTACCGCCATATCCTGCCACGAGTTCCCACCCACAACCTGTTCCCAAATTGTAGGTCTCCCTCAGTACACACACATACACACACACACTGCCTCCTCCCAATGTCCTCCTAACTCCAGGGGAACTATGATAAGGAACAGTTTAGGAAGAAGAGATTCTCGTGGGCTCCTCACGCCTGTCTGAAATGGGGAAGGGAAGGAGGAATCTGTCGTGGGGAAGCACCCATCCATCTCCCTTCGTGTTACCGAGCGCTTACCCCAAATGAAATTTGCAGGCATTTGAGATCCTGTGGAACTATGATGGGTGAGCAAGTCCCTGAGGGCTCTGTCTCCTTTTCCTTTGGGGGAATCCATGCAAACTTGCCCAGATTGTCCCCCAAAGCACCAGAAGCCAAAGGTGCTGTGATGCTGCTATAATTACAAACGGAGAAGCGGGCAGACTCTACCCAAGACTCCTCAAGCCCCAGATAAGGAGCCCACTGCTGACTTCCTCCTTCTCTGTCACCCACTATCCAGTGACTCCAAATTCCCATCAGAATGCTGGAGTCTGTCTAGTGTGGAATTTAAAGTGACAGCATCTCCTTGCCTCAAGGTTTGGCCATTTCTTTCACATGAAATGGTGAGTCCAAGCGTTAGCAGGTCTCCATCCTTTGGAGAATTTCCTTCCTGGGTACCAATATTGGGCTAAATAAGGCACCATCCTTACCCCCATAACCCTCCCCAAATCCCAAGCCAAGAGCCCAGTGAGGAAGTCCACAGAGGGTTTCCCAAGAGCCTACGTGATCCCATCGTGAGGATCCCATTTTCGTGTAAGCTGGAGACCTAATTAAAAAGACACATACAAATACACACGTACAAACATGCCCATACACACACATACATCGTGCGGTAAGTAGGTTATAGGACCTCTCTTCACCCCTCCCGTGTTCGTATACACACACACATACACACACACACACACACACACACACCAAGCACACACGCATCAAACGCACGACGCTGCACACGCAGACACACTGGCACCACATCAAGTCCCTACCACGGTACACACGTCGGGAGCGCGCTGGGAGCACACATGCCACTTCCTAAAACCCGCATTTAACCCTACGCACCCCAGAATACAGAGCCCCCCCCCCCACCAACCCCCTTCCCAGGAACCTAAGAGGAGTCGGAGGCAGCAGACGATGAGGGGAGAGCGGAAAGGTGCCGAGAGGACCGGGGGCTGGGCGGGCGGGCGGGCGGGGGCGCCCCTCCTGCGGCCCGCGGTCTCCAAGGGCAGATGGGCTGCGGGGCACTGCGCCCGGGCCGCCTTACCTGGAGTCAATGTCCGTCTTGGGCGGAGAGCTGCGGGTGGACGCTTTTTATTCGGTTCGGTGGGAACTTGGGAGAGCCCTGCGTCCAGCTCGCATCCCGGGAACGGCGAGGGGACTGCAGGCGTGAGGGTACCTGGCTCCTAGCAGCCTGGCTCATACTCAGCCGCCAAGTCCCCTTGGCTGGTCCCGAGGACAGGCATGAATCCCGGCTCCGGAAGGCGGTCACTGTTCCCTCTGCCCCTCGGCGCTCTCGCTCTCGCTCTGGCTCGCTCACTCTCCCCCCACCTCTCTCTCTCCTGCGTTCGTTCGCCTGCGCTTCCCTCCTCCCCCCGCGCGGGATCAGTTCGCAGCCGTGGGGACCCGGAGCGAGGCAGCGAGCGAATGGAGAGGGAAGTCCAAGTGCGCCGCGGTCTCTGGGCGGGGAGCGGAGCGAGGAGGCCGGGCTACGCTGGGGGAGGGGCTTACCCGGAGACGGGCGAAAATGAATGGGGGAGCGGGCCGGGGTGGAGGTGGGGGGTGGGAAGGGAGGATCCCAGAGCCCGGTTTATTCTGAGTAGTGTTTTGTACATCTTTAGGCGATAGAGGAGAGGGGGAGGAGGAGAACGACGAGGGGGAGGGGGAGGAGAGGAGAGAGGCCTCTTTGGAGGGAGGGGCGGCCTGAGTGGGCTGAGGCTGGGCCACTGGGGACTCTCTTAGATCTGAGGATAGGGGGTGGCACGTCCCCGTGTGTGAGCAGCGACGGGGGCTGCGAAAGCCGCATCGTGATGTTTTCTTAAAGCGCGTCTGTAGCGGCGCGAGTCACGACTGTCTGCGTGTTGCTGGGTCTGCGGGTGCTCTTGTGTCTGTGTGTGTCTGAGTGTGATTTTGTCTGGGGAGGGGCCCGTGTGAGTCCGCTTGTACCTATGTGCCTCTCTGCGAGTATTTAAGCCGGTTTGTTTCTCTGATTGTGTAGGCGGGAGCCCACGGAACCTCCCGGAATTAAGCAAGCGCTTCTCTCAGTGGGCAGGATGGAGGCGTGAGCAGCCTAGGGGACGCAAAGTTCTCTGGATCAAACCAGAGACAGGGAAAGGGCGAGAGGACTGAGGGGGCGAAAGCATGCGTAGAGAGGCAGCCAAGGAGACGGGAGGGAGCCTGAGATGCAGGCTGCAGTGGCCGACACGACACGGGGCCTCTGCTGGAGGCAGAAAAGGAGGCCAGTAGACACTCGGAATTCTCACAGGGTGCACAGTCAGGATGTTCGCTTCCTTCGCTTCCTTTTTAAACATCAACTAAATCAGCAAGGATGATCCCTAGCCCCTGGAAGCTTAGGCAGTGGTAGGCAGCGCCAGTGAAGCTACCAGATGGAGGAGCAGGGAGCAATAAGGGAAAAGTGATGAGAAATTTTAAGGAACCCGGATTCAGTCCAAGTGCAGGCTCCAGACCCGGTGGAATCCTGGAGCTATGTGATCTTGGTCACACTTATTACCTCTTATGCCTCAAGTCCTCACCTGTATAATAAGAGTACAACTACCTATCTATCATGATTGGTGTAAGATTTAAATGAGTTAATGTAACTAAAAGTACTTAGGATTCTGCCACACCTAGCAAGTACTGAAAGCATGCTATCTGTAATTATGATTGCTAGTGTTATCAATGCCATTATTATGCAAAGGAGGCTAGGCGACGTGCGATAACTACAGAGACCCAGAAGGATCAAGGGGCTAAGTGAATCAGAGGAAGAGGAGTCTTGAAACAAAACAGAAGACACATTTTTTTTTGAGTGAGAAACGAGGAGGAGACAGAGACCTAACCAGAATGAGCCCAGGTCTCAGCGATACAGGCCTGGGGGGCGGAGGAGGAGGGAGAAAGGGTAGCGCTACAGTTCAGTTCCAAACTCCTCTGTGCTTCGGCTTCATTCTCATCCGAATGAGGGGTAGTCAGCACCACGGACAGCTCTCCAGCCACTGACCACGGCAGTGATTGATTTCTCTCTCTGCCAGGTGAAAACTTCTCTTTTTCGTTCGGACCATTTTTTTTTTTTTTTTCCTTCCCTGAGCGATGGTTCCTAAGACAGTTCTGACTTTGATCCCAACCACAGAGAGATACCGCTCACCACCACACACTGCTTCTCCTGTCCAGGTTAACATCTCCTGTTCTTCCCCCTTCCTTTTTTCATTCTCCCAGGCCTTTTCTCTCCGTCTTTCCCTAACCTATCCCTTCCTTTTTTCTTTCCTTCTTTTCTCTGTGTTTCTCCATCATCTCTCCTTGAGTGAGAGTAGGCAGCAGCAGCCTTGCTGGGAATGTAGTTTTGAAATCAGTCTGAAACAATGTAGTTAGGCAGCTTCCGAGGAGGCCTAGGTTACAGACTGATTCCTCTTGGCTCTTCTCTCTTAATCAACCTCCCAACACAGGCTGTGGTCCAGATGTCTTAGAAAAGAGAGGACTTCACACTGTGGAACATTTCCCTTTCTTCCTCTCCTCCACCCCACACAGCCAATATTTCCCTCAGGAAACACAGAATCCTTCCCAGTTCCAACTATTGTGAGAATAAAAGAGAAGAGGGAATGAGAGGGCTTTTGAACTTCCACCATGCACCTGGAATTTCATATGAAACTTTCCTATTTTATATTGGATAATTCTCAAAATGCTGTGAGGTATGAGGTAGGTAATACTATCCCATTTTTACATCATAGAAAATGAGACCTTGGAAAACTTGAGTAGCATGCCAAGGGATAATTCCACACCCAAGTCTAAGTCCAAAATCTTTACTGCAGTTTCTGGAAGTAATGGAGAAGCATTGGAGTAATTGGAAAAGCTTAGAATTTTAATGGGGCCACCACACTCAACCATAAATATCAACTTAAATGGCTGGGACCATTGCATCCTTTGTGCCAATGGAGTGTTTATCAGCTCTTGTCCCCAGAGGAGGAGGTGAAGGCTTTGCATGGACAGATGTAAGACTTAACCAAACCCTATGGATTGTGAGTTTTGAATAAAACTCCAACGTTCCCAGGTCTTATTTCATTTGCACTTGGTTCTGTTTAGCTTCCCTGTTTTTATGAAGAAAGGCTAAGAGAGCCATTTTTAAAAGTCTCCAAAGACCCCTTGGTCATCAGCAAAGTTCTCAGTGTAAAGCATTCCTAATGACTTATGGAGAAAGCAATCAGAACCATATGGATAACATTTCTGCAGAAATACACATGGGTGGGAAAAGGTTTAGAGGCCAAAAATATATTTCTTTTTTTTTCTCCTTTGCCAAAGAAAGAACATTTAAGGCAGCTTGAGATATGTGAGAAATGTCTTGTTCTTTCTTTGGGGTGGGTGTTGGTGAGCAGCTGTTTGCTATTTCCACTGAATTTACCAAGGGCTTGCATGTGGAGAAGCTGCCAAAGAATCGGGGTAGACTTAAGAAGGAACTTCCTGTCTTTAGATCTTGGGTGATAAAAAATGGGACCTTTGCCAAGGACATTTTAATGAGACAATGGGATGGTTCATTTTTATTTTCCCATTATGATGATCTGATAAGCATGGTATATTTGCCATCATAGGCCCTTCTGAGAACCTCCCAATTCCAATAGACCCTCTCTCTCTCCTGAAAAATATACTTACAAAAACACTTACAAAGTTTTGTGTGGCATTTCATTTGCCAGTCTCATTCATGGATGTGTTTACCTGGACCCAGCCTCAAGATCTCTGGAGTAGATGATTTTTCTGCTCTCCAGGCTGACCTTAAAT
Organism: Murina feae; assembly: GCA_004026665.1. Lineage (NCBI taxonomy): Eukaryota > Metazoa > Chordata > Mammalia > Chiroptera > Vespertilionidae > Murina > Murina feae. Next base: position 202,657 of record PVJC01000007.1, read on the forward strand.
TTTATAGGTTGCTTCATTATATTTGAGCTTGAGAATTTGGAAAGTGGGAGCCAACAGGGAAATAAAAAATCAGGTAAACAGCCCTTTTTGTAGGAATAGACAAGAAATATAGATAAATGTTCAGGGACAAAAATGGAGGTTTTACTTCCCCCTCTGTAAATAAAGGTAAGATTGAGCCCTATTTGTGCAGGACTCTGAGCCACCTGCCACTGCCTCAGAAGCTTAAGTTTACTACTCCTGTCAGATCTCAAAGGAGTTGAAATACCTTAATCTGGGGTTCTTTGGGTTCAGAACAGACGGAACAACTTAAGCCCACATGGGTTAAGTGCCTACTGAAGATTCAGAAATAAATATTTTCTGTGGTATGTGTCTTCTAAGAGCTCAAGTCCATTGCTGAGCCATACTTATCTCTAAACAATCACAATGTACCACAGTATGTAGCTGGCATGGCAGGGTCTATAGGAAAAGCTGCAGAAACTAAGAGGAGAACAAGTTTGCCTTTATAGGAGATGCAATGTTTTACACCTAGCAAGAGTTATTTTTACTTTGTTTTAAGGGCAGCTGAATTAATAAGAACTAATATTTACTGAGTGATTACTATGTATGAGCAACATTCAGGCCTTTCATATCTTTCTCATCTAAGTTTTTATTAGCATGTCCTAATTGAATAAAAATGAGATATGACATTTAGTCTTCTCTCTCTTTCTCTTGCTCCCCCCTCCCTACTTTTTCCTTTTTACTGTCACCCTTTCCCAAACCTGCTGGGAAAATAAGCTAAAAACACATCTCTTATCCACCATTCTATTAATCCAAAACCTGGAGGATTTGCATTGCATACCAAAGTACCAAAATCAGAACCTTTCTGCCCAGAATTAAATGCCCTCCATCACCTGGCTGCTGTTCTTTACTGTATTATTTACACCTAGTTATCTTCACTGTTAACAAAAATCAACTCCTCATTGCTTCCAGTTTCAAGTGTCCCTCTTCCTATGCCCTAATTAGGCACAGCCCTTCTACTTTCATGTCTCCTTTTCCCCAGTAGCCTTTCAGTTCTGCATGATAACAGGTGCCCTATTATCCTCTTTCTCACACCTGAAGTCTCTGTCATAACATGTATCATCATTGTAATTAAACAGCAATGGGGGATATTATTTGTTTAACATGTAATTCCTGAACCAGAACTAGAACTCAAGGGCTTAAAAGTTATATTCACAATGAGACTCTGGCACATAAAGAAATACAGTGAAAAGGTATTAACTGTGCCCTGTGTGCCCAGAAAGTACTCAGTGTACTTCACAAATGTTATTTCATATACCTCAAATAGTCCTGAGATATCAGTACTATTATTATGATTATAAGCCCCATATTCAGATGAGAAAAACTAAGACACTGGGAGGCTAAATGCATTTCCCAATATCACATACCTGATCCAAGATTCTAGCTCAGGCCACCTGTTACAGAAGCCATGCTCAGAGCCACTGTGCTGCCCCAGGCCTTTGCATGGGAGGAGCCCAGGATATATTTAATGAACAAATAAGAATTCTTTGTAAACCCTTCAGTCTTTTAGACTATTGATACCCTTCACTGTCTGCCTTTTCTGATGCCTATTTGTGATCTTGGTATTCCTGGCTACTGGCTGTGTTCTTTCAGCAAGCAAACTGGTATTCTGGAGCCATGCCCTCACCCACGAATGCCTTGAGGAGGAATTGCATGCCTCCTGGTCTCACAACAGGCTCCCTCGGCCAGGAGAATGGATGCATTTGGACAAGAGCCTTGTGCAGGCTTCTTTCCCTGGATATGCCTAGTTCTCTCTCTCAACTCCCTCTCTCTTCCATGTTGCCAAAGTTCCGTTTCCTGAAGCCTGAGCTTGCCATGGCCATTACCTTAGTGGCATATGATTTCTGAAAAGGGATTTTTTTAAAAGATGTCCAGAAAAACACTATCCTGTTGGCTTAGTGTCAAAGGATCACCCTATAGCCAACTGCAGTAGTCTGCGTGAATTAGCCCTTTTGAAATCTCAGATAGCTTATCCCTTGTTTTGCTTTGCTTTTTGGAACCTCACTTCTGCAATGACTGAAAGATGAGGTAGGCACGGCAGGTAGCCCCACTTTACCGAAAAGGAAACAGGCTCAGGAACTTGGTATGACTCACAGAGGAGCACACTTTTGAAATGATGGACCCACAGCTTGACCCAGGTATTCAAACTCATCAAGGCTGGTGAACTGGTTCTCTCTTTATTTCTCTGTTAAACACTGTTTTGGTGGTTTAATGACCAATCCATTCCACTCTCTGTCTTCTCACCTTCCTCTTTGTAATAATAGGCTTGCCTTACCCCAGCTGTAACTTTCTGCCACATTCCACTAGAGGGAACTCTACATAGGCTGTTGGTAGGGTTTGAGTGCCTTACATTCATTTTCCTCTTGTGCTAACACCACTTTTAATTTCCTTTGGGAAACCAGCCTTTTAAGTCTCTCAGTCCTTGTGGTTCTACGGGTACTGATTCTAGCCCTGGCACTAGGGCATATGACCAAGATCAGCCAGGCAGGGTGTTCTATCCCAGTGGTCACTGTGGTGAGTTTACAGATGGGTACAATCTGTCAGCCCTGGCACATTTACTGGAACCATTATTAAAGCGTACTCACAAAAACAATATGTAAGAATGGGCATACTTAAGTGGTAAAAGCCAAGCCTGGAGTTCTGGTGATTACCTTTGTCACCACAATGAGGAGGCCTGATGGGGAATGAAAGGCTTATCCACAAGATAGACCCAGAGATACCTGGAGTCACAGATGGACACTGGACCCTCTCAGGCAACAACATTCCTTTCTATTTAAGCCAGTGTGCTTGGGTTTTTGTCACTCACTGTCAAATGCATCCTGATAGCATTATCCATCAGGACGACTGACTTTTAGATACACAACCTTGAAGCACTTGATTTACAGAGACCAGAAGTAGAGAGATGAACTTGGAGCCAGTTGACCAGCCAACAGTCTAGTTCTGTCTCCAGGAAGCCCTGTGCTCCAGACAAAGCAAGACTATTTGTTCTTCTGGGACATGGGTTCTCAACTTATTTGGCAGGCAGAATTCTAGAACTGACCCCAGTACTTCTGCCCTTGTATAATCCCTCTCCTTGGAGTGGGGTTAGAACCTGTGAATATAATGAGATAGAACTCTCATTACTATGTTAGATTATCTAGCAAGGAACAGTGGGTGATCTCTAAGTCTCTGATTGACAGCTAGCAGGAAACTAGGAAACTGAGTCCTACAACCAGAAGGAAGTGGATTCTGCCTACAATGTTTGAGCTGAGGACACCAAGCTCTAGATGACAGTCACAGCCTTAGCTCACCCTCTGCTTTCAGTCTGATGAGACTCTGAATAAAGAATTCACTCACTCTGAGCCTGGACTTCTGACCTGCAGAAACTGTGAGACAATAAATGCGGACTATTTTTTAAGCCATTAAATGTGTGGGAATTTGTTGCACACCAACAGAAAATTACTATAATCTATCACTTGGGTAGTTGCATTAAATCATCTCTACAGTTTCTCCTTTCAGATCTGACCATGAACAATCAGGTGACAGAATCTGCTGCTGCTAAATATCTGCAGGTTCCTATATGATATCTCAATGCCCGATAGCCTGCCTCACATCTATTCACAAATACCTTCCGGGCGAGAGAAGGGAAAATCCCTCCTACTCAGCTTGCAAAGCTATCCCATCAGTGCTTCCTTGTCCTGTTGATTTATAATTTTGAAGTTAATTCCACTTGGATACCCATGATTACTGGGGGTGGGGGAAGTGAAAGAGAGTGTCTATTTATCCCACAGCTTGCTCTCGACCAGGAAGACAGTCTTCCAATCTGGTGACATCATTTTTTTTTCTGTGATGGGAATAAATACTAATTATTTTCAAGTCAGTGAGTATAGTGGATGTGAGAAATATAGTTTGAAGTCCAACAGATTTGGATGCAAACCTGGCATCACCATTCCCCAGGAAGGCACAAAATAAGCCTTACCAGGAACTGTACACATGCAGCATTAACCCTTCAGGGCTCAATGTCTTCATTTGACAAATGAGGATCCAATAAGTTACCTGGGATTTACTTATTGAGTCCCTTCTCTAAGCCGGACATCTGGTCCACAGCAGTGAACGAATCATTCCCCTTGGGAGTGTACAGTCTCATTAGGAAGTAACCCTTATCCCAACAAGGTTGTTGTAATGATTAAATGAGATAAGCTCTTAACAGGAAGCCTGATATATGGTACCTAAATCAATGGGAGCTAGGCTTAGAGGTGTTATACCTCCCACTAATAATCACATAATTATTAATAACAGCACTTAATGAGCACTTACTTTGGAGCAGGCATTTCTCTGTTTTCCATGCATCAACTCATAGAATCTTCATAAGAATTTCAATAGGTAGGTGCTATGATTATCATCCCTAAAGAGAAAAAAAATTAGTAAGACATAAATTCATATAGTTGAGCCCAAAATTCAATGCACTTAACCATGATTCTAGGACACCTCTAATTTTATCCTTTAAAGTAAGAGGAATGAAAAGGGGAGAGCATTGTTTTGTTTACATGTTTCATTTTGAGTGGTAAACCTTTCCCTATACCCCTGTGTATATACTGTGAGTACTCCATACATGACAGATTCTAAGCAAGTTACCATCACTGACTGGGTCAGTCAAAATGATATCACTAGCATTGCTGTTTTTCCTTATTGTTTTTATTTGCAACATATTTTATGCCTAAAATGTGCCAGGAAGTTTGCTAAGAACTTCACAAATATTATATAATTAAATTCATTGATTAAAATAAGCTTCAAAAAAGCCATGAGTCACAGATTTTCTCTACTCTCACAGATGAAGAAACTGAAGATCCAAGAAGTAAAATGATCCCAGCTGTTGTGGCTCAATGGCTAAGTGTCGCCTCATGAAGTCAGAGGTCAAGGTTTATTTCCTGGTCAGGGCATATGCAGATTTGCAGGCTCAATGCCCAGTAGGGGGCATGCAGGAGGCAGCCAACTGATCATTCTTTCTCATCACTGATGTTTCTCTCTCTCTCTCTCTCCCTCTCCCTTCCTCTCTTTGAAATCAATAAAAACATATTTTTAAAAAAAAGAAGTAAAATGATTTGCTCAAAAACCCCAGCTAGCAAGAGCTGACGTTTGGCTTTAAATCCCAACCCCATGAGTCGGTGTCCTTAATTGCTGTCCTTATCTGTTCTCAGCCATGCTAGGTCACACCTTTGCAAACTGTAACACAGGAGTGCAAGCCCCACTTACTTGTGTCCACAGTGACATTAAAGTAGCAATGAAACACATTTTCATTCCGCTTCAGCATCACTGTTCCTGAGAAGGTACGGTTGTCTTATTATTTTATGACATAAATATCCTTTTGTCAGTGTTTATAATTGACTTCTATTGCAATTAGCTTGAGTTTAGCTGGCTAATCCTGATTTTGTTTTTGGTTGGGTTTTTTAAAGTTAACTTTATTGTTGAAAGTACTACAGATGTCCCCCTTTTTTTCTCCCGTTAACCCCCCTGCACCCTGCTCCCATCCCCCGCCCTTTTGTTTCAAACCACCAGATATGCTTAGATTTTCAATATTTCTTGATGCCTCCTTAGTGTTACCTCTTGTCTATCTCTTGCCTGGGGCAGCCATTGCCAGTGGATCACGAGACCCTCTCCCACAGAACCCCCAAACACTTCTCATTACAGCCCTCTCAGCAACAACCACCCATCGGTTATACTAGTCTCGGGAGGTGACACTCAAGTGTCAGCCCTGTGTGTTCTCTGCCTGAAACGGGTGAAGGCCCTGTCTCTGTAGATGCTAGAGATGAAAGCATACCTGTCTGATGACAAGATCAAATAGAAAAAAAAAAACACCTAAATTGTGAACCAAGGGTAACTTTCTCTTTCCATCCTGAAGGCCAAGCACTGTGTGACTTCTACCCTCCCCCATGTTTCATTACAGATGTCAGCACAGAAAAATCATTTACGGAGCCCGGGTCCCTACTGCCAGCTTGTGTTAAATACAATATTTGTGAAATCCAGACATAGTTGTAGGTATCAAACCTCATTTCATTGGTGATGCAGGCTTTACTAGTGACAGGTAGCCCAAGAAACAAATTCATGTCTGTTTGCTTAAACAATGAGTGGGTTCACAAAGCCACGGTTAATGAACATAGGCATTGTTTTTCTCTGCCAGGACAGGTGCCTGCGTTAGATGTTGCAGGTAATAACACTGTTCAGCAAGCATGCCAGGATCCAACCAAGCCATGCGCGTTTCCATGCGAATCATCCTGCTGGGTCGCTGAACACGCCAGGGGCTGCAACAACTCTTCAGACAGGCTTTGAACAGGAGCACTTAATCAAACTGGCAGTATCAATTAGCATTCTCTTGCTTAGAAATGACAAGAAACTCATATGAAACTAACTGCAGAGAAAAAAAGAAAAGCATTGCTTCATGTAACTGGAAAAAAAAAAAGACATAGAACTTGCTTGGATTTAACTTCATGTCATTAGGACCCATCCTGCCTGCCTCTCTCAGTTCCTTGTTCCTCTGGGTGGCTAAGTGGTCAAGCAGAAGTCCTTTGCACATAGCTGAAGAGTGAATGCTAACTGCTCCTGGAAGTCCCAACAAAAACTCAAGACTAGAAGTCTAAATGGCTGCAGCGGGGTTGTGTCTCCATCACTGAATTTCCATCATGGTGCTCTATGCTCCACATTCCGGGGATAACTCACTATCACCTCAGTCAGGTGAATTATGGGGAAAAGGTGGCTCCTCAGAAGAAAATTTGGGGGTGCTATCAGCAGAAATACAGGGAGAAAGATAAGTGATACAAAAGCAACAAATGTCCACATCACTAACCCATTTGACCCAAATCATACCTGGCTGCTAGTCTCCCTTAGGAATACACACACAAACACACAAAACACATTTAAATTAAATTTTAAGTATTTTTTTAAGTATTTCACCTAAAAGCAACAGCGGATACTTAGGATATTCACCTTTACAGATAGTTCTGTCCACCTCAGTATCTTAGAATCAGTATCTTCATCTCTTAAAACCAATACCTCTTTTTCAACATGCAGACCATGTTTTTCTTACATCTTTCCTAGGGTTCTTTTAGCATCCTAGAACTTTAACAGAGAGAAGCTTAAATATTGCTGAACCTTCCACATTTTACAATTCAACGATCATAGTTAATTTTTAAATATTCTAATGATGTTATTAAACATCACCAAAGATAGTAAAAATTGATTTTATTCCTTCTGATAAATTTACATGCCCAAACTCAAAAGCATCACAAAGAACAGGAGAAAATGCATGTGATTAGAAAGTGGGAGCTAGAAATGTGTTATTGGTTTTTAATTGCCTCCTTTTCCTGTCTTAAGAGACTACAGAGCATAATTCAGGTATCTATGTATTGAAAATATCAAACCAATGAGCAATAACCTATATATGGCATTTCCCACTCTTTGATCTCCACAAGTAGCTCTAGTATATTGATTGTTTTAAGCACATGGGTGGCAATGTATAATCAATATGTTGAGAGATCTATGAAACTGGCATGTAAGAAGAAGCCAAGAATTACATTCAGAGGCTCATATTCTCCTGGTGGCTTTTGTATTCATTCAACCATGTGGTCCTGTGATTAGCACAGACTCTGATGCCCAGGTCTCAGTGCTATGGCAACAGAATCTCAGCTGATGAACTGCGCCTAAAGATGAGAGCAATCTACTTCTCTCCTACCAGATCATCACCAACCTTCTAAAAGCTGTCTGGTAGAAGAACTCACAAAACTTCTAAGATCTCATATAGAAATTTAAAGTTACTATAAGAAACTAGATATATCATAATAAAATATGGCAGAAGAATAGTTCTGTGTGGTTATAAAGACTTCCACATAGTGGTAAAGAGCATGTTTGCAGCCAGACAAACCTGGGTTCAAATTTCACCTCTGTCATTCATTTCCTTGGGCCATATTGCTTCACCACTCTTGAGTACCACTTTTCTGATAAGTAAAATGGGCCCCATAATATTTAGTTTAGGGAAATGAGTAAAGATTAAAACTATCACTGCTTGGCAAAATGCCTAACACCTTTAATTCTGTCCAGTGAATGATGAAATCAGATTGTGTTATCTCATTGTCAAGGGAATTAAGGTTAACAGAGTGGCTTACACTGCTTGGTTTATAAATGGTAGATCCAAGATAAAAACTCAGAACTGAAGTTCTCATCTGGCATAGAGAATTGCACTCACTAAATGTTAGTTGAGTGAATGAATGAAAAAAATCAACACACCTACATTCAACAACACCTAGTCCAGTCTTCTTTTTCCTCTTTTTTTTTCTGAATAAAAGGATTAGAAGTTCTAACATATGATGAGCAACCAGAATATATATTCTTCTTGGTACTTTAGCCTAGATAACAAACTAGTAAAACAATGGAAAACGCTCCCCTAGTATGTATAATGTTACCATTTCTTACTGTGTACAGTGAGGAAGGTAAAGCATATGAAAGGAAGAATTTTTTATTTTCTTTTACATTCTGTTAACAAAGTATATTTTTTCAGTCTATAAAAAAATAATTACCTGTAGCTGGGATAGTGTTGCTCAGGGGTTGAGCATCAACTTACGAACCAGGAGGTCACAGCTTGATTCCCAGTCAGGGCACATGCCTGGACTTCAGGCTCCATCCCCAGTAGGAGGTGTGCAGGAGACAGCCAATAGATGACTCTCTTTCATCATTAATGTTTCCATCTCTCTCTCCCTCTTTCTTCCTCTCTGAAATCAATAAAAATATTAAAAATAAAAAATAATTACCTTTAAGATGAAATGAATCTAGGAGTTGAAAAAACTCTGGCTGGTGCCCCAAACCCTTGACAGGCCACCGAGGGTGGGCCAAGACAGGTCCTGACTGCTCTGCAAATCTCTGAAGGCCACCAAAGGGTTTCCTGAAGAAGGCACCCTTCATTTCCCATAGTATTTTATTTTATTTTTTGAAATATATTTTTATTGATTTCAGAGAGGAAGGGAGAGGGAGAGAGAGATAGAAACATCAGTGATGAGAGAGAAGCATTGATCGGCTGCCTCCTGCACACCCCCTACTGGGGATCAATCCCACAACCTGGGCAGGTGCCCTTGGCCAGAATCCAATCTGGGTCTCTTCAGTCCGCAGGCTGATGCTCTATCCAGTGAATCAAACCAGCTAGGGCTCCCATAAGTATTTTATGGACAAGACAAGTGGCAATGTACCTTGATCAATGAGCTAGAATCAAACCCTATTTCTTGTTCCTCTTACTGTTTTCAGGAAAGCAGTCTGGGAGCTGGGAAGAGGAAGAACAGTGTTTTTCTAGCCCATTTCCAAGCTATGCAGTGTGCATTGTTTTCAAGTATGGAGTTGTTATACCTGCCCATAAGGAGCTCAAGCCAGAGTACTTCTGGAGAGCTGTGTTGATATTCCATGGCTCTTCAGGTCTCTAGTGGAATGCAAACTGCCTTTCTCCTCTGTAGACAATACCCCTCTAAGTGGTGATCCTATTTGACTGCCCAGAAATCATTGTGCAAACATCCTTCTCCTGGGGTGTTGCCATTTACCTTCTTCCTTCAAAAAGATGAGTGGGCCTTGCCTGTCTCCTAAATTGTCATGTGGATGGATCCCTCATCACAAAAGGCTCTGCAGAAACATAGGTGAGGCCAGACCTCTTCCAAGGTTTCTGTACTTTTAGAAATCCAAAAGCATCTTTTCTATACGTTAACAGCTACAAAATTCCAGGATTAATAGATCCAGTAGGGACTGTCTGGCTCTAGGAGATCTTGGTCTAGTCTTGAGAGCTGAGATGAAATATCTCATTGTGATATAAAATCTTTTTTGTCTTTAATTTTTGTTGTTGTTGATGATATTTTTTAACAACCATGACTACATTCATCCAATTTAAACTGCATAATCCTCACTGCCTTAGTGAGCCAGCCAAATTCAGGATGTGGTAGACTGAGCGAGGGTCTTACATACTCGGGCACATCAGCAATCATGCTGCAAACAGAATCCCTCGGAATCCAACAACATTGCAACTCCTGGACATTGTTGGATAGGACAATGGGGCTCTAATCTGGTCTGACCCATCTCTTCCCAGCAGCGTTATTTCTCTGAAAGATGAGGGATACCTTAAAGTATCCATGGGGCACTGCATCAAGGCTACAATGTCCTCCAAAGGTCAAGTCCTGCACTCCGCTCCATCCCATTTTCAATCTGATAGTTTGGACCTCAGCTCTCAGGGATTAAAATTAAAACTCCAAACTGAGTTGGTAATATGGAGTGTTCCTTAGGCCACTGAATGGCTGTTGCCACTGAAGACTGACCACCCTCCAAGGAGCATCCCATCTACAGAAAGGAGAAACATTGTCTCCTCTTGAACTAGTTCTTGGAAGAGTCAGTGGCCAGCCAAATGCGGTTATGGAGACACTGAAGGATGTGCTGTGAGTATAACATATACACCATTTATTCAGAGAGAATGGAAAAGGAATGTGAAATGTCTATAATATGTTTATGTTAGTTACATGTTGAAATGATGGTAGTTTTGATATATGGAGTTCAAGGAAATATTGTCATTAATTTCACCCATTTCCTTTCCCTCTTTTTAATGTGGCTACTAGCTGTTCCAAAGGACTTTGGAAGAGGGAATGGTCACTCTAGATGATGGCAATGGAATGATCGGATCCTGAGAGGGAAGAGTGACTTAGTCATGGCCTTGGAGAATGTGTAGAAGGTAAATAATAAATGGTAACTAAACAACCTCATATTTATTCCCCCTTTAATATGCAAAACAACTCTATGGTAACATCAATAATTGCATTCCCATTTGAAATATCAACTAACTGAGGCCAATCGAGTTGGGGTGTTATGCTAAAGATCTAGCCAGAGGAAATTGCAGAACTGGGCGCATAAACACAGGTCTTTCCACTGTCAAACCCATGCTCTCTCTCCTATACCAGACTCTACCTCTGTAAAATGTGTTTACTCTACCATCGCCAGTAGGCTGAAGGTTTTTAGTTTTGATTCTTCATCTTCTCTTATCTCCTTTTGCCCATCACTCACAGAACTGCAAACAGGATTTAATATTGCAGTTTTATTTACTACAATCATTTCTGGCCCCTGAACTCAGCTTGGTGATGTACAAGAATAGTTTGCCCTTTGGGAAAAGAGTGCTGGGTCTGTGTACCTCCAGCCTGAGTCTGTGTTTATGAACCAGCCAGTGTAGAGGGAGACAGCAAGTTGGCTAAGTATGGCTCCAGGGGGAGTGGATTTCTGGCAGTGTTGATAATGGAAAATGGAGAATTTCATCTCCAGGTCAGTGACTGAATCTGGTCCAGTCTTTCACTGTCTGCTCTATATGATAACTTGGTAGATAGAAGCTGGGATTTGGGACATTCTCCAAAGATTTCTCTATTCTCCAAATGCTCTCCCTCCCTCCTTCTAGCCCAATTCTATGTCATTCTTCCAGGCTTAATTCTCTCCCCTGCCTCCCCCCCCAAAAAAATCTTCCCTTATTAATTGGAAATAAAAAGTTAATTCCCACTGACCTCACTTCCTCTCATACAAAATGAGAGAAAAAATTAAGAGTAAATGATACAGAAACACAGGATTAAATGTCATCTTTGTATATTCTAATATAGTTACTTTTATCATTATTAAATAGCATTAATTTAATAAGACATCTTATGTGACTTGTTTTGGAAATGAAAGTTTTAATCATATTTATGAAGGATTTTTTGGTTAATGGTAGTTATTAGGCTGTTGGATAATGTTGTCCATATATATCAGGCATGAAGTATCATTTTTCAAAGGATGGGACACAGTGGTATAATGAAAAGTTCATTATACTCAGAATGAGGAGACTTATATTTAGATAGGACTCTTCTATTTACCTTATATATCATCTTAGGTGAATTCTTACTATAGAAGCCTCAGTTTCCTTTTGTATAAAATGCAAATAATAAAATGTGTCCTTATTTGAGTTGTTATGTCAACTCATCAAGTTGGTTACCCTGAATGTTCATGCCATATTTTTACTATTTTGGTTTGAGAGTAGTGGCTTCCAAGGCAGTAAAGCATACATCTTAGAGATGCAAGAAAAATCCATTATAAGTTTTGAGAAGAAATTAAAATTCTATTTTTCTCATCCTCTGAATTTATTTTCTAATGTGTGTAGGTTATGATAAATGTAATAGATGTGTGTAGCAGTGTATAACATTTATGAATAAGTACATCACATATACAGAGAATGTATTTGATGATATTTTACTGTTGGAATGCACTAACCAAAGTATTATAAATACTGCCCTGGCCAGTGTTTCTCAGTAGTTAAAGTATCAGCCCATGCACCAAAGGGTCTTATGTTTGATTTCTGGTCAAGGGCACATACCTGAGTTGCAGGTTCGATTCCTGGCCTCAGTCAAGGCACATGTGGGAGGCAATCAATTGAAGTTTCTCTCTCATGTTGATCTATCTATCTATCTATCTATCTATCTATCTATCTATCTCTTCCCTTCCCTCCTTCCCTTCCACTCTCTAAAAACTACATCCTTAGGTGAGGGTTAACAACAACAAAAAAATTTAAGTACTATAAATACCACTATTTTAAAAGGGTCCTTTACACTTTTTCTAAGTTATAGACATGGAAGTTGAGAAAGGAAAGATAACTGAACTAAATTAATTAAAATGCAAGATCATGCCTTACACAATAAATTTTAAAAATAAATCATGTAATTTTCATATATCTCACTCTTTTGCTCATAATTTAAAATATTGTTAAATGATAATTATCTTTTTTAAACAGAACATGTTAGTAGTATTTTGTGGAGTCTATAATATTCATAGAAATAAAATTTGTGAAAATAACAGCACAAAGGCTGAGATAAGAGAAATGGAAGTATGCTGTTATAGGGTTTTAGGGGTTTTGTGTGTGTGTTTTGTTTTTGTTTTTGGTGTGTTTTTATTTTTATTTTTTGAGGATATTTTTTCATTGACTTTTAGGGAGAGTGGAAGAGAGAGGGAAAGACAGAGAGAAAAACATCAATGTGAGAGAAACACATCAACTGGTTGCCTCCTGCATGAGCCTTGACCAGGGAACCGGGAGGAGCCTGCAACTGAGGTATGTGCTCTTGACCAGAATCGAACCTGGGACCCTTTGGTCCACAGGCCAATGCTCTATCTGCTGAGTCAAACTGGCTAGGTCTGTTAGGGTTTTTATACAATATGCAATTTGATATAATATTACTTGAAAATAGACTGCAGTAAGTTAAAGATTTATACCATAAGCCTTAGAGCAACCACTAAAATAAACAAAATGAGGATTAACTGGTGAACAAATAGTAGAGATGAAATAGAATCACAGAAAATGCTTAATGAATGAGAACAAAAGTTAGGAAAGTAAATAAGAGAAGTAAACAAGGAACAGATGGCATAAATAGAAAGCAAATAAGCCTAACAGTAGCTATAAACTCAATTTATATCATTAATTAAATAAAATATAAATAATAAAACTCCAAAAAAAGCAAATAGACTGCATAAAAATAGCAATATTTAGTTGTATGATGCTTACAACCTTTTAAATATAAAGCTAAAGATATGGTAAAAGTAAAATAATGGAAAAAAGTATACTACCCTAACATTAAATTTGAAAAATAAATTTATAGTACCCATATTAATGATCAAATAGTAGTCCTAGAAAAGACTACTGAATGAATACATTCCTCAAAAGGCCAGAAACAAAGCAAGTATGTTAATTCTCATTACTAGTAGTCATTATTGTATTGGAGATCTTATAGTGTGCCTTAAGATAAGAGTTAGAAACAAAAAATATTAAGACCCTCGATGATTTGGCCCAGTGGATAGAGCGCCAGCCTGCAGACCAAAGGGTCCTGGATTTGATTCAAGGGTATGTACTTAGATTGCAGGCTCCTTCCTGGCCCGGGCCCTGGTCAGGGCTCATACAGAAGGCAACCAATCGATGTGTTTCTCTCTGTGTTTCCCTCTCTCTTTTCCACTCTCCCTAAAAATCAATGGAAAAATATCCTTGGATGAGGATTAACAAACAACAAAAAAAAGTAAAATAATAAGCTCTTTTTATTTCTTTATTTGCAGATGACATGATTATCTAGTATATCTCCCCCTATCTATTGTAAAGCTGAACGAATGAGTATATAAAATGTATAAAAACAGTTTTTTTAGCCCTAGCCAGTGCTGATCAGTTGGAGCATCATCCCATACATCAAAAAGGTGGCAGGTTTGATTCCAGGGCACATAACTCAGGTTGCTGGCTCTATCCCTGGTTGCGGGGTGTGTGTGGGGGGGTAGGGTCTCTCTCTCTCTCTCTTTCTCTCTCTCTCTCTCTCTCTCTCTCTCTCTCTCTCTCTCTCTTCACTCTCACCCTTTATCTCTCTAAAATCAATTTTAAAAAATTTTAAGTTTTTCTCTATATCAGCAATGAACATCTAGAAAGTGAAATTTTTAAAAAATATGATTTTAAAGGCATCAAAAAGCATGAGCACTTTGAGATGAATTTAACAAAATATGACAATATCTATGCATTGAATATTTTTAAATGTAGCTAAATATTTTTAAATGTGAATAAGTGGAGATGTGTGCCATATTCATGAATCAGAGAAATTAATATTTTAAGCTGTCAATTCTCCCCAAACTAATCAATAGATCCACACAAATGCCAATAAACATCCCAATAAGCACTTTTTATAGAACTTAAAAAGTTGATTATAAAATATATATGAAAATGCAAGCAACCCAGAATAACCAAAACAATTTTGAAAAAATAACAAAGTTGGAAGAGTTAAACTATCTGACAGAAGACTTACTATTATAAAGCTACAGAATTAAGACAGGATTATTTTGGTAAAAAGATAACATGTAAAATCGATGGAACAAAACAAAATCAGAAATGGATTCAAACATAATTGGTTAATCGATTTTTAACAAAGGAGCCAAGGAAATTCAATGAAGAACGGTGTTATCCTTTCAAAAATGGTGCTGGCACAATTGGATATGCACATATTAAAAAATGAACCTCCACCCTTACCTCACCAGTCACAAAAATTAACTCAGAATATGTCATAAAATTAAATGTAAGAGCTAAAACCTAATTCTAAAAGACAGTATCTATGGAAATCTTTGTGACCTTGGGTTAGGGAAAAATGGATGACTATAGGATACCAAAAGGAGAAACTATAAAGGATTTTCAAATAAGGACTCACCAAAATTCAACTTCTTTGCTCCTCAAAAGATGCTGTGATGAAAAGGAAAGTCACACACTGGGATAATATATCTAATAAAGGGCTGGTATCCAGCATAAATAAATAACCCATTCAACTCCTTAAGGAAAAAAAAAGTATATAACTACATTTTTAAAAAAGGAAAAAAAATCTGAACAAATACTTCACCAAAACATAATATGCAGATAGCAAAATAAGCCAGGAAAAGATAATCAGTATCATTAGTCACTAGATAAAGACAAATGAAACCACAATGAGATATTTCTCCATGCCTATTTAGAATGACTAAAATTAAGAATGACTTCAGCAAGTTTTATTCTTATACTGCTACAGAAAATGAAAATTTCCACTTTGGATTTTTGTATGCAGTTAAAATTTAACTCTGCCTTCCCATTCCTAGATATTTACCCAACCGAGAGAAAAACTTATGTCCACACAAAGACTTGTATAGGAATGTTAAAAGCTTTGTAACAATTAGTCAACACTGGAAAGCTAAATATCCATCAACTAGTAAGTGGATAAACAAATTATTCAATAACCATAAATATGAATCAGGAATAAACCAATGATACCCAACAATGTGGATGAATCTCAAAAGGTTTGTGCTATGAGAAGAAGCCAGATATGAAGACTACACACTGTGTGATTCCAGATGACTTTGAAATTGCTCAGTCATTTCAAGGGACAAGGGATGGGGAGCAGAGATTGACTACAAAGCATCACAAGAGATTGATTGAGGTAAAGAAAATATTTAAATCTTGATTCTAGACATTTGTCAAAATTCATTGAACTGTATACTTAAACTTGATGACTATTGTATGTAAATTATACCTCAATAAAGCAGATTTAAAAAAACAAACATGTGCTATAACCGGTTTGGCTCAGTGGATAGAGCATCAGCCTGTGGACTGAAAGGTACCAGGTTCAATTCTGGTCAAGGGCATGTACCTTGGTTGTGGGCACATCCCCAGTAGGAGGTGTGGAGGAGACAGCTGATCGATGTTTCTAACTCTCTATCTCTCTCCCTTCCTCTCTGTAAAAAAAAACCAATAAAATATATTTTTACAAAACCAAAAACAAACAAACAAACATGTATATGTTTGTCAGTGAAAAGTTGAGGTAGAGGTCCACTTTATATTAATAGTGATTATTTCTGTGGTTCGATAATAGGTGTGCTTTTTGTCTTCTCACTGCTATTCATCTAATTATTCATATACTCAGAATCTATTTACTAATTAGTCTCAGAAATTCTACAAATCACTGGAGATACAATGGGTGGTGAGTAAGACATAGCTTCTAGTATCAGGGACTCAAACTGCCCGTTTCTTCTCTGAGTGTCCTAATCTCTCTCCAATTAACATATTTTATTTTTATCACAGGAAGTAGAAAAAAATCTTTATAACTTCGAGGATCATAGTGTTGTTTGATCCTCTTTTCTTATAAGTTTGCTTCTTTACTGTGCAGTTTTCATAACCATTGGCATATGTTCACGATACAGAATGTATTGTGTAGGTCAACTGTTGTCACCATGAAAAATAAGAAAAAATGAGAATCTGACTGCTTCCCAATATATTAGAGGAAACATATGACACACTTCACATTTTACGCAAAATGAATCAATATTGGCATTTTAAATAGCTACAATGTTTACACGAGTAAATACCCTATTTAAGTAATCCATACAAGTGAAAAGGAGAAGAAAAATGTACTGGCAGCTCAGGATGAAATGTGCTATTATATGAGGGTGCATGTTTTAATAATCTAGTCATTATAAACTTCCTATAAAATCACGGGCTACTTCAGCTGGATAAAACCTTACCAATCACCTACTACAATATTCAAATTTTACAGACTCATAATGACTCTAGAGGAGGAAATGACCCTTTGAAGACCACACTTGTCATTATTAGAAGAGTTAGAAATAGAATCTGCGTGTCTCAATAACTCAAAACCCAGATTACACAGATGGCTAGTACTTTGGAACTTATAATTTACCAAGTTTTTAAATTATATGACATGTGTTCTGCCTTTTCTCATCACCAATGCCATGTCCCTGGCAGACATTATTAATCAATCGCCACACTTTCTGGCTAAACTCTGATACAGCCTCAGAATCCTTCCTAACAGATGTCCCCAGGGTTACTACCAATAGGTCAGAGTAAACACTTGGGTTGAAACCATCACACACAACCTTTTGTATGTATAGCAATCCTTCAATCTTCCCAAACAAGTCTTTACTTCCCTGTCTGTGTCCCACAGTGTTTATCTGGACAATGCAGATGATAACCTCCATTTCAGCTTTATTTGAAGATTAAATGAGGCAATGGATGGGAAAGAAGAATGGTAAATTTTCCCTATTTTCCCATCTCCATATCCTTCTCTTGCCCCAAAGTTTATGTGGCTGTAGCATAGTACAAGCTCATTTATTCTACCAAAAATCAGATTGTATCTCGATTTAGAACTAATGTGTAGTGAAAGGGATTTATGTTGAGTTCTTTAGTTCTCTTCCCATTATATATAGTTGAAAGGAATTAGCTATAAATATGGGCACTGAGTAAGATGCTCCCAAAGAGAATCATGGCAAGGCCTTGGGTGAAGTTAGTGATTTGAAATCTTCCTGCCACATTCCCTTATCACTCTGACCTAATGAGCAATGAATTTCTTCAGCCATGAGCTGGAGGAGACATGGGTACAGTTGCTATTCTTTAAAATTCTTTTCAGCATGAAAGATAGATTTAGAAATTACTCTTGAGCCCTAAACACTACATTTGCAGTAAGTAAAGACCCCTGTAAGTAACCCCAAACTCTCTCTTTTGCAAGAGTGATGTATCTGAGGAGAAGAATCTCCTAGGATTTCCACTCTACATTCACTTTAATGGCTAAAATGTCTCTCCAATGAAGAGGACTACACACTACACAATCAAACAACTGAACAACAACAACAAAGCACATAGTGAAGAGTTGCAAGAGAAGCAATAGAGGAAAACATACCATTTTTCAGATGGACAGAGCAGGTACACTTGAAAAGATGCTATTTGAGCCCATACCTGGGAGATTTGAAGGAGCCAGCAGCGGAAGTACTGACAGAAGCAAGAAGAAGGCCTGGGGGCAGAAAGGAGCTCACTCCAGACAAAAACCCACTGTGCACCCAGCCGGCATGGCTCAGTGGTTGAGTGTAGATCTATGAACCAGGAGATCACAGTTCAATTCCAGTCAGGGTACATGTCCAAGTTGCAGACTTGATCCCGGGTAGGGGATGTGCAGGAGGTAGCCAATCAATCATTCTCTCTCATCACTGATGTTTCTATTTCTCCCTTTCCTTTCCTCTCTGAAATAAGTACAAATATTGATTTAGAAGTCCCACTGTAGATGGAGGTAGAGAGTACAGGTACCTAAGGTGGTAGGTGGGGCCATGTGTGTGTAAGATATCCATAGTTTGGGATCCATCCTTTGGAAGTATGTACATAGGTCTTCACACAAGATGGTAGGCGTTTGGGTGGTAGTTTTCTAAATTGTCCCAGACAGCCTTTGCCCAACCTGTAAAAGCAACATGGCCTCCTCAGCCCTGAAGAGAAGAAACAGGAGAAAAGAGCTTCTAATAATATGCAAATACTTGGTTTGTCTGCAAGACTGCAGGGAGATTACAAGCACCTCTCCCATCACTGCAGCTTTAAACCCAACAGATCTGCGTGGGCTCCCAACAAACCTATGGAAATGTGAACCCATAAATAAACGCCATTACCTTTCTTTTAATGAGGCTGTGCTACCTTGAGCAAAAGGCTTGGCTTGGCTCAGAGACAATTAATTGTAGCTGCTCAGGGGATAGGGCATATTGTGAGTGAATTAATGTGCTTCAAGAGCCCTGTGCGTCTGACTTTTCATGTTGTCTAAATTTGTAACCTAGAAGACTGCATTTCCATAAGGATTGAAATGCAATGTGTTCTGGGGCACTCGGAACTCGATCAGGATGAAAAGAGCTTTAGAAAGTAAGATGTTATTATTGTATTTGCCTTCACAAGAGGAAATAGTCAAAGGAACACAAACAGAGAAGAAGAAGAAAAAAGATGCTCTATAGATTAGCACTCCCACACACCCTGCAATCTGCGGGAAAGAAAGAAAAGAGAGAACCAGGAAACCTATAGTATAAGAATAAACGTGATCAAAGACTGAGCCCTACAATCAGGCCTCTGTGTGGTGAAAATTTTACTTTTTGAACCCCAAAAAGAAAATTATACTCCTTAGAGGAAGAAAAAGAGTTATTAACAAATCAGTTATCTGATGCTTAAATAATATACCTGCTAAAATGAGCCTTCTAAGTAAACCTGCAGCAGAGGCAATTAGTTCAGATTTTTGGCAATAACCTCATCTCCCTTCCCATTAGTTTTTAAAAAATGGACACAAACTATTAACACATAATGCCATCTATGTGGTAAAATAGGCATTTTAAAGGAGTAAACTTGGTAGGCTGGTCTTTGAATCTGACTGCTCTTTAGATGGAGGTGAATTTAGAATTTTCATTAAGGATTCTGAGCAGAGCCCTGGTCTGGAAATCGGCAAGGCTGGGCTACAGAGCTGGCTCTGGGGTTTACTGCTTGTGCGACACAAGGCAAGCCATTTAACCTCTCTCATCATCAGTTTTGCTGTTTCTACAGCAGGGACAGTAGTATCTGTCCAGCTTGTCTCATCAGTGGTCGTGATGAGCAAATAAACCATCACAGGTTCAAGTGCAACACACATGTAATGACTATTTTACAAGGAAATAAATGTTAAAACAAGGTACAATGCTACACCTGTGCTGTCCAAGATGGGAGCTGCTGGCTACATGTGGTTATTGAGAGCTGGAAATGTTGCCAGTGTGATGAGGAATTCAATTTCTAATTTTATATAATTTAAATTTAAATTCAAAAGATGATACTCAAAAATTGTTAATGAAACAATTTTTTTAAAGTATGGTTAGAAATCTCAGGTATATGAATCTACTTTTTCAACTGTATAAATCTTATGAAACCTAAATCTGGGTCAAGTTTTTTAATTTAGAGTTTGCACTGAGATATGCTTTAAGTATAAAATATACATTGGATTTTGAAAATTTAATGTAAAAAAAGGAAACCATTTTATTAATAGTCTCATATTGATTATATGTTGAAATGAGAATATTTTGAATAAAATATATTTCACCTGTTCTTTTTTTAATGAGGTTACTACAAAGTTTAAAAGGACCATAGGATCTCACTTATATGTAGGATCTAATGAACAAAATAAATTGACAAACACAACAGAACCAGAGGAATGGATACATGGAACAGACTGGCAGCTGTCAGGTGGGAGGAAGGAGGGGGCCTGGATGAAAGAAGGTGAAGAGATTAGCCAAAGAACATACATGCACAACCCATAGGCACAGACAAGAGTGTGGTGATGGCCAGAGGGAAGGGGGGCCAGGGTAGCAGGCGCTGGGGAGTGGTGGGCAAAGGGGAGAATGGGGACAGCTGTAATAGTGTCAATCATAAAAATAAAAAATAAAAATAAAAAAAAGACTTGGTGTTGCGCTTTCACTTGCATTGGACAGCGCCAGGCGAGGGAGGGTGTGAAATGGGGTCCTGTGTCAGCCACACCAAAATGCAAATGTTTCCACAGCTCTAGGCTGTGCATCATCTCCACTTCGTGAAAAGACATGGGCTGGGGTGGGTTAAGCACTTGTCATAAACTCAAGCAGCCACAAATGTACAGCTGGGATCTGAACCTATGACTTGGAAGGCTCTGTTTTCTTAAAATGCCAGACAGAGGCATGGAGTTCACTGCTGGCTGTTCAACTAAGGAGAAAATGTGATAGGGTTTTCTGGTCCAGAGCCAGAAGGTCCGAGTACCCAGCCAGCATTGCTACCCAAATCCTGTGGGACCTGCTCCCAGCTGAGGCTCTATCTCCTCACTGTCAGGGGAGGCCAGGGCCCTTAAAAAATGTTTTAAGAGTGAGACAGGTGTCCCTGGTAGAGGCACAGTCAGCTTGAGGAAATACACTGAGATTTATAGTTACATATAAATATTAACTATATTTTCATTACAGTAAAATAGCTGTATATTTTTTATATGAAGAATATATGTGATGTGCACATTGTGCTTATTTTCAGAGACATTACTGCTTTATTTCAGAAATAAATTCATGTAACTTTAGCAAGCAGAAAGATTTAGAGAAAAGGAATCACTGTGAGTGCAACAATGGCAACGACAAAGAATTTGGGAGCCCAATGGTGTGGCTAAGTTGTTGAGGGTCAACCTATGAACCAGGAGGTCAGGGTTAGATTCCCAGTCAGCACACATTCTCAGGTTATGGGTTCGATCCCCAGTGTGGGATGTGCAGGACGCAGCTGATCAAGGATTCTCTCTCACCATTGACATTTCTATTTCTCACTCCCTCTTCATTACTCTCCGAAATCAAGAGAGAGAGAGAGAGAGAGAGAGAGAGAGAGAGAGAGAGAGAGAGAGAGAGAGAGAGAGAAAGAAAGAAAGAAAGAAAGAAAGAAAGAAAGAAAGAAAGAAAGAAAGAAAGAAAGAAAGAAAGAAAGAAAATATAATATGCGAACACCTGAGTTTGGGAAGCTGCTTTTAAAAATTGGCAAGGTCCCTCTGAGTTCCAATTATGGCGATGTGTTGTTTGATTTAGGATATGACCTCCCTTGGAACTCGGTCCTGCTGTGAGATAAGGTGGAAAGCACTGAGGGCAAGTGGAGAGATGGGATCCCAGCTTCTCAAAGCAGAGCAGGGAGAGCACTCCTGGCTGCACAGGGGGGAGCTGGGAAGGAGTCACAGGCACTGCCCTTGGCTGGGCCCTGAGGACTGGAGAACAGAGAGGCCTAATGTGGAAGGGGTAGTGGATTTCAGAGGGAAGCTTTCCCAGCCTGACCCCCTGTGGATGAAGCATGAAGGTTCGGAGTCCAGCGAGCTCCAGGCACATCCCAAAGCACATGTTTGTTTAAAAGGAACAGGGTAGCAGGCACCTGTCTTCTGCTATGTAAATGGCATCCAGCATGCTGACTGCAGGCAAATTCAGATCCAGACACAAAGAGTTCCAACTGTGCCCACGGGACACCTATTCTCAAAGAAATTTAAACAGTAATCACTGCCTCAGCTTCCGCACCCCACCAGTGCCTCTTTGATGGGATTGTTATGCACTCTTCCAGGTCCTGAATACAAATCAATTTTCATGACAGCAGGCTACAGAGAGAAGAGCCCCAGGCCAGAGGCAGGAGCCCAGGTCCTCTACTCTGCTCTCTTACCTTGCCCTGGGCACACACTCGCTGGACACCTGGTATATGTCAGGGGTTGTGCTGAGCCCTGAGGAACCACGGTCAAGGGTCGGTTGGGCCTGCTCCTTACACACACTTCCTGGTCCTAGAGAGGGCAAGGAATTGCATTACTACAAGTTCACTGCCATTCTCTGGCCTTGTCTTCTCTTCTCTGACACCAGTGAACTGTATTAGGGGAGCTAAAAGATGCTCTTCCAATCTACTTATTCATTCACAAATAATTGCTTTAAGTTCCTACCAGGTGTCAGGCACTGTTCTAAGTGCTGGAGTGGAACTGTCTGATGGGGCAGCCCCCACCCACCCTCCCCGGCATGTGGCTTCGGTGCACCAATATGAAGCTGCCCTAAACTGACCTGTGCAGTAAACATAAAATGCACTGAATTTCAAAAACCGAACATGAAAAAAGGAATGCAGTTCCTCGTTAACACTGTTTTTCTATTGGTTGTATGTTGAAGTGACATGTTGGATACATTGATTCAAATAAAGCGTATTATTAAAATTATATTCAGCCCACCTGGCTGGCATGGCTCAGTGGTTGAGCAGCAACCTATAAACCAGGAGGTCACAGTTCCATTCCCCGTTGGGGCACATGCCCGAGTTTTGGGCTCAATCCGCAGCAGGGGGCATGCAGGAGGCAGACGATCAATGAGTCTTTCTCATCAATGATGTTTCTATTTCTCTCCCTCTCCTTTCCTCTCTAAAATCAATAAAAATATATTTTTTAAAAATTACATTCACCAGTTTCTTTTTACTTTTGTCAGCTGGGTAGCAGATGTGACTCACGTTATCTTTCCATTGGACAGAGGTGCTATAGAGAGAGACAAAGGAGTAAACAAAACAGACAAGGACTAAAACCCACATAACACAACTCCACTTGCACTTACAAATTCCTATCGAATTTAAACCTGCTGAGGGTAAGAGTCATGCTTTGCTCATTTTGGTTTTTCTTCGGTTGAGAAACACTGAGGTCATCTTTGCGTAGGTCGTATGTCAACAACATTGCATTGGGGGCCATGAAGGCAGGTGAGAGGCACGAAATCAGACTCTTTCCTGCTCTGCCATTGCCTTTGTAGTCTTGACCAAATCACCTTACCTCTGGGCAAGGTTCCCCCCTCCGCACAATAAGAAGATCAAACACAATAACATCTGAAGCCCTTCCCAGGCCCGGAGTTTTATGCAACTGAAATGATACAGCTTGGGCACAAACTGTCCCATCAAACATCACCTCAAACAACTTCTGATTTATGAGGAGTCATCAGACAACATGACAAACCCCTCTCCTGCCCAGAAGGGTGTTTATGGAAAATTAGAATTACTGAAGAGTCCTCTAAATATACTTGGTCAATCATTAAAATAGGAACCCACCGAGAAAGGAGTGGAGGCTCTTCCAGTGGAGGCACCCAGGGCTGTAGACTGAAATTCCTCAGGAGATTATCACTGAGAAGGTCCCTCAGGGATCAGGGAGGAAACAGAGGGAAACTTGCACAGAGACCAGCTTTGGGGATGAGCTGTAACCAAAATAGGGATTTGGCAAACCAGGTGGCAGCCCGCAAGGCATGGGAATCTCAGAGGTCCGGAGTGGGGCCTATCCCCTGTATTCCAACCAGCAGCCTTCCAACCAGCAGCCTCATATTCATAAAAAGCCCCCGGTGTTTGTTTGTTTTTACATGATCTACCAACAAAGTTAAACATACAGTCATACCTATGTGTGTGATCTGTGTGTGAATGTGGAGAAAAAGGAACTCTCGTGCACTGCTGCTGGGAATGCAGACTGGTGCAGCCACTGTGGAGAACAGTATGGAGTTTCCTCAAAAAATTAAAAATGGAACTTGCATTTGAACCAGCAATCCCACTTCCAGGAATATATCCCAAAAAACTAGAAACACCAATCAGAAAGGATATATATACTCCTATGTTCACAGCTGCACAATTTACCATAGCTAAGATTTGGAATCAACCTAAGTGTCCATCAGCAGGTGAGTGGATTAGAAAACCATGGTACATCTACACAATGGAATACTACAATGTGGTAAAAAAGAAGGAATTCTTACCATTTGCAACAGCATGGATGGACCTGGAGAACATCATTCTAAGCAAAATAAGTCAGTCAGAGAAAGACAAGTATCACATGATCTCACTCATTTGTGGAATATAGTGAACAACATAAACTGATGAACAAAAACAGATCCAGAGACAGAAAAGCATCAAACAGACTGTCAAACCTCAGAGAGAAGGCAGGGGAAGAGGATGGGGTAAGATATCAACCAAAGGACTTGTATGCATGCATATAAACATTACCAGTGGACAAGACACTAGAGGGGTGAGGGCATATGCTGAAGGGTGGGAGTGGCTGGGGAGAAGTCACTGGAGGAAAAAAATAATATTGTAATCACTATGTATGGGCTGGGGGAGGGGGTACTTGAAATATCAGGGGGATCACTTTGTAAAATATATGATTGTCTAGGCACAAAAAATTAAAAATAAATAATCAAGAAAAAAAATAAACATACAGTCATCCCTGTGTGTGTCATCTGTGTATGTATGTATGTGTGTGAACACTGTTTCGGCATTTATCACTTGGCACATGGCCTTGGCGGCTCCATCTCTCATAGGCAGTGGTCATATGTGGAGATATTTGGCCACCTCTCCAGGAGCCCTTGTCTGTTTCCCTCCTGGATGACAAGAATATTCAAATACAAATACCACTGAAGGAGAAACCAGTTCTGCCACAGTGAATGACATTCACTCTAGGCTACAAGGGAGAGATTGATTAGTGATGAAGATCAATAAACCTGGGTTGCTGTGTGACCTTAACTAAACACCCATCTCTGAGCCTTGTTTTAATCACTTGCAAAATAAGAATGGACTAAATCTAAATCCCCCTTCAGTGTTAATATTCCTGCAGTTTATTGAACCTTGACTACACATTAGAATTACCTGGGGTGAAGTGTGTAAATCAGGACCAACCAGGGTTAGGTCACCAATTCCTCCATGATTTGATGATTTCAAAATTAGGAAACTCTGCTCAAGGTGATCCAGCACCTTCTGATGAACTAGTTGGCTAATATTCATAGCCAAGTGGACCTTCTAAGAAGGGGAACAGTGGAGGCAGGTCTCAGGGCCTCATATTAAAAGAACAATGAGAAAATAAGCCATAGGAAGTCCAGAGCAGTGCAGTCCAGTAAAAATATGGTAGTAACCACACATGTGACCTAAAATTTCCTAGTACCCATATTTAGAAAAGTAAAAAGAAGCAGGGAGAATCCATCTTAATCATCATTATTTCCATCAATAGATCCAAAATAGGTAAGCATATAACTAATATATATCATTAAATCTTTTGTAGTCACATTCAAAAAATAAAAGCAAGTGAACTTCATCTTAATGACATATTTTATTTTATTTTTTATTTTTTTAATATATTTTTATTTATTTTTTTACAGAGAGGACGAGAGAGGCATAGAGAGTTAGAAACATCAATGAGAGAGAAACATTGATCAGCTGCCTCCTGCACACCCCCAACTGGGGATGTGCCGGCAACCAAGGTACATGCCCTTGACCAGAATCGAACCTGGGACCTTTGAATCCGCAGGCTGACGCTCTATCCACTGAACCAAACTGATCAGGGCGACATATTTTATTTAACCCAACATATCAACATATCATTTCAACATGCAAACTTACTCATGATCATTTTACATTACTTTTTTTTCTATCAATGTGTAGTTGGAGTCGATGTGTGGATTCTGCTCAGGTTACCTCTCAGTTTGAAACAGCCACATGTCAGCTGCTCTGTAGCCACATGTGGTGAGTGGCCCTTAAGTTAGGAGAGATCTAGGCCTTCTTACTCCTGTTAAGTCAGAGCATGCACTCCTCGGTGATTCCTTTATACAGGAAAACCTGAGAAAGTCCTGTTCTGTTCTTTCCCAGAGCTACTGCCAACCCCCACCTGTGTCAGCACAGGAACCTGCGTCCGGTAACCCATGCAGATCTAGCCACTGCCTACTTTGCTGAGCAATTTGCTCCCAGTTTCCCCTTCCAGACAAAATGAACTGCTCTCAGTGACTCAGGCAGCACGTCCCTTACAACATTGTGCATTTACACATTACTTCTTCAAGGAAAGTCTCCATCTCCCCTCGCTCCCTCCTCATGGCTGATTCCCAGCTGAATTTCGGCTTTGATGTCATTTTCTTAGGAAGATGTCCATAACTTAACCCTGCATCCCCTAGTCCTTCCAGCCCTTGGATGTCTCTGTTCCTCCACTTTGTTATGATTTAGAAATGGCCCTGTCTTTCTTGCTAGACAGAGCTTCCTATCTGGTAACAGGGATGGCATCCATCTACTCAATGCTCCCTCCCAAGCATTTAGCACAGATCTGGCACATAGAAGGTGGGCATAAGGGAGGAGTAGGGTTCAATACCTTTTGTTGGAAGAGAGGGAGAGAAGGAAGGCAAGACAGAAGGAGGATTCCTCCTAATATGAAACTGAAATCATATTTTCTGTTTAGAAAATTCTCAATATAACACTGAATGTTTGGGCCAGAGGGAGGGGAAGAAAAGGGAACCAACATAGATTAAAGGCTACTGTGGTACGTGCTTTACCCACCACCACTGCCTGGGGCCCACACGGGGTCTGGATAGTGGCTTCCTCTCTCCCAACCCCAGTCCCTCACTGTGAAGGAGGGAGGATGATGCCGACATCAAGTGGAAAATTCAGTGGAAAGATGCATCTGCAGGGCTCTGTAAACTGTAAAGTGCTATGAGAGGGAAGGCATTGTGCTGGGTTCCCTGACATTGCAACCCCTTCCCCGCTTCTCTCCAGGCTCTGAGTTTCATTTTCCACTTGAGTTTAGAAGTCAAATATTTAGCTGTGCTAATGGGGTATTGGATCTTTTCATTATGGCCCCGGCACTCGGAGCGTGCAGCTCTGCCGAGATAATAAAGGATGTTAGACCTGGTCTTGCAGCTGCTTAATGCAGAAATGCTACGGGAACACACCTGGGGTGCGGCTTCGAATGGATCGGTGGTGAAGTCAGCCATGTCCCCAGCAGAGATAAAAGCATTAATATCCTATTTCACCCTCAGCCCACACTGGCATGATGTTGATTAAAATTGTTTCTGAAGTTTGCTTTTTTTTAAAGAAAATTTGTAAAGCTGTGTGTGTGTGAGAGAGAGAGAGAGAGAGAGAGAGAGAGAGAGGAGAAAGAGAGGGGGGAGGGGGCGGGAGGGAGGGGAGAGAGAGATAGAGAGACAGAGAGAGAGAAGACAGTAAGAGAAGGGGGAGGGAGGGAGGAGGGAGGGGAGAGAGAGAGAGAGAGAGAGAGAGAGAGGTTTTTGTAAGTGTTCGATTTGATGCCTCTGCTTGAAGTCTGGTTTCAGATTTAGTTTTAGCGGCACACGTTTTCACAGTCCCATGGCTTGAATGGTGCCGCAGGGAGTTTTTGTTCACACACTGGGCCTCGAGTCCCCAGCCCTGCCTGCTGCTCCTCTGTGCTGGCGCATGTGTTTATGTGCCTGTGCAGCCTGTTGTTTTGAGCCTGTTTCATGTCACATGAAAGAGAAAGCCTCTGCTGTGGAGTTGGCGTGTCTCACGAGAAGAGGTACAGGTGAGTGGGAGCGCACTAGCTCCCTGTGCAGGTGCACACACACACATGTGTAGATGCATGTGTGCCTGTGGGCATTGGGTTGGTGGAGAGAGACTGCTAAGAGGACTTACTTGATGAGGGAGAGGTAACTGTACATCAGGTGAAAGGAGGTGGATGCATGCAAGGTATAGCTTTATATTGCTTCATAACCTAAGGGTCCTATATACAGAAGAATAGGCATGACCACTGAGAGGGAGGTCTGTATGAATATTGTTTGTTCACAGATTGATGCACGGGTGTGTATGTCTATCAACTACAAGTTGGTCAATGTGTATGTGGTCCCATGCAGGACACGCAGCTATGAATATAAGAACCAAGGTCTCCATCCAGGGGAAGCCACCATCTGTGCATGGTAGGGTTCCTCAACCATGGCATCACTGGCCGATAATTCTTCCTTGGGAGGGGGCCTGTCCTGGGCATTACAGCGCATGCGATGTGGCAATGTCTCTAACTAGACATACCACCTGTGACAACCAGTACTGTCTCCACATGCTGCCAAGCACCCCTTGGGAGCAAAATCACCACACTGACAACCACTAAAGAATGAAAGATACTTAAAAAAAAATCACAAAACTGACTATATAAGCAAGTACATGTTGTGAGGGAGTAGGGCATCCTCGACTGGAACCGCATGTTTGCTGCTTCTCTTGCAAGTCTGGGAGGTCCTCCAGGGCATTGGTTTGGTCTCTGTATCCTTAGCTCATAGCAGATGCTCAAGAAATACTTCATTACTTTGCTCCTACACAGCCCTCTTAAAGTGCTTTTGTTGTCTTTAGGAGAGCGAACACTAATAAACTTGCTAGGCTAGTCACCTGTTGAAATTATGAGAGAGAGAATGGCATGGGGTGAGGTTGGAGCAGAGGGAGGAGGAATGGTGCAGGTGCCTGTGTGCATGTGTGTGCATGTGTGTGCGCAGGGGAGATATTCACCTGTCAACAACATCAACAGAGGCTCCCAGAGAGGGCCTATTGACTTCTGTCTCCTTTTATGTGTCCCACCCTCTAGAACTGGAAGGTGTTGTCCAGTCCACCAATCCTGGCTCTAGGGAGAGTAAACCATTGAAGCTCATTAAAATCTGCGCACTTTCTTCAGGGATCCACAAATGGGAAGTCTAGGGACTATTGGTTATCCCACCTTCAAGCTGATAGACAATGCAGTCATGCATCCTTCCAAATTCTTACTCAAGTGCTCCACTATTCGCTTAATGAGTCTGTTTGTCTGCCTCCAATGAACAATTTCTATCCTTCCAGTTTTAATTCTCCAAGAAGACATTTGATAGATGCAGCTCACCTTCCCAGGACAAGCTATTTCATGCTTCATGATCAGTCAATGAATTAACTTTTCTATGTCAGGTGATTACACCTAATACAATGAGTGTCTTCCCCAAAGAAACAAGACTCTATAAGTGAGCAGTGTTGTCTGAAGGGGAGGCTGGGCACAAGGGACACAATAACTGGTGTTCTCCTTAGCAGCCTGGTAACCGCATAGGATAAGGCAGGTTCAGTGGCATAGGGCCTGGAAAAGTCACAACCACTGAGGTGGAGCAAAAACAAGGACCAAAACCACACTTTAAAGGGGGTTCCTTCTACGGATAAAACAACGTTGGAGGCTGAGGTAATACGCAATGGGCTCAACACAGTAGGTTTTGAGTTTCCACTGTAAGGAAGTCAGAACCCAAGGAGCATGTGACATTTGGTGTGTTTATTATAAAACTCACCATGTTCTTACACTCTCTGAGCATCTGGAAAGCCTGGGTCATGTCCTACTCCTTATTTTCCAGGGCCAATCATATTGTCAAGCACAGAATTGATGATAAAAATCATTTATTAAGTTGAATTAAACTTCTTAATATACACCTTCAAGTCTGCCTGCTTTCTCACCAGCTTGAAAGCAGGACTGCACCATCCTCTTTATTTAGGTATCACCTTACTCACCTGGCACAGGGCCTGACAAATAGTAGGTGTGCAATTCACATGCCTCTCAGTTATTCTTAACACGCAGAGACCCCTTCTATGGACACTGACAACCTCAGCTCTGGAATCTGTTGCCTAGGTACAAATCTGGGCTCACCACTTACTGGCCATTTGACCTTGAGCAAGATACTCTTTGTACCTGAGTCTCATATTTCAAATGGGAATGATACCCATCCTATAGTGTTGTTGTGTGTATTAAATGAGTGAATACATGTGAGGTGTTAGGACAACACCTGGTATGGAATAGATGCACATTAAATTGTGTTAGGCTTGTTTTCCCTCACATTCAAATACATGCTACAAATAGTCCCAAATATACATGCACCAATCCAACAATTACTTTTACCTCCTGCTTTACTTACCTGGAATGGTTCCAAAGCCTTTCTTTGTTCCAAAATTCTCAGTCAATCGATAGCTTCCTGAGCAGAATCAAAGCCTGTGACACTGTTCTCACAAGCTCACAGAAGCCTCCTGCTCATGAATTCCCATCTAGGAAAAGGAGTTTCTGTTTTCTTTCTGTTATTTTTAAAAACAAAAACAAAAACAAACTGCTCCTGGATGTGGATTTTGTGTGGCCTCTGTGGACAATCTTCCAGAGGCTCCTGACATATTTGTATATTAGGTCTAGGCATTACACCCAATCCCATGGCTACTGTATCCTAAAGGTGGAATCTCATATGTCAGCCACCCTGGGGATAATAATAACACAGAGGAGGAAGAGAATGATGATGATGAAGAAGAAGAACATATGCTGAGTTCTTACCATGTCCCAGCTCCCCTGCTAATGGCTTGACAGGTATGAATAAGACACAGAGCCTCCTATGTGACACTCACCACATGATCACTATTTGGTGAGAGTTTTGGCAAAGAAATGTGTCCAGAGAAGGGGGCCTTTTGCTGTCCTGAGAGGGTCTGAGAAGACATCACAGGAGAGCTAACACTGGATCTAGCCCTTGCAGGATGGTCCAGGTATATGATCATTCATTCATTCTACCTTTCATTAATTTAGCCAGTATATACCAAATAGCTACTTTGTGTTGGGCATTTAGTTAAGCACTGGGCATATAGAGAGAGCCAAGCTTGATCTGTGTACCCACAAACATAGTGTAATGGGGGAGTACACAAGTGACTATTAAACGCAGCATTCAACGCTATAATTGCAGTCATAGATGCACAATCAAGGTACAATTGAATCATTTGTGGAATGATGGAAACAGCACCTAAGGCTGCACGTGGGACTCAAAGAAAGCTTTGTAGAGGAGGCAATAGTTGAGCTAAAATAATAATGAAAATACGCCATTTACTGAGTATTTTCCATATACTAGGCATTGTTTTCCATATTTTCTGTGCTGAATCCCCACAACAACCCGGAAAGATGGTGAGCATTTGTTCTTCCATCCCTTTCAGAAGCTGACAGAGATAGTGAATAACTTGTCAAGGTTGTGCATTAGGATGGGATGGAAACCAGCATTCAGTGTATCAAGTCGCCAGTGTCAAGTCTACTTGATGCCAAACTCTTGGCTGTTAGCTACTCTATGTATGGCCTGAATTTCTCTGACAAAGTAGAGGGATTTTAGGAGGAGGAACTTACACGTACAAAGGCAGACAGATGCGGAAGAGCCAGCGGACTGGGGAACCCACCAATCCGCATTGCTGGTGGAGTAGGCAATGGGTGGGGGTGAGCTCTGATGGATGCAGGAGGTAAAGGAAGGTGCCACCATGAGGGCATTTGTTCTGTGATGATGAGTCTGAGTTTTATGCTATAGTCTAGTAGCAGGCATGGAAGATTTTGAGCAAGGGTAATATAAAAGCCAGATCTGTCCTGGGGAAGATGGATTAGGACAGTCACTAGGGGCTTCGAACATCACGCTGAGTGTTTGCAGTTATGTGAAAAGGTATTGGCAAGAGTTAAAAGAAACCCTCTTTTGCCTTTTTCTCTCTGCCTGTCAATCTAACCCATTGAGATGGAAGGTTGTTGAGTTTATTTGATTTCAGGAAATGATATATTCTTTATGTGTGTTTTTTTCTTTCTCTCACTATCTTCATTTTCCCCCTGGACTGCATATCATTGCATGCAGTGGCCTGCACATTTTCAGTTTTCGCCAAGAAATGTACTTTCGGGGTTGTTGAGCCTGTAAAACATGAAATGAACCAGTGTCATATCTTTCACACCCTCCTCCCTGCTCACCCAGGAGCCCAAATTAAATTTCACACTGAACAATCCAAGCAGCTGACATGCTCCAGACACCCAGCACATGGCTTTGATGGCTGAAAGGTGGACGTCCTGACACCACTCTCTTTTTGATGGAAAAATTTAGCTGATTTTGAACTCGGTCTCAAGCTGCTGTAAATTCCCCCCGGGCTAGCAGAATCTGTCCCTGAGCACATGAATGTTTGCACGGAGGTGTACAGCTTACAAAGTAGCATCTGTGCAAGTCTGTTGAGCAGGGAATATTACACACATCTCACAGGCTGGGGAACCAAGGCTCTGAGAGGTAACCAAGGTCACAGGGGTCTTTGGCCACATACAAGTCCCTTATATCTATAATAATAAAAGCTTAATATACTAATTAGATCAGATGACCTTCTGGACAAAGCCATGTCCGGAGGGGGGAGGAGGTGGTAGGGGACAGAGGCAGGGCCACCACCACAGTGGCAGGGAATGAGCCCCTTGCACGAATTTCATGCATTGGGCCTCTAGTCTTCAGATAAGAGGTATTTACAGGTAGCAAGGAAAAAACCTGGTAAAAGGCTGTCCCTTGGTAATTTCTCAAAAGTAGGATTGTCACTTTTTTCTTTTTCTATCCCTTCATTGTAGGCCCCATCTTCTCTCCCAGTTCTACAAGAGCCACATCATTATTATTCCCGCAGCCCTTGTGATATCTTTCTCTCTCACTGTGTCTAGATCTAGCTCAGCACATACCTACTAACCCTGACTCTATCAACCTCTACTCCCCATCCACCGTGCTTTTCTCCAGGATACCCATCTGTCCAAGATTTCCCATCTTCTACCTCAGCTAAAACTGCCCATCCACGAAAATGGAGTGCTTGGTATTCCTCATAATTAATCTGTCCCCAATCGTGGTCCCATCCAACTGGAGTTCTCACAGTACATCTGTTACATGCCATGGACTTCACAGTAATGTCTGAGGCTGGGGCCTTGCCTAGTTCATGTCAGGTCGTTACACAAAGCAATGTGGTGCATGCAGTAGTCACCCACATGTGCTTTACTAAATCAGGTTTCACCCATCAAATAAAAAATGTTACAGTGCTGCATCTTTCAGTGCTTTTGCTGGTGAGAGTATCTAAATTGGTTTTAGAGATTATCCTGGTGATAGACAGTTAATCTTGTGGATAAACCTAGAGAATGCATCTGATGGCTGCCCATGAGTAATACTTCTTCCGGGACATGTTTACATTTTATGTTGCTTAGCAAGTCAGTTGACAGTCTTTGGGAGCAGGGAGGGTCCCAGGGAAGAAAAAGAGAATAGTCACCACTGAAAGGCATTTTTGGATATATCTAGTCCAAAATGTAATGCCTTCTCCATTGAACAATGATAAGTCCTCCCTTATTTGTTGTTTAAACTCTCCCTGGAGCAAGGGGGTCATTATCTTACAAGGCAGCCCCTCTTACAGTGGAATATCATTGTGAGGCACACTTTCATTATGACACTTAAATTTGCATTTTTCCTTCCATGAATGGTCCTGGTCTTGCCCGCTGAACAAGCCTAGGTATTCCTTCCATGACCAACACTTTCAAATATCTAAGGACAACTCTCATTCCTTCCTCATGCTTCACTTTCTTATTCCCCCCACTTACAGAAGTTAACACTGAGTTTCAGAGAGAGAGAGAAAAAAAAGACTTGCCCAAAATAACAGAAAGTTAGAGCCATAGCCACTATCTGGCTGACCTTTCCATTCTACCATGAGGAATGCAATGGTTGGTGTTATGTGCCAACTTGGCTAGATTAAGTTATGCAATAAACACTAATGTAGGTGTTTCTATGAAGGTATTTTGTAGATGTGGTAAACATGGATAATCAGTGGATTTTAAAGGAGATTATCCTCCATAATCTGGGTTGGCCCTATCTAATCAGGTAAAAGTCCTTAAGAGGAAAAAAAGCCTATTAACAGACTGCAGATCCTGCTCTAGAAGATCCACTACTGACCTGCCTAGAGACAGACAGACAGAGACAGGCACACACACTATTGGCTCTGCTGCTGCTTTGTCAGCTCAAACCCTGATTAATACAAGTCATTTACCCAAAGACTTGATTATAAGGGTTGTAGGGAGGATTTCAGACTCTAAGACAAGACTGAGAGTGGAGACATTTATGGAAAGGGAGTCCCTGAGCTCCTCTTGCTGCTGGCCATGCATCTAGGGCTGGTCCTGGCAGCACTGCTGGGCTTCTGGCCTTTCTAGTGCATAACAGAGCCCCATGCATCTACAAGGCATGTAGGGAGGGGAACCATGTCTTCTTCCTTAGCTCCTGGAAGAGGAGCTTCTCCAGCCCCTTTGGGAGCAGGCCCCTGGCTCCTCCTTCTGCTGCACCAGGCTCAGTGGGGAGAAGGAGTCCGCCAGACTGTGCTTCTCCCCGAGGCAGATGAGATCGATCAGATGCAGTGACAGGGGTTAGGCAAGCACCTGTTCTGCAGAGGCCTGGGGCTCTCTACTAACCGGGGAAGGAATTTGTGCAGCAGCTCTGGAAAGGTGAGCTGAGAATTCCTTGCAGTGATGAAGACTTGGAATGCTTTTAAAACTACCCCAAGGCACCACTGAGTACACAGAAGTAGCTGGGGATGGGGGTGGGGAAGGAGGGTTCAGCTCCTTGAACCAGCCTCCTTAGGGCTGAGAGGCGGTTGAGTGGCGGGATAACAGCATGCTGTGTGGCTGAGCTGCCCAACACCTAATTTTGGATTTCTTACTAGTTTTGTGACTTCTCTGAGACTCAGTTTCCTCATTTGTAAAACAGTACTTCTCCTTATAGGTTTCCATAAGGGTTATTTAGCAGTTGTTAACACGTGGAATACATGTGACCCATACAAATGTCCTAGTACATACATGTTCCATAAATGTTTGCTACAGTTACTGCTATTCATTTCATCTTTAAGACATTTGACGGCAGTTTCATTTGTTCTCAGTCATGGTTGGAAAGGTGCCCTTAGCAGATAGATGAGTGAGGAAGGGCATAAACCTTATCGTCACGCAAGCCAGAGTATTTTCCTCTTTCTGACTTTGAGCAAGTGATTTAACTGCTGAGTTAAGTCATGTGAAAATGGGCATAAAAATAACCCGAATGGTGACGTAACACAATGTGCATGAGAATGGCACTAGGGTCAGGCTTCCAGGGTTTGAATCCCAGCTCAGTCACTTGATAGCAGTGTGGCCTTAGACATATTTAATTTCTCTTTGCTATAGTTTCCTAATTGATAAACTAGAGGCAACAATAGCACCTATATCCCAGGGCTCTTGTGGGGATGAAACGAATTAAATACAAATAAAAGCTTGGAACAGTGCCTAGCACTTAGTAAGAACCTGGTTAATGACCATGATACTCACTGTGCTCTGAGTAAGGATTACATGAGATAATGCTTTAAAGAGAGTGACCTGAGGTTCAGCCAGGTAACATGACTTCCCCAAGGTGCTATAGTTAGTACCTGAGTAGCTCAAGAGCTTCATTATCTTATATCCATGGCTCCTTATTTATTTTTTAAAAATTAGTTAACATGCACAGAAAAGTAGAGATGTCCTAAACACATGGTCTGATGAATTTGTATAAACTGAATATATCTGTGAACTAAGTCAAGAAAGAGACTATGAACAACACCCCAGACCACTCCACTGCTACTTCTAGCACCTACTACCCTGAGGGGAACCACCATTGTGACTCTGTGTATTTGATGACACATGACTCCTGTGTTCATGTGTTCAACGACATGGGCTATTTTGAGATTTTTGTACTTGATAAAAAACGGAATCATCTGTCCCTCTATTCTTTAGCTCAAGAGATATGTGTAAGATTCATCCATGCCATTGCCTACAACTGTAGATCATTCCTTCTCATGTTGTAAGCATTTCATGTTGAATTACTTACAGTCCTGTGTTGGATGGGCCTGGCCATGTGCAAAGCTTCAACAGAGAAAGCCTATGAATCTGAATAAACACCACAGCACTCAAGACGTGGAGAGATAAGGTTGGTGCTGTGCACATAGGCAGGCGGTACACGTGTGACAAAGTAAAAGGAGGGAGGATCAGTTGACACCCTTCAAGTTCAAAACCTGATGCACGTGTTATTTTAAAGGCTGTGTCTAAATCCAAGCACACAAGCTTACACACATGAGTAAGAATTTGAAAATATTTCAAAGAATTTCTTCAGAAAGACGGGAACCCCATATAGAGAACAGAGTGAACTGTTTCTGCCCAAGAGTAAAAAATGCCCAACCCTGTTCACTCTTTTTGTCTCTCTGACCCTCTGACCTCCATAACCCAGATGCTGCCTGTTTCCCTCTACCTCCGCTGACTTCCCCGGGCATGATACCATGGTCAGCATAACGCTGTAGCTTCTTCCAGGTGCTCAGGGCCCTACAACATATTTATCATTCAACTATTTTTTGTTTTGTTTTGCTTTTAATATATTTTTATTGATTTTAAAGAGGAAGGGAGAGGGAGAGAGAAATAGAAACACCAATGATGAGAGAGAATCATTGATTGGCTGCCTCCTACACACCCCCTACTAGGGACTGAGCCCACAACCAAGGCATGTGTTCTGACCATGAATTGAACCATGACCTCCTGGTTCATAAGTCAACACTCAACCATGACTCAACTGAGTCATGCCGGCTGGGCATTTATCCTTCAATTGTTTTGGGTATTAGTATAGTGTCCAGATTTTTGGATAGTGCTGCCATGAGCATCCTAGCACCCATGAATACACTTCTCGTCTCGAACAGCTTTATAGCTCTGTAACTTGCATGTTAGAGCTCTTAGGTGGCCAAGCTGCATGCATGTTTCCCCTAAAAAGGAGAAAAGTGAGCATGTACAGCCACGAAGGTATCACTGCTTTATTATCTCTGACAGGGAGCTGTCTTTGGAGGAGGTTGAATCTGGTGACTAGTTACTGTCACAAAGACCTCAGTGTCAATTACACTGAGCAGAATGAGCCTGTTTTGGCAGACTTTCTATAACATTTTAAAGGGAGTCACGCATTATCCCCATTCAACAGGTTAATTTAGACAGCTATTTTAGGAGATCTCTCTCGGCCAGCTCATTCTGCAGGCCCATCAGGATGTAGCCATATTCAATAATGACAGTGACACCTCACATTTGCACAGCACCTTATAATGTAGACAGCACTTTTTACACGTGTCTCTGAATGTCATGGCATGTGCATATATACTTTGTCAATACCCCTCCCCCTTTTGCTGCATTTTACAGACCAGAGAACAGGGTCAGAGGCGCCGATGTTACCCACGCTACACAGCCAAACCAAGGCTCACACGTGGCTCTGTTGGCCTTAAATGCCCTTTCAAAGACAACCTGTCTTTTGCTTACAACACAATATTTAGTTGGGTGCCTACAAAAATTACCTGGTGATTCTTCCCTTAAAGAAAAAATGTGGGGTTCAAGTAGTGTCTCTCATGCTACCCAGACACGTGGGTTCCCCATCAGCTACAACTTAATTCACAATAGCTATTTGTACATGAGGATGGCCCTAGAATGCCCTGTAATCACAAGATAAAGGTCAACTCCAAACCTACAAACCGTAGTCCATCAGCGTTGGGCTAGACTATCTGACTACCTCTGATTCCTCACACCTGTAGCTTCTGGCTTCTAGTTCCGGAAGCCACACTTACTCAGCTCAAGGTACCATTTCTTTATGAATCTCCATAACTGATTCAGCTTCACTCCTAACTGTGCTCATGTCTCTGGTGGGCTTTGCCACTTCTCTGGTCAGCATCTAGGTTTGAGTCTGGCTATTCTCTACCCTTCTGCCTAACCAAAGCCTGGGGAGGATCTGAGGCTCTTTTAGGGGAAGAAATACTGGTTCTTCTTGCAGACACCCCTCTCTCCCCATCTACACCTGCAGTGAAGTGAGTTACCTTTCTCTTTGGATGCGAGTAAAGGTCTCATTCTTTAAGTCTTCCAATGGGATGATTGTGTGGTCTCCTCCCCATCTGGCATCTACAACACAGATAAGTAAAGAAAGCACCAGCATGAAACACAAGATTATCTCTTTGATCATCGACTTGATTATCTATATCAGAAATCATTAAACTTTTCCAGATAGTGAATATTTTCAGTTTTGGGACCATTTGGTGTCTGTGGCAACCACTAAACTCTATAACTGTAGCATAAAAGCAAGCATATATAAGAGGTAAAAAACTGAGATTGCTGTAGCCCAGTAAGCCTTAATTTACAGAAATAGGCAGTGGGTCTAAAATTTAACCAAGGGCCATAGTTTCTTGACCCCCGATCTATAGGACCAATTCTGGTTGAAGGATCCTACCATCAATTTACTACAATCTAGAATCTGCCAAAAGCTAGTTACAACATCAGATACTGGACAGTAGAGTCAAATGCCCATGTTCCCGTCTCTTCATTTAACTCTCCCAGTTAAATGGACCGGTAGCTTGTGAGGCTGATAAAACCTCAAAATAAATTTTCTCCTCAAATTTTAAGGGGAAGAGATGCTGCAGGGAAAGACAGAAAACAGAGAAAGTTGAGATTTTTTTGGCTTCAATAAAGGGTCTTGACTTCCAGTCGGTTAACCCAGTTCATGGCTCATACAGTTAACCCAGAGTCAGTGGAACTCAGGGTGGATTGACTGGCTCTAAACTTGACTTCAAGAACATAGACCCTTTGCATTTTTCTCCCTGCCCCTTGCACCAGGGTGGCTTCACATTCTTGTGCTGCTCAGCTCACACTTGCAAGACAGATGTAGCACCTGCAAACATCACATCATCACAAGTCTGTGTCCAAAGTAGGAAGGAAAGGGACTGAGCAAAAGACCTTCCCCTTATGTAGATTTCTTTTAAGAAATGAGGAGGGGATATGTTTCCAAGGAGCCCTCTGAAGACTTTGTATCACCTAACCCAGAATTTAATCACATTTTCATCCATAGCCAGAAACCAGCGAAGGAGAACAGGACGGCCCAATGGCTGAGAAAAAATCATGATTCTAGATACAGAGAACAGACCGATGGCTGCCAGAGGGGAAGGGAGTTGGGGGGCTGGGTGAAAAAGGTGAAGGAATAAAGAAGTACAAGTTGGAAGTTACAACACAGTCATGGGAACAGAGACTATAGTCCATGATGTTTTAATAACTATGTATGGTGTCCGGTAGGAACTGGAAATACCAGGGGAATTATTTGTAAAGTATATGATTATCTAACCACTATATGCTATTATGCTTGAAACAAATACCAAATAATATTCAATGTAAACTATAATTGAAAAATAAAATTTAAAAGAAAAAGGACATAATGGGCACTTGATGAAGTTACATGCTGTAATTTCACATAAAAGATATAACAGCTAGGGAAAAAAAATCATGATTCATCCTCTAGGGTGGGGTACATTCTCCCCAATGAAACTGAATAGTATGTGCAAGGAAACAGGTGTTCAAGGGAGGAAGGGATGGCTGGTGGGTAGAAAACCAGAGTTCAGGTCACATAAAATGCTAGGAAGATACTAAAATCCTCTGTGAAAGTGGAATAAGGGAGGCTAAGGTACTGCCCTGAACTCAAGCTCTGGCTGAGGCACAGGTTTTCATTCCCAGCAGTTCTCCAGACAGTAGTGCTGCTAACTGAAAAGGTCAACTTGCCCCAGCTCATTTGCAGCTCAGTAGGACTTACTGCTACTGCTAGAGATAAGGAAATAGTCATGCTCTAGCCAAAACTTATGAGTCTGTATCTTGTGTTGAGAAATAGAGCAATGAACTTTGTGCTTTTTGTAGTTTTTGTAAATAAAAGCTTGCTTCTGCATCTGGTTTGGGCTGCAGTGTCAGTCCTCACTTCGGTGGGGTGTTGGTGCTGCAGACCAGCTGGCCAGCTAAATAAAGGCTCCTAAATTCTACCTTTTTGGCTCTGGTGGTCGCCTCTTGTGGGTTGCTCCACAACACTAACCATCACCCGGAGTCCTGGTTACATGCAGTGTCCTGACTCTCTGCCCTAGGAATCCTGGAAGCAACCAGGAGTATGTTTTCAACCAGTGCCCGGGACACTGGAGGCAGGCAGTCTGCTGCTCACCCCGTCAGAATCCATCCCTGCATGATTCTAAGCCTGGATGAGAGCGATGTACATAGTAGAAGCAACTATTATTCTACACTTCCAGTTTCTCTTCAAGCAGAGATGCGGCTATAGAGATAACTGCCAGGGGCATAGAACTTCCTTTTGTCGTGAGAAAGAGATCGATCAAGGACTTTTTCCTCGCATGACTACCAAGCCGAGTGCCTGTATCGAATGAATCGCCTCCTCCTACACATCCACAGAACTGCAGGCTGAACATGTGAGTGGGATTTTATACAGACAACATAGGACAAGGGCTCTGTGTGCAGAGAAACTTGGGTTTGATCTCTGATACTGTAAACTCAGACAATAGCCTAAACATTACCACCTACAGGAAATGGAGGAAAACAGTCTCCCTCCATTCTTTGATAGAGCGATTATTTACAAAAATAAGAAAAAAGTATTCATGTAAAAGCATATATGGGGCTGAGGGCCTCTGAATGCTCAGGAGATGACAGCAGTTGCCACCAACTTTGTCCTCATCGAATTTGTAGCAACGCGAAAGTTTCATTCAGATTTAGGCATGTTTCTAGTTATTAAGGTTGTCTTACTAATTTTCTCATTTATAGACGTGAAATTGAGTCCCAGCTATGTGAAATACCTTCCCAAGTTTACCAGATTAGTTGGCTGAGTTAAGTCTCCAATCAAATTCATTTCTGATTCTCTCATCAAATTCTCTACTCATCTACATCCTAAATTCACAATGAACACATGTCACCCAGTTTCCTGGCAAAAGTTAAGACAGCACTCTACTCTGGGGATAGCTATTTCAGTTTAGCCCTCACTCTTCTCTTCCCCCTTTTCTCTCCCCTTTCCTCTGCCTTTCTCCTTCTCTCTCTCTCTCTCTCTCTCTCTCTCTCTCTCTCTCTCTCTCTCTCTCTCTCCTGCACTCCTGACCTGTGCCCTGACCACTGTGCAGGAGGACTACTGGGGTAATTAAAAAGGGAAGCCAAGGTGCTCATTGGTGGGACCAGGAGACAAGTTGATGTGGCTCAATCTGCTGGGAATTGACTGCCATCAATTTCCCTGAAGGCCTGTCCAAGGCTGCAGCTGTAAAGCGCTCAGCGAGCTGATCAATGGTGGCCTTGAGTGCAGCGAAGGGAGAGACAGGGGTGGCGGCAGCCGCGGGGCTGTCTGCAGCCAGCAGGCCTGCCGGAACCCAAGGTCAGCCTCCACACCCTCTCCCCTCGCCACACAGCTCCCTGGCAGAAGTGTCAAAATAAGACGGGGCAGCTGGAAACAGATGAGAAATGTTCCAGGAAGCTCCGGGGGAAGCAAGAAAACTCATTTGCTAAAGATAATAAAAATAATAATAATCTCATATTCATCATCATAACTATAATGACAGTGGTGGTAATAATGATAGGGCACCTGATTTTATCTTCTGCTCTCTGAACGTGAAACTACATCTCTATATCCAAATGAAAGTCATTTAAGGGCCATTGTTTTGTGGCAAATAGAATTCATTACCTTTAATAAAATGTTAATTG
The DNA here is from genome assembly GCA_004026665.1 of Murina feae. Classification (NCBI taxonomy): domain Eukaryota; kingdom Metazoa; phylum Chordata; class Mammalia; order Chiroptera; family Vespertilionidae; genus Murina; species Murina feae. Next base: position 244,647 of record PVJC01000007.1, read on the forward strand.
ATGGGAAGGAAGGAAGCCTAGTCTTTCTATTGTGTACAGTCGCTCCTTCGTAAAAGAAATCGTCAAGTCCTATAGCTCGTAGTAGGCACTGCATCCTGCACAGAGTAGGTTCTAACTTCTTTTTTTTTTATGTGCAAGACACTGTGTTATAGGTTGCAAATAAAAATTTAATGAACACAATATACCTCTTGCTTTCAAGAAATTCATATTCTAAATTCATATTCTAAATTCATATTCTAAAAGGAGCTAGTAAATAGTCTACTTAGTCCATTTGGGCTGTGACAGCTTATAAACAATAGTTCTGGAGTCCGGAAGCCTGAGATCAGGGTGCCAGGGTAGTGGGGTGAGGGCCCTCTTCTCAGATGCAGACCTAAGTGTATCCTCACGTGGTGGGAGGGGCGAGGGTGCTCTGTGCAGCTTCTTTTACAGGAGCACCAATTCCATTCACCAGGGCTTCACCCTCATGCCTCAATCACCTCTGAAAGGCTCAACCTTCCAAGACCACCACACTGGATGTTAAGAGTCCAATATGTGAAGTTTAGGAGTTATATGGTGACCACAGCACAGGGAATTGGGATGATAAAGATATTAACTAAGCAGTTAAGAAGCCAGACGAAAATGGGTTAGTGCTGGTGAGTTAGGGTGCGTAAAAGTAGAGGTAGGGGGTGGTGGTAATTTGAGCACCACTTTGAAAATTTGATATAATTTCTCCAGGAAGAAAAAGCCATTCAAGGCAGAGAGAAAATCACAAAGGAAAGAGAGTGTCAGCAAGTTTGCTGGAGGCGAAAAATTAAGTGTACTGAGAAGGTGCTTGAAGGAAGCGTTACAAAAAAAAAAGGCTAGGAGAGGTGGGCAGGAGTAGAGCAGAAGGTGCTCATTTCACATAGAGAAATTTACACTTTTTCCTTCTCTGTCCCTCAGCCAATGGAAACCACAAAAAGTTCTTATTAGAAGAATGTCCAGTTCTTATCTGGAAAGTGGATCATTATAAATAGAAAAGAAGAGAGAGAACTGAAACAAGTCATGCAGGACAGGTAAGAAGACAGAGGCTCAAACAGGTGAGATAAATCTCAGGTCACCACTCAATGGTAGATTTTGTCCCCAAGGGTTTTGACTCAAATTTTAGTACACTTCTCAATACTTTATAGCAGAAAGGCAAGTCAGAGGAATTAATTTAGAATTCATTTAGAATTAAATAGATGTAATTTAAATCCTGACTCTGCCACTTTGGTACTAAGGGACCTCAGGTAGGTCAGTGAACCTCTCCAAGGCTCAACTTATTCATCTATAAAATGGGGACAAAATGCCTATCTATTGGGATAACACCAAACATGATGAGATATATGTCAGGATTTTGGCAGAGTTCTTAGCATGTTGTGAGATTTTGATAAATGTTAGATGTCATTATTATTAATATTCACTTCGAATACCCTCCCCTGTGTTTCCCTTCTGAACCTTTCTTCCACTTCTTTTGACATCTCTTTGAACACTTTAGTATCTTGGATTAATTTTAGGCATGATGATGGACTATCAGAAAAGCTATTTTGCTCACTGTTTTGAACACACCACCCAGCTGAGTATCCTATATCATATGAAGAATGGTTAGGGGAGATGAGAAAATGCGGAAGGGCATGCAAACCACCTTCATGTATTTCAAAAGCTTACAATGGATGAGACTCCTTCTTGCTTGGCTTCAAAGGTTTTACCAGGGTGCAGGAGTTACAGAGAAGTTTATTTTGTTTTGATAGGGAGAACTCTAATGACAAAGGCTGTCTGCAAATCAAATGTGCTAAATCATAGGATAGCAAGTTCCCCATCACTGAACGGTTTGGAGTTGAGATTGATGACTGCACAAGATTGGAGCCTGAGTTAAATGATCTCCAGAGCCCTTTCATTAAAACCATGAAGTCATCCACTGAGTGTAAATAACATAAGCCATTTATAAATGTGCTGGAGTTTCTACATGAGATATCTGGTGTGCAAGGGTATGCTTATTGAGCACCAAGAGCCAAACCATTCTGCAGATGTGTGTATGTTTTCCAGCATGCGGGCAGATCATATCTTTCCAGTTCACCACAGTCCACACCGTCTCCTATTGCCTGATTCTAATGAATTTTGTCAATTTCCTTTAACTGCTTCACCTTGTTAATGGAAAGAGCCCAAGACCAGCAGTCAGGAGGAGACTCGGTTCTGCTCCTGGCTCTGCCAGTGACTTGCTCTGTTACTTTTGGATGCACCTTCCTCTGTCTCAGCCTCAGTGTCTAATCTATAAAATAAAGGTGTTGGATTCAATACCTCATGGCCTCTTCTGCTCTGGCGTTATGAGATCTATTATCCTAAGGAGAAAAACTCACTCTAATGACCCTCCTTGGAAAAGCAATGTCGTTCTCTGAGCTCCCTGGAGAGAATGGGTGTGTTTGTGTTGTCTTTTCTGAGAAATGTAATTTATAATCATTAACAAAAATGGATGAATCTGCCATCAGCCTTCTTGCCTTTTCCTGGATTTCCAAATTGTTCTGAATAATTAAAATGAGATGAAACTATCCTAATATCGCCAATGTGTTCTCTTTTGAGATGAACGCATTGTAGGCTTTGTACTCCAGATAGCTAAAGCACCCCCCTCCCCTTTAACCAAGCTGATTTAATGACCAAAGCTTGATTTGTCCTAAAGAGAGTGACAGCTACAAATATAAAGGAAATGATAAGGGAAGGGGGAAATCTCAAAAACTAACAAAATGAAGGGGGGAAAAAGCAATAATTGCCTAGAAACATGTGGAACGGTCATTCAGAAGCTCACTGCGAGGTTCTTTCGCTCTAAAAAGCAGCTCCACTGTGACTGGAGTCCATTTACTAATTGTGTAACACCAGTGCTCATCCTGCTCCCATTACAGGAAAGTCCCTCTTATCTGTTGAGATCAGGATCTGTAATTGTAGGTTAATGGAAGGCAGAGGAAGCGGGAGAGCACTGGAGTACTCGAGAACAGTCTACTAGCTGGGAGGGGCTAACTTGCAGGGGCTTCACTCAAATCTTCAACAAAAATGGACAGCATCGGTTAATCCAGAGAACTGGTGAGTTCAGAAGTCAAGAATGAGAGTGTTTAAATAATTAGAAAATACAGAAAAACGTAAAAAGATAATTGTCTAAATCCCCTCAGAGACAGTTAGCATTTTTATATAAGTTAATAGAACTTTCTCTTCACAAATATTTTCAATATGTAATTCACAAATGTCCTATACCTAAATATATTTTATATGTTAGTAACATAATCTATGTAAAGAGGTTATACAAATACATCACTGTATAGCCCATATTTCACTTAATATGTCACAAGCACCCACTAAGAGTCATAAATATAAATACTTATCATTCTTTTATTAGCAATTTCATTTCCTCATTTCAAAACCCCAGTTATTCACAAAGTGCCATCTATGACACACTTCTGATTTTCAGGTTTTCTACAATGAGCATGCATTAATTATGAGAATATACTTAAAAATGTGGAAAGGAGAAAAACAAACCAAAAATGCAAATATACAGGTTAAGAAGAGGCATACTTAAAGCTTAGCAGTATGGATTTGGGAATTAAACATACCTGGTTTCAAATTTTAGATTTGTTCATATGAACTATGTAACCACCTAGAAAATGATAAGTATCACCCTCATCAGTGCGTTTTCTGATCTGGAAAAGATAAATGTTGCCCTAACCAGTTTGGCTCAATGGATAGAACGTCGGCCTGCAGACTCAAGGGTCCCAGTTGGATTCCTGTCAAGGGCATGTACCTTGGTTGCGGGCAAATCCCCAGTAGGGGGTGTGCAGGAGGCAGCTGATCAATGTTTCTCTCTCATTGATGTTTCTAACTCTCTATCCCTCTCTCTTCCTCTCTGTAAAAAATCAATAAAATATATTTTAAAAAAATAAAAGAAAAGATAATTGTCAAATATTTGAAAAACAAAAGACAAAAAATTCCACTTTGTTTTGGAACTGCCCGAGACCAATACCTAAGAAAGTTCCTTGCTTGTTGCATATCATGTGTAGGAGTGTCCCAATCCATTTAGAGAATATTCCCCTTCCCAATTATAAACAGCGCGGCACTTTGAGTCTAGGGTGGTTAAGAACAATTTAGGATGATTTGCAACAATAATACAAATTCAAACAAATAATCAGTCACACATTTTTGCTAAGAGGCTACTGCTGCCCCTATATTGCTAAAAACTTTATTGTGATAATATTCACAGAGTACACAGTGTACCCAATTTAAATTTTAAAAATGCAGTGTTTTTTTTAGGATATTTGCAGTGATATGTAACCATCATCATGATCAATTTTAGAACATTTTCATCACCTTCAAAAGAAAGCCCATGTCCATCAGCAGTCACTCCCCATCCCTACTACCTAACTTACCGAGGAACTGCCAGAGTGTTTTCTAAACTGATTGGACCATTTTACGTTTCCAACAACCTCTTGTGAGTGTTCCAATGTATCTATATTCTTCTCAATATCTCTTACCTTCCCTTTGAATTCTTTCAACATTAAATATAGTGTTCACTGTGGGGTTCTTTGCAGGTGCCCTTTATCAGATTGAGGAATTATTTCTAGCTGGTTGTACTTTTATCATGAAAAAGCATTTTTGTCAAATGCTTTTTCTATGTCTACTGATATATTCACATGGTTTTATTTGTCCTTTATCCTCTTAATAGGGCATATTGCTTTGGTTTATTCTCATGTGTTGAACCAATCTTGTATTCCTGAGATGAATTCTAGTTGGTTGTGATGAATAATCAATTTTATATCATGCTGGACTCAGTTTGCTAATATTTTTAAAAGAATATCTGTATCTATATTCATAAGGGATATTGGTAGTTTTGTTTTCTGTGACATATTTTTCTAATTTTGGTATCAGAATAATACTGGCCGTTTTATGAACTAGGTAGTACTTCCTCCCCTTATATTTTTTGAAAGCTTTGTAAAGAATTGATGCTATAATTTTTTTAATAAGAAAATATATAAAATAATTTTTTTTAAGTTTGCTAAAATTCACTAGTGAATCAGGTCCTGAGCTTTTCTTTTAGGTGTTTCTATTATTATTATTAATTTGATCTCTCATTATTCAGGTTTTCTATTTCTTCTTGAGTCAGTTTTGGTAGCTTATGTCTTTCTAGGAATTTGTTCATTTATTATAGGTTATTAATGTGTGGCACACAGCTATTTATAGTATTTCCTTACAATCCTCTTATATCTGTAAGGTAAGTAGTTATGCTCCTTTTTTCATTCCCAATTATTTTTTTTAAATGCTCACCCAAGGACATGCTTAGAGCAAAGTGGGGAGGAGAGAAAGAGAGAGGAAGAGAGAGAAGAAACATTGATCAATTGCCTTCTGCATATGCCCCTACCGGGAATTGAACCACAATCCAGGTATGTACCCTGACCAGGAATTGAACTGACAACCTCTTGGTGCACAGGAAGATGCTCAACCAACTGAGTCACTCTGGCCAAGCCCACTTTTATTGACTTGAGGTTTCTCTATTTATTTCTTGGCCAGTCTAAAAATTTGTCAGTTTTGCTTATCTTTTCTAAGAACAAAGTTTTGGTTTCATTTTCTGTATTTTCTATTCTTTATGTTTATTTTCCTCTCTTTAATCTTTATTATTTCACTTCCTTCGGCTCACTATAGATTTAGGTTTTTTGTTTTGTTTTGTTTTTTTCCTAGTGTGTTAAGATAAAAAGTTAGGTTACTTCTTGCCCCTACATTTTGATGGAGTGCCGACTCAGAAATAACGGTCATAAATAGTAAGAGCAACTATTTATTACCTACTGTTATAGATATTTGTATACATCATTACTAGATTTTACAACAAACCTGCCAGTCAGTCATCCTTATCCCCATTTACAAATAAGAAAAGTGGGTTCTAAGGAACAAACTGAGTTGCCCATGACTCCATAGCAGAGCCAATAATTATATCTAGTTCTATATGGCTCAAAATTGGTGCTGTTTCTTCCCCACAAAGAGAAAGAACAAAGCCTGAAATTGAGGGTCATTATACCTGAGCTCATTTCCACTGAAAGCACCAACATAAATCCTGCCTGAAACTCAATTTCCCCAATTCTCTGCAGAGCCAGTGCCTTCTCATTCGCTGGGTCTTAGCTTCAGCATCAATTCTTCTGAGAGTTTCTCTGACCACTCTTTCAAAAAGAGGTCCATTTCATCAACCTTTTCCTCAGAATTCTAGTGTTCCCTTTGTTCATTTATTACATTTGTTAATGCGCTGCCATTCACTTGTTTATTTACAAGTTTTGTTTTCCTATCTTGCTTTTGGGCTTTTCCCCCATTACATTTTAACTCCATGAGGTCATTGTCTTTTCTCAGCTTCTACTAGAGACCCTGGTTCATAAACATATTCAACAAATATTTGTGAATTGAATGAATTGGTAAGATAAAAGGTAACTAAAGTCTGCTCAGATACAAAGTCATGGAATTCTCTTGTAGTTGTTTTCTGGAGTAAAAATTCACTCAGAAAAAATCAAGAAGAAAGTGAGAACACTTACAGAACTCAACTTCCAGGCCTCACAGGAACCAGAACCTCATTGGGTATCTGCGCTCCCTCTCCCTCTGCCTCTCCCTTATTCTCTCCCTCTTCCTCTGTCTTTCTGCCTCTCTCCCTCTCCCTCTCTCCCTGGACTCCCATCTCTGCTTCTGTCTATTATGTCTTCTAGTCTCTAAGGACCAGTTTCTTCATTTTAACCATAGTCCACCTGGCTATTCCAAAAACAGTTGTTTTAGCCCTTTAGGTAACTGGCTCTTATAGCTCCAGTGCCCACAGTTAACTGAGTCCCTTTTTCAAGTCCTGATTTCAAATTTCTGAGAGATACAGCCTGATTGGCCCAGTGGGTCAGTGGTGCTTCTCTGGGCCAATCAGTTAAGATCAACAGGTTGGGTTGTGTAGTACACAGAGAGGTCTTTTCTCTGCCATGGGGTTATACATAACTGGGGTTGAGAAGATGATTGGCAGGTCTATTACAAATTTAAAATTCTGTATTTAAGATTTAAATTTTGTATCTATGTCCAAGTCACATGGATAGTGAGTGAGACTAAACCCAGGTTGTCTTACTCCCAATACACACAGTTATTTTGGACAGAGATTTAAGATATCCTGCCCAGTGCCTACAAAGTAGAAACCCTTTTGTACTAGTAAAGACCCTTGTGTTTCACGGGCTGTGCATCTGGCTACAATCCACTCCTGGGACATTCAGCCTAGAGAGGAGAGGGCCTTCTAACTCCTGCTGTGAGAAAATTGCATTATTGGATTTTTAAATAAACAATTGGCCAGAATATCTAAGAGCCTTTCTTGCAGACCTTGACAGGTTTATTTATTTTTTTTTTTAAATTAGAAATTCTGGCCTGAGGCGAAATGAAAATGTCTTCAGAATTGCAATCAGTGCTCATGTTTCAGATTTGAAATGCAATGGGAGTTTCGTGTGGCCTGATCTTGTGACTCCATGCAGGGAACTGCTGACTTCTGTGAATGAAGGTGTTCTTGATGGGAACTGTCCTTGGTTATCACCAGGGAGCAAAGAAGACTCCCCAATTACCCCATCTGTGAAGGCCATTTTTCTCCTTCTTTCCCACCATCTGACAGCAATTAGTCAAACTATGCATGGGACTGAGAAAATGAAGACCTCACGCAAGACCCAGAATAGAGTATACGGCCCTTGTACAATAAAAGCTTTAACTCAGAAGAGATTATGAATGTACACACACACTCCTACCAATTTGACCAAGAAATGTCAACACCGAGGCAGCTTCTTCAGGAAATGCATGAATTAGGGGTCCAGTTTAAATTTCCAAATACAATGAATTGCTAGAAGAAAAGGCTTTGAGCTTCCATTGAAACAGCAGGCACATACAATGATAATGTGTCTGGAATTTTCACAAAACTGTCTGGATTTCATACAGGTACCTCAAGAAGGCAATGTCTAAGGGCTTGAACTAACAAATGATTATCTTCCAATATAAGAAGGTAAATAAAACCTAATTCATGTATTTACTTCATTTACTTGTTTATTAATACTACCCTGATTCCACAAGGATTAATGAAGAATTCTGAAAAGTGGTGTTTTTTTTTTAATTTCCCTGGTAGAAATCCAGTTTTACACCTAAGCTTAATTCAGAATGGTAAAACAAAGTGAGATTTCTGAGGTCCCTCTGCATACACACCCCTCCTAAACTTCATTACAGTACATGTTTGAAAGCAAAACTCATGAGAGAAGCAACTGACCGGAATCCTCCCAATTAGTGAAAACTGGTATTAATACTTGCACTCTAGTCCTCTGACTCTAAACCTAGGCCTCTTTTCATGGTCTCTGCCACCTCTGGTTCAAATCACTCCAATTCAACAAATCACACATCTGTTCAGGGCCAGGCTCTGGGTTGGAATCAGGCCTGGAATCGAACAGGCAAATGAAATAGGGCTCTGGCTGTCAGAAGGCCATGGTCCAGTGAAGAAACGAACCGAGATGTACGCCCGGTCTCATTGGAGCAATGGCTACAGGGGCAATTGAAAGAGTTATCAAGGAATCACTTCTCCGGAGGCTTCTGATTCCAAAGAGTATTTTTGCCAGGCAATTTCACTCAAAATTTCAAGAAGCAGGTCATTCTTATACTTTAGAAGCTGCTCCAAGAGCAGAGAAGTTGAATGGTTCTTTCATTCATGGTCTGAAATCAGCAAAACTTGCCTCAAACAGGATTCACAAATTTCAGAGGCAATGATTCTACCGCAGGGTCCAGCCCCCTCCTTGGCAGTGCTGCCTGGACCAGGTGAGGGCCCCTGCCAATGTCACCTAGCCCACTGGCTGGCCAGCAGCTAACAGTTTCTCTTGTGAGCTGTTGGAAACAGAATTGGAGAGAACACGGGTCCATATACCATGTCAGTACTAGGACAGTTTAGATGTGTAGGTGCATCTGTCAGCCAAGAAAGTTTTCTAAGAAAGAGGATGAAAGACAAGGAGAAATCAGAGGATCAAGAAGTTGAGGGAAGCAAATATCATGTAACTCTGAGGAGACAGTGAGAGTGGCTTTGGTTTCCATAGGTTGCCTAGCTCCAGTTCCCATGAGACCACGCTGTAGGCTTGTTTCCATGGTGTTGCCTGGTCTGTCCTTTCAGTAACAGCCTCTACCACCCCCATCAGATGCATTCACTTCCCCTGTGCTGTACAGGGTCAGTTTCTAGTCACTGCCATAAAGATAGCCTTGCTAAAATAATAATGGCTTAAAACAAAGAGGCAAAATTATCATTATTTGCAAAAAAAATACCTAGAACACTTGAGAATCAACTATTAAAATTAATAGAAAGGAACAGTCTAGAAGAGATCAATGAGGGGAGGGGAAGGGGAACATTTGTAATACTTTCAACAATAAAGATCTTTTAAAAATGAAAAAAAAAATAGGAAAGCTCAGCAGAGACTTGTTATGGGGTAAATATACCAAAATAATAGTGTTTTTCTTTACTGGCCATAAGTACTTGTAAATATGATTTTTAACTTATTCACAACAACAACAGAGAATATAAAGTGCCTATTAATAGCTTCAACAAGAAATATACAAGGTGCTTATGAAGAAACCACAAAACTTTACTGTGAGATGTAAAAAGTATTTGATTAAACAGGAAGATAAACAGCATTCCTAGACAAAAGGGTCCATAATTTAAAGAGATCAGTTTTTCCTAAATTAACTTACAGGTTTATCATATTTTCCAATCAAAATCTTGACCAGTCTTTTGAAAACATAACAAGATGATTATGAAGACCATCTGCAATCATGACAGGTAAAAGGAGGTAGGCCAGTTTTGGAAAATAAGAATTATTGGGAAGATTTACCCTCCTATATTGCACAGCAAACATAATAAAAATGTTATAGTTTTGGCATAAAAAGACATGTCAATAGACAAAGATAGGAGTGGGTCTACATTACACACACATACACACTCAGAAATGTAATAGACCATTAAAATGTCTCACAAATTTGTGGGTAAAAATTACTTTTAATGCATGGTTATGGGGCCCTTTTACAAGGGGGTGAAAGTCTTCAAGTACAGAGAAGCATTCACCCATCCTGTCTACATTAATGTCACAGATTTATAAAATAATTAAATATTTTTAAAATGTTAAAAACAAAAATTATTAACTAAGGAGGTAAAACACCTGTACTCAGAAAACTATGGGACACTGAAAAAAGAGATAGAAGAAGACATAAACAGGTGGAAGAACATACAATGTTCATGGATTAGTAGAATCAACATCATTACAATGTCCATACTACCCAAAGCAATCTATAGATTCAAAATATTTCCCATTAAAATACCAACAGCATATTTCACAGGTCTAGAATGAACTTTCCAAAAAATCATCTGGAATAAAAAAGGACCCTGAATAGCTGCAGTGATCCTGAGAAAGAGGAACAAAATAGGAGGGATCTCAATACCATATATCAAGCTGTATTACAAAGCCACAGTTCTCAAAACTGCCTGGTACTGGCACAAGAACAGACATGTAGACCAGTGGAATAGAATAGAGAACCGATAAACTGACCCAAACCACTATGCTCAATTAATATTTGACAAAGGAAGCAAGAACATATAATGGAATCAAGACAGTCTCTTCAATAAATGGTGCTGGGAAAATTGGACAGATACATGCAAAAAAATGAAACTAGACCACCAACTTACACCATACACAAAAATAAACTCAAAATGGATAAAGGACTTAAACATAAGTCAGGAAACCATAAAAATATTAGAGGAATCCACAGCCAGCAAAATCTCAGACATATGCCCAAGCAATTTCTTCACTAATACAGCTTCTAGGGCAATGGAAACTAAAGAGAAAATAAACAAACGAGACTACATCAAAATAAAAAAATTTTTGTACACCAAAAGAAACCATCAACAAAACAACGAGAAAGCCTATTGCATTGAGAGAACTTATTTGCCAATGTTATCACCGATAAGGGTTTAATCTCCAACATTTATAGGGAACTCATACAACTTAACAAAAGGAAGATAAACAACCCAATCAAAAAATGGGCAACGGACTCAAATAGATATTTTTCGAAAGAGAACATAAGTAAGGCCAACAGATATGTGAAAACATGCTTAAAGTCACTAATCATCCCAGAGATGCAAATCAAAAGGACAATGTGGTACCATCTCACACCTGTCAGAATTACAAGTGCCGGCGAGGATGCGGAGAAAAAGGAACCCTCCTTCACTGCTGGTGGGAATGCAGCCTGGTGCAGCCACTGTGGAGAACAGTATGGAATTTCCTCAAAAAACTAAAAATGGAATTCCCATTTGACCCAGTAATACCACTTCTAGGAATATATCCCAAGAAGCTAGAAACACAAATCAGAAAGGATATATGCATCCCTATGTTCATAGCAGCACAGTTCACCATAGCTAAGATTTGGAAACAGCCTAAGTGCCCATCAGCAGATGAACGAACTAGAAAACTGTGGTACATCTACACAATGGAATACTATGCTGTGGTAAAAAAGAAGGAATTCTTACCATTTGCAGCAGCATGCATGGAACTGGAGAGCATTCTGCTAAGTGAAATAAGCCACTCAGAGAAAGATAAATATCACATGATCTCACTCATTTATGGAATGTAATGAGGAACACAAACTGATGAACAAAAACAGATCCAGAGACAGAGAAACATTAATCAGATGCTCAAACCTCAGAAGGAAGGTAGGGGAGGGTGGGGGTAGGGGGGGAGATCAACCAAAGGACTTGTATGCATGCATATAAGCCTAACCAATGCACACAGGCAACAGGGGGGTGAGGGCATGAGTGGGGAGGAAGAGATGAGGGGGCAATGGGGGGATAAGGACACATATGTAATACCTTAATCAATAGAGAAACAAATTAAATAATAGTGAGAATTAATCAATATGAGGGGCAAAGGGGAAAAGGATAGTTTAACTTAAAAAGGGAAGAAATTACCCATGGGAATAAAAATTAGGTGTTATGAAAAAATATAAAATAATCTGGACTTAAACATTAATGACAAAATTGAAATTCCAGGGGGCAAACTGGAAAATTTTTATACAAACATAACAGAATAAGAGCTATCCATAAGACACAAAGGAAACTGAGAGAGAACTTTCAGATTCCAATTGATAACTGGACATAAAATGTCACAAGAAGTGATTTGTGAAAACATAAATACAAAATAAACCTGATTTTAAAAGGCAAACTCACTAGCAATTAAATAATGCAACTTAAAACAATGAGCTATTATTCTCACCTCTCAAATTAGCAAAATGAGGAGAACAAAGGAGAACAAAATTCTCCTTTAAACGGGGACCTCCTGTGAGGTAAGCAACCTCTCTGCTACTGGGAACATAAATATGTATCTTTTGAGAGAGCAATTCAAGCATTATACCCAGAGTTAAATATATGGAAATCTTTTAAAGCAGTATTCCCATTTATAAGACCCAAAGAAGCTAATTTGCACCCCAGACTAAAAATACACTGAGATATACATTGCAGAGACTCATGTGTGCACATGTGACTAATAGCATAATTAGAAGCACAAATACACTCAGAAAGAAAGAACTGATTAAAATTGTGGTACATTCCATATGATGGAAATTAATGTAGGCATTGCAAATGAGACTTGGGGGAGGATTTTTCTTTTCTAAAAGTTCTTCATTAATATTACATTTTCAAAAACAGACAACAGCCCTCCATATGATATCAACTAAGTTGACACACACACACAGCAAAACACTCCGAACATGGAACCACTGTCAGTGATTTCATCTGGGAGACAGAATCACTGAGGATTCTCAAAATTTTTAAAGTCCTTTTCTCCATTTTTTTAAGTCTATGTGCAAAGATATACATATTGCTTTTATAATCAGGGGCAAGAAAGGGAGAGAAAAGTGGGGAAAGTCCTCTGACTATTCAGAATAAGAGCTGTGATACAGGTCCTTGCTTTGAGACACCAGATCTGTCTGGAAGAGCCAAGGAGGAAACACTCCAGTTGGAACTTCCAGAAGAGGGCTCTGTGGGAAGGTCATGGAAGGGCATTCCTAGTAGCACCAACTTCCACGGGAGATACGAGAAACACCAATTTAGGGTTAAACACGACTATTAAGAGACGCAAAGGGGGAAATTGTCATCTGTTTAGGAAAAAAGCATGAAAAAACTGATGGTTTATGCTAAAAGAGAGATGAGTAACTAAGCAGTAAACAATGAGATCTGGGGATAAATTTGGGATAAGGGAGAAACGAGGTAAAGAGAATTCAGAGGAAATATCATTGGCTCCCAGCTGCGTCCTCTCCTCCAGCCTTTTAACCTACCCATCCATGTAATCCTCGATGTGTTCATTCATTCCTGCGTTCAACTTGATTGACCCTTTCTCCCATTTTGCCACATTTATCACTCTCCAAGAACCATTTCAGAAGGACAGAGAGAGAATCACGGCCTGTTCAACACTGGTGAATCCTGGGGCCACAGATTTTCTCAGCAGGGGACCGCTAAGGTTAGGGTGAAAATGCAGCTATGATTTTAAGATGTTTGGTTTGTGCTTCTTTCGAAACCTTTCCACCAAGAAAAGGAAGGCAATTCTATTATGGAAGGTAACTGAACATCTCATCAACCAATTACCAGAAGATGCTGACATAATACACTGGCAATCATTCCCATGCCAGATTGATGCAAGATATCTGAGTGGATGGATAACAAAGAATCCTCACTGCAATACATTTATAACTTAAACTCCTCGCTCTGGATGTTGGATGCCCATTATAATCACCCAGGGAACTTTAAAAAACACTGCTGCTCATCCTATCCCAGAGATTTAATATAATTGGTCTGAGGTGTGGTCCGGCACCAAGAGTTTTAAAGGCTCCCCCAGTGATTTCAATTGGCAGCCACATTTGGAAACTATTATCCAAAGGGAGAGGAAGACAAAATGACTAGCCCTTAAAAGGTCCTAATCATGTAAGTTTCCTGGATCAAATCCTTAATGACTTCCCTACTGCATGTGGAAATAAATCCAAACTCTTGGTTGGCATTTGCGGCCCAATGTAACCTAGTATCTACCTGACCTCATTCCTCTGAGTCTCCCCAATAAAAGGTCTATTGCCTGAACATGACTTTAGTGTCTGACTCTTTTCCAGAAACAAAACAGAGGCAGATATCTGCCAATTTTAATAGTTTGCTATCAGCTACCCAGAAAAGTGTGCTTAAAAAGATCCTGAGACCCATTACAGCACTCAAAAGGAAAAAGTACTGTGATCTATTAATAATATCTGCTACAGGCAGGGGATAAGCAAGGGCAGATCCAGTGCTAGATAGCTGCCATGCTGGCATTGTTCCTCCCCACTCTCTCCAGCTCCCACCCTTCATCTATAATGTCTAGATGAGTGGTAGCCAACCTTTCGGACCTCACAGACCACCAGTGGTCTGCAGACCACTGGTTAGCTACCACTGGTCTAGACCATCCTTCACAGCACACAATTGGGATCTCTCTTCTCTGAAGCCTTCCTGTTGACCTCCAAATTCTCCATACCTTGCCTCCTAGAGTTTATGAAGCTTTCCTCTTGAATCTCCATTAGCACACCTTTACTACAGAAATCAAGACCAGCTTTCGTGAATACGCCTCAAATACTATAGGACTGATTCTCAAACTTTAGCTTTCGTAAGAATCACATTGGAGTTTTGTTAAAACACAAACCCAGGATTTCTGGTTCAGTAGGTCTTGGGTATGTCTTGAGAATTTGCCTATCGAACAAGTTCCCAGGTGAGGATGATGGCTACTAAGCTGGGTACCACATTTGAGAACCATTGTTCTAGAAGGCCTGTCTCAACATTTAGCAATATCCTAAACATAGTAGCTGATAATTTTTCATCAAATTAAACCACAGCAATCCAAGCCAGGTATGGTAAGTGAGAAATGACTGGTACAGACAAACAGTGTAAGCAGTCACAATAGTTTTGGGAATGATAAAAACAAACAAACAAACAAAACAATTTAGATGCCAGATTATGTTTCAGACAGAAGGAAAGAAAGAAACCAGGGTGATCTCTGGCTCAGTATCCAGAGCTGGGGTCACAGAGATGAGAGAGCATTTCAGAAAGATGCCAGACTGGTCATTTGGAGACATACTGTCTCCATCTGTCTCGAGCAAGCAGATCCTGAAACTACTGTGGATTTCACAAGGAGGAAAAGAGCCTGCCAGTGTGATCAGGGGTGAAATTGGGGGTGGGGGTGTGGGGAGGGAAGGAGAACAGTGGAGGAAGAACTTCATGTTGCACCTCTGGAAACACATCTCCATTGGCTTTACTGAAAGCCACCCCAAGGCTGCTGAGGAGGTAGGGGAGCTGATGGGAGATGAATGAGATGACTCTCTGGGAAGATTTCCCCAGCTCTCACTGGCTGGATTTTAAAAGCCATTTCGGCAATTGTTCAGGGCTGTCAAATGTCTCTGTCAGATCGATAGGTTACTGTGGAATTTTCCCAGACTGTTGGCCAATCAAAATGTAAATTCCAAATAAATTTAATACATAAACCAACTTGTCTTCCTCAAGCCATTTTGAAAGTCGTGAAAAGCAATTTGACTTTTCCTCATGACTACCATACAGGAGACACATTTCTGCTGGTGTTAAGCATTTATTTGGCCTCAAAATTCATAGTGGGCTCAGAGATGGCAAGGCAAATGCAGGCTCTATGTGCATCTATGACCCCGTCATCCATGTGCTTCAAAGGGGCCAGCAGGTTCAATTATTTGGGCGCCCTTTATGGGAAATATATAAATTAACATGATTATCTGTGGTGTATGTATGCACATGAGAGTGTTAGATTTGCTCGTGGGATGTGTGATGAAAAAGTCATGAACTCTCTATTTATGTCTCCCAGGGGCGGTCTCATTTTCTAAAACATGCAAGTGAGTCTGGGTGCATGATTATGCGTATGCATGTTGCAACCTATCTTTTCCAACAAGAACCATAAATCGTTACATGGAAAGAAAAGATTTATAGCCCAGCCAGGATGGCTCCAGGCCCCATGGGAAAGTAAGCATTAGAGACATGTCCTAATTTTTCATGTTAAAAAAAAAAAGAGTCATAATGGTGAAATCATGTAAGCAAGAGGTATAAAGCTTTAAACTCAGGAATGTCTAAAATAGCAACTTTGCATTGGATCATTTTCCCTGTGGTCCTTAGACTGCAGAAGACTGACATCCAGGTGACATTAATTTATAAAACATTTCCCCCTCCATTCTGCCATTGGATCCTCACAAGGCACAGGAAGTAGCCAGGATGGCCCTCCCTTTATAGGTCAAGCAACTGAAGCTCAGGTAGGTGACATGGCTTGACCACAGCTGTACAGTAAGGGGAGAGCCTAAACTTGAACCCAGGTGTGCAGAATATTCTCCACTGTACCTCAGGTACTTCCTCCCCTCCCCCATCCTACTCTGCCCTTTTAAGTAATGCATTAGGTAGGTTTTTATATTAGTCTTTTGTGGCTACTACTATAACACATTACCACAAATTCGGTGGCTAAAGACAACAAATATGTGTTCTCTTACAGTTCTGAAATGGGTCTGTAGGTTCAAGTCGTGTGTCAACAGGGCTCTGCTCATTCGGGGGGCTCCAAAAGAGAATCGATGTCCTTGCTTCCCCCAGCTCCCAGCTGCAGTCCTAGGCCCCTTCAGAGACTTCCAGTTGGTGGAGGCCTTCTCATGCCGCCATCTCTCTAGTGTTCTCCGTCTGCCTCCCTCTTCCACTTTTATGGACCCTTCCGATCACACTGGGCCCACCCAGATTCTAACACAGGGATAATCTCCCAATCTTAAGGTCAGCTGATTAGCAACTTCATTCCACGTACAACCTTAACTCCCTTTGGCCATGCAACCTGACATAGTCACAGATTTGGGAATTAGGACACAGACATTTTTGAGAGCAAGTATTCTGCACCCCATGGCCCTCCTGTTTTCTAACTTCTAATGGGTCCAGCCAGTACGGGGTGGGAGGACATTGGCAGGAGATTGGGGAGGGAAGAGAGGTCGGTCCAGGGTCCAGGTATTTATGTCCCCTGCTCTCCTTACTGTGCTGTATTTTTGCAAAAGCTGCACGAGTCTGTCCAGGCCATAGCTCTGCTAGGCAGTCCCCTCCAATGCAAAGGCTTCCTCTGGTTCCCACCCTGTCCTTGTTCCATCAGGCCTGGGGTGGTAATTGCTTCCCTTGGTTGTTATCTCCTGGCTGCTTTATGGCCGTTGGTGGTGCCCTTAACCTTCCCCACACCTTTGTCAGCAACCTTCCCATTAAGCCATCTTCAATCACTCCTTTAAGTGTGGCAGCTGTTGCTTGCCAGGACCCTGGCTGATGGATGAAGCCCACACCTTCCAAGGTCAGCTCTTTCCCTTACACCACACTTGGCGAAATTAATGGGATGGCAACAAAGGCTACAGGATGAGGAAAGGCATGGTTCTATTTCCACCATAATTTCCTTCTTTCCCTTCCCTGTCTAGGGCATAAAATTGGGGCTAAATGGATAGCAATGGCTACTGATAGTTTCGCTTTAATTAATGGAAGGGGCCTGGTTTTGGAAGCAGGAGAGAGAATTCCCACAGGTTCAAACTGGCTCAACAAATAAGGAGAAACACGTACTCAATCTTTAGGTCTAGTGAACTCCAACACTAAGAAATAGCCCCGTCTTCTGCTGAGCCTGGTCCCATTTCTCGCTGGACTCTGCAGCTAGCTGGCTTCGCGATGTGGATAAATGCCAATACCCCCGGCACACCATGAGCCCTGCCACCTGGGCTTCTGTTCACTTCCCTGCTCTCATCTCCTACCATGTCCTCCCACCTCGCTCAGTCCACCTGAACCACCCTGGCCTCCTTTCCATTCCTCTACCGAAAAGTCTGTTCTCACCTGAGGCCTATGTCCTTGCCGTCTCTTCCTAAAACCCTGTTCTCAGAATCTTCAAATGGCTACTTCTTCGCAATGTCAGGGTCTTTGCTCAAATGCCACCTCCTCAGGGAGAGCCTTCCTGACCAACCTAAACAGCAGCTTCATCATGAACCCCGCGTTTCTGCATAGCACTCAGCATCATCTGAAATTACCTTTAAACACTGCTTTATTTTCCATCATCCCCCAGTGGAATATATACTATGTGTCTTATTGCAATATCCCAGCCCCTGGAACTCTGGCGGGTCCATAGTCAGAATTGTTATCTAATCCTTAAGTTTAATGATATTAGCTAACATTTACTCAAAACTTGTGTACCATGGCACTGTTCTAACAGTCCTATGTTCATTTACTAATTGTAATACTCTACAGCAACATTATGAGGTTAGTACTATTGTCATGCCCACTGTACAGGAGAGAAAACTGAGGCTCCCAAGAACTATGAGTTTGACCATCCCCAGTTACAGATGGCAAAGCTGGTAAACAGCAGAGGAGGGTTCTGAACACCAGCAGTGGGCTGCAGAACATCTGTTTTTATCACTGTACTCCACTCTCCGGTCCCTAAGCAAGGAGGTGCTTGGGGCTTTTCATGTATGTTTCTTGACACTCATTCTCCTCTTCACCCTATTTGCACAACTGAATGTGACCTCTGACATAAATTTGGACATCCATTCCTGGCAGAATCCTTCTTTGTTATCTTCCTATTTCAAATGATATCACTTGTCAGAAACATGGGCTATCAAATCATGTCAGAAACATGGGCTAGCTTTCCAACTGATGACTCTTTATGGTAGAAACATTCACATCTCTAGTGTCCAGCAGAGTACATATTAGGCATTCACTGATACATATATTTGACAGGCTGTATTTAGACACTTAATAATTATTGAATAAAGATACTTTATGACTTGTCAGACATGTAGGTTGGTCCAAAGTTTTGATCATTTAGTGCCAAAGTTCCAAAGGACACTAGAATGAGTAAACTCAACAAGAAGATGAGACAGGATATGGCAAAAGCTCCATCGTGGAGCCTGATCTGACACCAATGTACACAGATAGGTCAGAGGATGAACATACGTCCAGAGAAAGTAGCTGCACTGGAACCACTGGATAAAGAAGCGGGCAACGGTGGAGAAACACAGAAAGGGAGTAAGATGTTGCTATGAACTCAGCAGCTTGTCAAAGTGGGGATCCCAGCCTTGGGCAACACACACCTAGAACTTGAGTCTGGCCTTCCTTCTTCAGTCTCTCCTAGATGTGCTTATTTCCCACTTCC
>PVJC01000008.1:0-130000 GCA_004026665.1 Murina feae
TTCCCAGGTCCCTTCCGGAGCAGGAAAAGGCTGGCCTGACCACAAGGCGGGGTTTTCCCTGCTTTCTAGTGGCTAGAGGAAGATGGGCAGTAGGCAGGCTTGGGAGGCAGGCAGCACCCAGCCATGGCCACAGCTCAAAAAAGAGAACAACATGCAGGGGAGGGCAAGAGTCTGAGAGATCAACATAGAGGGGGTGCCTGCTCCAAGCCTTGATGGTGTGCCTGGGGGCAGGCCCCCAGCAGGTATACACACACAGAGGACTGCTCCGAGCCTCAGATGCGGCTGGGGGCAGGTCCCCAGTGGCCACACATACACATACACACACACCCACACACACAAAAGGCGCCTGGCAGACTGGGGCCATCATAGGATATCCACTAAGGTGTCCCAGACTGTGAGAGGGCACAGGCCGGGCTGAGGGACTCCCTCCACCCCGAGTGCACAAATTTTTGTGCACCGGGCCCCTAGTCCTATATAATAAAAGGGTAGTATGCAAATTGACCCTAATGGCAGAACAAACAGTCGCTATGACATGCATTAACCACCAGGGGGCAGGCACTCAATGCAGGAGCTGCCCTCTGGTGGTCAGTGTGCTTCCAAAAGGGGGAGTGCCACTTAGCCAGAAGCCAGCTCATGGCTGGCCAGCACAGTGGCAGTAGCGGGAGCCTCTTCCGCCTCCGCAGCAGCGCTAAGGATGTCCAACTGGGAGCGGGCCTAAACCATCAGTCGGACATCCCCCAAGGGCTCCTGGACTGTGAGAAGGCACAGGCCGGGCTGAGGGACCACCCCCACCCCACCCCCACAGTGCATGAATTTTCATGCACAGGACCTCTAGTACACACACACACACACACACACACACACACACTAAGTGGTCAGATTATTATGACTACCTGACATTTGTAGGCAAATTAGCTATAATTTTTCACTGAAGTTGCTGGAGGGCCAGATCATTATAAACGTCTGAATAGCATAACATACCTAAGTAGCATTGCTGATCAAGTTCATCCTATCACGTTGATGGCATATCCCAATGGAGATGGCTTCTTCCAACAAGACAATGTGCCATGCCACGGTGCTCATATTGTGCAGGAGTGGTTTCAAGAACATGAGGGAGACTTTACCTTGCTTAGGTGGCCCCCACAATCACCAGATGTCAATCCAATTGAGCATTTGTGGGACAAAGTTAAAAGAGCCATCAGGCAGCTGGTTCCACAACCATCAAATCTCACAGAACTGGACAGTGCTGTTCATCTGGCATGGTGTCAGATTCCTTGCATCACCTTTCAACATCTCGTGGAATCTGCCAAGAATCACCACAGTATTGAAAACAAAAGGTGGCCCAATGAAGTACTGATGGGGTGGTCATAATAATCTGGCTGGTCATAATAACCTGGCCACTCAGTGTGTGTATACACACACATACACATATGTATACACACACACATATATATATATATATAGTTTTGAAATATATATATATAAAGATATACACATATACATATATATGTGTGTATATCCTATTTAATGAAAGGCTAATATGCAAATCGATTGAATGGTGGAAAAACCGGTCACTATTATGTGCACTGACCACCAGGGGGCAGATGGTCAATGCAGGAGCTGTCCCCTAGTGTCAGTGCACTTCCACAGGGGGAGCGCCGCTCAGTCAGTAGTCTGGCTCACGCTGCTAAGCGCAGTGGCAGTGGCAGGAGCCTCTCCCACCTCCGTGGCAGCACTAAGGATATCCAACTGATGGCTCCCAGACTGCAGGTGTGCACAGGCTGGGCTGATGGACCCCCTGACCCCCTCCCCCATGCACGAATTTCATGCACCGGGCCTCTAGTATATATATACATATCAATGTATAAATGTAAGTGTAGTTGATAAAGTACCACAAATACTTTTAAATGCCTATTCCTAAAATGCATTTAACATTGAGAAGCTAATATTGCCTAGAAATCATGTGGTTTTATCAGTACAAGTGACTTTTTTCAAGCTTTTAATCTATAGACAGGTAAGTCTAAAGGTGTTAAGGTCACATTTGTTTTATAGCTCCTTTGATAGATGGTAACATCATCAGTGACTGTCAGATTTATTGCAGCAATATGAAGAGAATGGTAGGCTTATATTATAGGTCATACTGTATTACCAGACCCAGTGAGCATCTACATAAAGAGCTGAGCTCAAGTGTAGGTCCTGTCTTCTCAAATAAGAGTGTGTGCTAGAAAGGGGGAATCACAACAATAGCCTCTCCAGCTCATGTCTACATGTGTCTACTTAACCACTTGTCCAGGAGTGCTCATAGCAACTTTATTCATAATAAACAACTCAGTCACCCATCAAAAGAAGATGGTGATGGAATGCTACTTGGTGAGAAAAGCCATGAACTTACAAAATGGATGAACATCAGCACCATTATTCTGAGTAAGAGAAGTAGATGCAAATGAATGGATGTATGTGAAACTCTAGGAAGACATTTTTGGTAACAGAAATCATGTCTTTGGTTTCCAGGACGTGGAAGGTTATTGAGTACAGGGGCACACAGAGTTGATGGCAACAGCCCACATGTTTTCGGGGTGATGGAAATGTCCCAGTTCTCAGTGGTGGTGGCGGTTGCACAACTGAGTAGATTTGAAAAAACTCAGCAGTTTTTGCTCTGCTTGGGCTCCCTTTGCTGTTATATTCTGTATACAGTGAAATGACACAGACTATTCAAAAGGCATGAGAGGGGGGAAAAGGCATGCAGCAAGAACCAATTTTTTGTTATTCTGAAAATTCTATGAACTTGGCATTTTAGATATTAGAATTGTATTTGTTAATAAAAAACAACACAAAAAATTGATGCTTCTCTATGATGGGTATTTTCTTTACCTTTTATATGCTGAATCCATAAATTTAACTTTTAAATAGGTATTCTATAAATTCACCTTAGCTTATGAGGTCCTGCACTGTCTAAGACTTTTTAAAATTATATTTTACCAGATTCAAAAATATAACTTTTAGGAAAAATCTTGGTGGTCTCTGTGACTTGTTATTGACGTTATTGAGTGAAGGCAGTAGCATCCATGAGGCTGAGGTCCCTGGGGTCACGGGAGAGTGAGCAAACAAGACACTGTGCAGATTTCAGTTCCTTCTGTGAACCTGAAATTCATTGTCAAATGTTGCACTTATTCACTTACTATATCTCAACCAAGTTCAGTAGGACTGGTTTTGGTTAAATTGGGCAATTGCCAAGGGAATAAAAAAAAAATTATAGCAAAATTGTGGTCATTAAAGTAAATTTTGTCTTAATTTTATCTTTTCCCCCTTAAATTCCTGAGTTTGACTCACTCTGGCACTCCCTGATTATTTTCTCTTTTTAAATGCTGTTAAACATTTGAAACTGTGCAGGTGACTGTAGAAATCTCTTTCAAAAGCAAAGGAATTGACAGGGTTTCCTGAACAGTCGGCCATGGTTTTTATAGCTCCACAGATGATTCAGACAGCATCAGTGTTAGGGCTCAGCTCCTTTTGAACTTTTTTGCAGCGGTGGTTTGTGGGAAACTCTTGAGCTTTCATCACCACCATATTCACTCTCCCAACAGAAGCAAAACAAAACTATCACTTGGCTTGTGACTTTGGCCTCCAGTTTGAGATGACCTCAGATGGGGATGGATGAGACTTGTGCACCATACAGCTTTGCGAAATGTGAAACTGCCCTATAGGTGAACTGCAATCTGTTCTTCTGTGTATTTTACTGAAGAATGTCAACTGGACTGGGGGGAGGGGAAGCCGGTATGTCCTCCCTGTCTTTAGGACACAGATGGCCCAGACATGTTTGTGGCTCAGTGAAGGTGAGGGAGCTGCTGAGCTGCCAGTCAACAAAGATTGATGAAATCTGAGAAGTTCTGGGGAAGGGCTGGCGTGGCACCAAGGGCGGCAGCCTATAAACCACTGTGGGACGTGTCTCGCTTACTGCACACTGAATTTTCAGTTAGGCATTTTCCTAGTTATTTGATTATCTGCTTATAACACTTCAAGTAAATCATGAGAAAGTTATATTTTAGGAATTGGGTGCCATGTAGATTAACACCTATAGACCAAAATGTGAGGAAAGCGGAAGCAGAAGAGACTAGGTACAAACTCAGTGTCCCTGGTTCTAGGCACACACTTCCACTTGGGCTTTGTTTAATGGAGTGAGAGCTGTAAGACATTACAGGGCTCTGTTTTTAACCAGCCTATCTACTATAATATGCTTGGCTTGTAGAACCATGTATTTTAAATGTTTCAGCACTACTAACAGAAATGCAAATATAGTAGAAATCTGACAATTCTATTTTTAAGATTAGTAATCTCTCTCAGTGAAGAGATGTCATGTATGATGATTATTCTATTGAAAATGGGGTGCTAGCATTATACCTTATCCTATATAATAAAAGGGCAATATGCAAATTGACCCTAACAGCTGAACAAGTGGGAATGACTGGTCACTGTGACACACACTGACCACATTGGGCAGATGCTCAATGCAGGAGCTGCCCCTGGTGGTCAGGGCACTCCCACAGGGGTAGCTCTGCTCAGCCACAAGCCAGGCTGATGGCTGCCAGTACGGCGGTGGTGGTGGGAGCCTCTCCCGCCTCCTCAGCAGTGCTAAGGATATCTGACTGCAGTTTAGGCCTTCTCCCTGCTGGCAAGTTGAAATCCCCCAAGGGCTCCTGGGCTTCCAGAGGGATGTCTGACTGCCAGCTTAGGCCCAGTCCCCAAGGGAGTGGGCCTAAGCCAGCAGGTGGACATTCCCCGAGGTGTCCCAGACTGCGAGAGGGCACAGGCTGGGCTGAGTGACCCCCAAGTGCACAAATTTTTGTGCACTGGGCCTCTAGTGTACATATATTTTTTTAAATCAGTAAGTTCAATATTGGTACTAATTGAACATGGCTTTTCTTTAGCACTTCCTAAAATTTATCTTTACCTTAATGGACTTTCCATAGTATTATAAAATAGTTGAGCTTTGTTCCAGTGATTTCTCTAACATTTCTGAGCCCAGTAAATCTTCACTGTGGCCATTGTTACTTCACTTAATTCACTTCATCTGCTTAAACTCTCAGGTGCCTCCTAGACTCAGTGTCTAAAGCCTAAAGCTCAGCAAGTCCCTTCATTAGAATCCTCTGGCACTGGTTAGTCCCATCACACAATTTTGAAAGACAAGAGTAGATACAAGCTCACTTTTCTGCACAAACCTCATGAAATGAGCACTTTCCAGCCTTGATTTGAACAGGGGTGCTGGTCGGACGTCCAGGTCAAAGGACTCATCTCCTCTCACCTGGACTGCAGCATTGTGAGAACTGACTTAATCTGTGCTTGTGTACCATGGCATGGTTAGGGCTGCAGGAGACTCACTCATTCCACATAGGTTTCCTGAGCACTAAGCTGGGCGCTGTTCTGAGCATGGAGGGTACTTTAACCAACAAAACAAAGGTTCCTGCCTGTGGAGCATGTCTCTCCCTGGAGGGAGACAGACACTAAACAAAAAGCATGATAAGTAAGTAGGCCATATGGTTTGTTAAAGGTGCAGTGCTGTAGAAAGGAGAATGAGGAAGAATGGCAGGATTGGGAGTTCTGGCAGTGGACCCAGGTAGGTGATGGTAGGCAGATCCAGGTGGCCATGGTATTACATTGGGAGGGAATTCAAGGATCTGCCTGGCCACAGAGTTTTCTGAACAGGAAGAATGATTGAAGCAGATGAAAGCGGGGAAAGCAACATGTGTACATGTCAAAACAAACTCTAGGAATGGTGTGAGGTGGAACTCAGACAAACTCATTCTCCTAGTGGGAGCCCGTGCAACTGATGGACTCCTACTGGGAAGAATGAGTTTATTTACTTTCAAGGTCCTGCAGCCCAACTGGAGAAGGTTCATGTCCATTGCCCGAGTGTCTCGCCATGGCAGGACTAAAAATAAGTAACAAAAAATGATCTATCACCCTTACCTCACACTCGTACAAAAATTACCTTGAAGTGAATCATAGACGTAACTATAAAGTTAAAACTGTAAAATTTATGAGAAAACATAGGAAAAAATCTTTTTGACCTTGGTGTAGTGTAGGCAAAGACTTCTTAGCTAAGACACAAGTAGTCCAGCCCAGTAAAAGGAAACATTGATGAGAGAGAATATGTGAGAGAAGATATTCAGATGACCCCGGAACACATAAAATGATGCTAATAAACTTTACCAGTCATCAGTGAAATGCAAATTAAAACCATAATGACATGCAGCCACTAGTGGCTAAAATGAAAAAGACTGCAAATGCCAAATGTTAGTGAGGGTGGCACATCTGGAGTTGTGCATTGCTGGTGGGATATAAGTGCTAGAGCCAGTTTGGAAAACAGTTTAACAATTTCTTACAAAGTTAAAAAATTAAATATACATCTACCATATGACGCAGCAATCCCACCACTAGGAATTTACCCGAGAGGAATAAAAGCATATGTCCATATAAAGATTTACATATGAATGCTTATCATAGCTCTGCTCATAACAGCCCAAAGCTAAAAGTAACCCCAGTGCCACAAACAGATGGGTAGGTAGGCCAATTACCCATAAAGTGGAATATTACTCAGCAAACACAAAAGAGTAAGCCATTCAATTCCATTTACTGTGAAATTGGTAACAGTGACCCTAAATCAAAAGTCACATGCTCCAGACCTGTTTCCTGGAGCAGGGAGGGGGGTATGGGGAAACATTACTGAGTAATGGAAATATCCTTATCTTACTTTTTGTGGTGGTTACAAGGGTCATATAATTGTTAAAGTCATTGTCCCACACATAAAAATTGTATCTAATTCATTGACTATAAACAAGTATTTCCTCAATAAGGGTATATTTTAAAAATCAGTTGGAAGCAAGAATGTTAAACATTGAAACACAAAATACTCAGCAAGAAAGTAGCAGCAAAAGAGTCCTGCTTTTTTCTAACCAAAGCAAGGCTCTTCGGAAAAACGTATTTTGAGCTGGGTTTTAAATGCTTGAAGTGAATGGAAGATGCTTTGTGGGTACAGGATGTAGAAAACAGTTTGGATCAGCTGAGCTCACATAGAGGAGCGTTCTGCTCAGTACCTGGCCTGTGCTTTTAATAAATGACAAGAGCTGAGAAGATCTGAAAAACAGGACTGTCCCAGCATAGAGGAGCTGACCAGCAGGCCAGATAGCGCAGCACAGAGACTGGTGTGGGTCCTGACCCAGACTTCTCTGTCTTTGTATCTTGTGTGTGTTTGTCTGTTTGGAGTTTAGGAATCTTGTGGGTTTATTTGTTTTCTTGAAAATACTGGAACATTTTATATAATTTGAAGAGAAAGTTCGTGTTCTTAGGAAGCCCACAATGAAATATTTAGAAGTAAAAGAACATCAGTTCTGCAACCTACTCTCAAGGGGTTTATAACAGAAAAAGTAATATGTGTGTTTACAGAGAGAGAGGAGAGAAAGCAAATGTTGCAAAACGTTTACAGTGAGGACTGAGACAAAAGCAGAAGGGAATTTTTTGTATTATTGCTTGCAAATTGTACGTTAGAAATTATTTCTGAGTAAGAAGTTATGAAAAGTGAAAACCAAATTGGGTCAAGGTACTAGTTGCTGAAAATCATACAGATTTCCTGTGAAGAAATGACTGAGGACACAAAAGTGAATAAAATAAAAATTTCAGAGAAATGACATTTGGAAATCTTTCGGACATTGACATGCCCGGGCTGCCAGGAGACGTCCCTGTGCACACTGGGCGGGAGCCACCACAGTAACTGCACAACAGTGACCAGTCTGCACTGGGTTGGGACCTGGGCAGGCAGGTTGTGAAGAGGGAGTTTCAAGATCACAGATGTAGACATTATACCATCAGAGAAACTTCCCCTGGACACAGCACTTTGCCTCAGGTCTGGAGTGTTTTGTCGACAATGCTCATGTAGCTCTGGTCATTCTGCCATACACCCCACGATGCAGTAGTGTGCTTCTGTTCTCTGTTTTTCTAAATTAAAGTGTTCAAAGAAATTGTCGGTGAATTCTGTATTCATTTTAAGGAGGGCATTGAAGAAAGAGTCAGGTGGGAGATGCAGAAGTGGACAGGCTTGAAGGCTACATGCCATTCCCAGCTGAGAGATGCTAAAGGCTTTCTTCTTTGCCTTAGAAAACTGCATTAGATCACAGAAATCCATGTGCATTTTGAGTGTGTGATTGTCAGTTTTATCATGAGCTGTGTACCTCAAAGCAAAAATTAATTTTTAAAAATCTGTAAAAGTTGGGATTATAGTCATTTATTCCTAACATGGTAAAATTCTGTTTTTAAAAAATATTTTTTTATTGATTTTAGAGAAGAAGGGAGAGGGAGGGAGAGATAGAAACATCAGTGATGAGAGAGAACCATTGACTGGCTGCCTGCTGCATGCCCCCTACTGGACATCAAGCCCACAACCTGAGCATGTTCCTGACTGGGAATTGAAGTGACTTCCTGGTTCGTAGATCATGCTCAACCACTGAGTACGCCAGCTGGCCTAAATCCTGTTTTTTAACTGCTATGATATAAGTAGTTAGGGTTTTTAGATATTTTTAACTTATCACATGATGAGTTGGGTGCTAGAGATAGTATTTAGAGTTCATTTAGATTACTGAACAAGTAATGTTCAGTTTTAAAATGTTTATAAATTTAGGGGTTGTTTTATGTGTATCAGCCTGTTTAAAGTCTCCGCCATTAGGTGGTTTTTTTTAGAAAGGCAGACCAAGAAGGGTTTTCTTAGTTAACATTTCCAGCTTTTGAGGCTATAAAATGATGAGTGTGGCTCCTGTCAATGTCAGAGCATCTGAAAAAGAATCAGGGGCTTGGATTGGTCACCTCCCTTGATTGGAGAAGCACCTGTCACCTAATATAGCAATAAAAGTAAGTGGTCCGTCTATCTCCTGACAGGTTTTATGACAAACTTCCCTATGTTAATCTGGCACCCTAGCTGTTTTTATTTTATAATTTATATAGGAAATGGATGTGAAATCAGAAGGTTACTAGAAGTGAGTATCTAATACTCTCCTGCACAACAGCAGGTGCTCAGATTTCATTCCTCAACCTCAGTAACCTGGGAGAGAGTAGCTTAGAAAAGGATTCTTTTAATATAAGATTTAGAATTAGTTTACAACTCCTGTTGATGAAGAAAACGAGAGGTTCTGAGTGGACATTAGTTTCTAGATTAGAAAGAGGAAAGGAAAGTAATGAATCCTATTTCCAAATGAATTTAAAAAGCAATCTGATTTTAGTTCCAGCAATGCAGAGAAAATAAAATAAAAACCATCGCACTTTATTTACTAACCAATGAATTGAATTGTCCGCCTTTTATTGCAGATATAAAGTAAAGACTATGAAGAGACGATCATTTTTGTTGCTATCAGACTTTCAGTAACATCTCTCTTGTGGTTTAAATAACAGATAGTTTAAGCATTTTCCCATTACCTTTGTGTAAATGAAAAATGCATAAAATATTTTAACAAGGCAAAGTAATCCAAGGAGATTGTTATTTTGTGTTACAAATTAGGTTATTTCTGTCATAAAATTAAAGAAAAAAATCAACGTTAGGACATTCCAGCTTAATATCATTTACCAGAAGGAACATGGAACAGATTTAATGAGCTAGCAGGTCACCTGGATCCAGCTGTTTCCAACCAGTTTTATGAAGCATAGGATGTGGCGAGCAGTGGGAGGTAAGCATTAGTACATGCTCTCAAGGAGCTGCAAAATCGATTTCTGCTGGAATGAATTAATTTAGATTATCAATTTATAAGCAGTTACAAGAATCCCATCAGCTCAACAATTCAGTGAATGATCAGGTTCACCCTCATAAGAGCCTCGCAATTAGGGACCGCTGTCAGCCTGCAGTGGCTGCCTGTCCTGCGGCGTTTCTCAGAGTCACTGGGCTGAACAGAAGGAAAGAGAAGTGTTTGCTCAGTTGTACTGTAGAGGGAAGGGGAGCCTCTGAGGAAGGAAGTAAAGCAGCACTGCGGTGTGTGAGTTTGGACATTCTCCTTGGCCCCCTTTGATGCCATGAGAGGGTCATTTTCACCATTCCATCTGAGGTTTTGAATCACCATAATATGTGTGCGTGCAGTGAAGTGATTGGGACTTAACTGCTCACCTGCCTAAGAAAGTGATGGGACAGCTCTGTCTTTCCCTAAGCACTGGGAAGGTCGGAGGGATAAACATTTGTTCCAGTTAAAACACTGGATTCAGTTTATTATCTTCTTCCCATTACAAGTAGATTTCTTTCCCTCCACCTCTGCTTACCCGCCTCTCAAACACACACATAGACACACACACACAAACAAGCACCTCATTTTTGTCCACAACCAAGTGTTCCATCCATCCATGCCTACAGTTCCTGTGCACACCTAACACATTCTCCTTCCTGTCAGTGAGGAATTCTTGCTTTCTGCCTCATTTCTGCAACCTTAGCTATCGCAGCTCTGATGGACTAGCTGTTTTCCTGCTAACCACTGAAATAAGTATGCAATTATTAAAATTGTTTAATATCCTTGAAGTTGCTTGCTCCCACCATGCCCGTGTGCCTTATTCCTGGGCTCTAGCTACTCCCATATCGGCTGGCTGCTGTCATCTTGGCCAAGCAGTGTCCACTTGTTCATGATAGACACGACTGAGATTACTCAGCTCCAAAACTCTGTGATGCTCTGGTGCCATGTCCCCACTCACACTTTCCCCAGCCCTCAGAGCCAGCTGGGAAGACATCACCTTTTCCTAAGACATTTCCTACCAAATCTTAACTTGTTCATGCTACTCTGTATTCTTCTCCACTGTCCCTTGTGACCCAGACATTTATACATCTCAGGCCAATCACCGCCACATTCATGTCCCATGGAGTCTTTGTCACACATCTGAGACTTTCGAGTTTTATCTGCATCTTCAAGGTGGGGAGCCTGGGTGACAGCTGTCAGCTGGGGCTGGCCCAGGGACTGTGGTCCCCACAGTGTCATTTCCCATTGGTGTTGGAGCTTTTGAGTGTGAACATGGGCTTCTCACTGCAGATCGAAGAACCTTTTTGTCTATGGGCAGTGTTTCTTAATAAGGCTTTCGTTCTCCTGGGGCAGGGATGCTTTTACTCGTTTTCTTCCTGAGCCAGCTCAGTGAAGGCAAAGTGAAAATACCAAGTAAAATTTCTTTCTGAATCAAGTGAATCTCCTCTGTAGCTGGCCCCATCTTTCCCTTGCAGGCCTGCCGCCACCTCTGGCCTCCTGCAATGTGGGAAGATCTCTGTCCCTCCACTAGAGGACCATATTCCAGCACAGTGATGTGGTCTGTCCAGGCCATTTTCCCAGGAGAGTCTGTCTACCTCCCCTGTTCCCATTACACTTAGGGCATTACTCATTTTCGCTATAGTCTCATGTTTATCTTTACTGAATTATCATTGAGTTTTGAAACAGGTGACTGGTCACAAACAATTTATTTTATTTAATTATATTTTTATTGATTTCAGAGAGGAAGGGGGAGGGAAAGAGAGAGAGAAACATCAGTGATGACAGGAAATCATTGATCAACTGCCTCTTGCATGCCCCCTACTGGGAATTGAGCCCGCAACCCGGGTATGTGCCCTCACCAGGAATTGAACCATGACCTCCTGGTTCATAGGTCAACGCTCAACTGAACCATGCCAGCCGGCCACAAATAATTAATTTTAGATGGCATAATATAGTCCTAGCTCAGAAGATTCTTAGGAGGATAAAAAGTGAAAATGGTTGTGAAGCGCTTTTTAGTTTGTCATGTATCACAGTTACAAAGGTTGGCTATTATTCACGGTCACGGTCGGCCCTGTTACAGAGGCAGCAATGATCAGACCAGTCAGGGCCCAGTCCACAAAGGCTACTCCTGAAATGTCAGCCACCTAGTATGAATTAGCCAACATGGCTTTCTGAACTAAAGTGCGCCTGTGTCACTGTTCTCAGCAGACAACTTTTCCTTCAAAGACAAACGTGGCACATCCGTTCTTAGGTGATTAAAGCGATAACTTGGCAAGAACTAGCCATTGGGTTTAAGTTTGTAAAGATCCATCCATTTTTACTTTTTTATTATTTCTACCTTTTCAACTCTCCCAGAACCCCTGCTCCATCTACCATGTGTGCTCTGTAGGCTCTCCTCCAGGACTGCCTTTTGAAGCTCCCTGCTACAGGTGGATAATTCCTGTGCTGAATCATCAGTGCCCATCCGATGAGGTCCCTCCAGCCCCTGAGCTCCCCAGCAGCCAGCACCAGACATGTTCATGTTTCCTTCTCTGGTTCCTGGCACAGAGGGAAAGGGGAAGGAGGTGGGGCCATATCTCTGCACTGTTGATATGACAATAGAAGTCAACACCGAAAGATTAGCATGGGTTGGGAAGGCTAGAAAGGCCCCAGTAACTGTCATAGACTGGAACCCCACATGAGTAATACTCCATTCTGCTTATGAAGATGTAAACCTTGTGTATTACACGAATCTGTTAGTATGTCTGCAAATAGAGTAATGTGCATAGAGCTCTGCAGGGGACCTACCTTCACTGCTACGTGTATCTCTATTGTCTGAGTTGTTTTAATGGTTTGTGTTCATGTGTAAGCTACTATGTGTATCTGTATTGTCTGAGTTGTTTTAATGGTGTGCGTTCATGTGTAGCTTACTAGGTGTATTTTTCTCATATTTGAGTTGTTTTAGTGGTGAGTGTTCGTGTGTGTAGCTTTTAAGTGGGAGAGAGGAAACTTGATGTTGACTTATAGGGAGAGAAAGATTGAGCAGATAGGTGAATGGAAGATAGGTGGAGTAAAGTGAGCAAAAACTCATGCACTTGGTGATTTTCTGGGAATAATGAAGGTAACCATTAGAGTATAAGAAGATTAGAGAGTGTAGTAAATGGACCAATATCATGTATAGAATGTCTGAATAGTATGAGATGCTTCATAGTTGGCATTGGACTAAGAACCTAGGGATGTTACCATAAATTTTCCAGAAAGTTATATATTTAATGGACATTTATTAAAGAGGGACTTTTTTTTAAATTTACAAACCATTATTAGATAACAGTTAACAGCCTTTCTGGACAAAGCACAATTTTAGGTTAAGTAATAATGAAAAGTGCCAGTTGTTACAGAACTAGTAAATACTAATGCACCGTCAGTAAGAACTACCAATGGAAAGCAATATATTTAACACATGTGATAGTACCATTCCTCAGAAGTTATCTGAAATGCAAAGTTTGTATCTCTGACGCTGATTTCTATCTACTTGTAAACACAAGGCAAGATTCTGCTTTTCTCAACCCTGAAATGTCCCAGATTTAGCAAATAAAAATATGGGACACCCACTTCAACTTGAACTTCAGATAAACAATAGTAATGCAATATTTGTGACTTACTAAAAAAATTATTTGTTGTTTACCTGAAATTCTAATTGAAGTGGAGTCCTGCATTTTATCTGGTCACCTGATTAATGCCAACCTGCAGGGACTGTACCCAGACTTTAAGAGCGGAAACAACAGAGAAACCAAGGTTTTGCGAGTGTCTTTTAAAGATGGGGCAGAGAATAGACAGTGAAAGGTAGGAGTGTGTCATTTCAGTCAGTGATTAGACCCTTATTAATTCCCAACCGGGATGGGGGCATTTTGCTCCCTACGGACATTAGCAATGTCTGGACACATTGTGGATGCCACAACTTGGTGGGGCGGGGGCTGCCACCAGCATGGAGAGAAGAGGACAGGGTGCTATGGATGCCCTACAATGTACAGGATGAGCCCTCTCAGAGTTCTCCAGCCCAAAGGGCCTGCAGCAGCCAGGCTGAGAAACCTGCCTGAATTCTCAAAGGAAGGAGACAGCCAGCTGCAGGTGGCAAACTGTAGGCTTTGGAGGCAGGCCTGAAACTGGGCTCAGACCCCAGCTCTGCATGAGGCCGCAAATCACCTCAAAACCGAAAGGGAGATGCTTCTTGTGCAAGAGGTTTTCCAGAGCCCTAACCGGTTTGGCTCAGTGGATAGAGTGTCAGCCCGAGGGCCCAGGTTCGATTCCGGTCAAGGGCATGTACCTTGGTTGTGAGCACATCCCCAGTGTGCTGATTGATGTTTTTCTCTCATTGCTGCTTCTAACTCTCTATCCCTCTCTCTTCCTGTGAAAAATCAATAAAATATTTTTTTGTTTTTGTTTTTTAAAAGAAGTTTTCTAGATTCTGGGAAGGGAAATTTTGCTTTGGCAAGTAGTCATCCCACATTTCTGCAGGAAAAGGTAGGCTTCTGTCATTTTACTCTAATTTTTTTAAGTACTAACTTTAGGGATTCCAGGAATCAAATGAAAGGTTGATTTCATACATCAAGACTAGTTAGTGTTGATGTATTTCACAAATTTAAGGATAAAGTCACACATTTCTAGCATCCAAGGTGATGCTTGGCCATTCACTTTGTGTTGTCTACTCCCAGTGCAGACACTGTTTTCTGGACTGCATGTGATTCTGTAGTGTCAAGTGTGAATAAAATTCTGCTTAATGCTGGGATAGACACAGGAATGAAAATAATCAGGTCATCTGACCTTAAGTCAGAACCTACTCAGAACCTGGGGTCAGTGCCCCCCTGGAGGGGATGTCCCAGGAGGCAGCTGAGCTATCACAGCAGGACAGGTAATGGTGCTGGGACCAGGAACACCTGGCCACTGCTTATCTCCCGCTCTCACAGGTGGAATGAGATCGAACAGTTGGTTGTGGATAGATTCTACAAGGGCGTGTTTCAGTCTGTGTTAGAAACAGCCCCTTCCTCACTCTCTGCCCACCCAGTGCCACGTGGCCCAAAGGTAGCTATAGTGTTGTTGGTCTGCACAATGTGGGCTCTCAGGTAGTTCACGGGTTTCTCCACCTCTCCTGGTGTGTGTCACAGCTCCCGAGTGAATGGCAATGAGGAAACAGCCTTTTTCTGGGGATTGGGGATGGGGGTACTGAGAAACACTCACCCTTTCACTCTATTTTCAGGGGCTAATTTAGGAGAATGTGGCTTCCTTTGCCCGCAAAGCTGAAAACAAGAATACCTTTACTATCGCTGTAAATTCTCTCCAGGGTCACTGGACACTTTCTGTGATTCTCAGTGAGAAACCTGTGTTGGGGCAGTGACAGGTCAGAGCAACAGAAGGCCTGACTCACTAAAAAGAAATGCTACCTATGAAATAAAATGATAGCGGGAGTGGGAGACAGCGACAAATCTACATGGCCGTCACACACATATTCCTCCCCGCCTGAGAAACACCTCATCCCCTCTCGTTTAAGCCACGGAAATAACCTTTTGGAACAGGCCTTAGCAGGGGGAGAGGGGGGCTGTTGTCCTGATCTTCAACAGTTTGTTTTGTCAACCTTAACTAATATTTTGTGTGCAAAATGAATGATGGGATATCTTCTGTTATTTTTGTTTTACTTCCATCATAATCAACCATAATTTTTCAGGCATATGTTCCCATTTTGCAAAGTCTCTGGGTGCCATCCCCAGTGCTTACCTTAAGGAACCCTCCTGGAGATGGTGAGTGGCCTCTCCCAGCTGCACATAGTCAGAGACTCTCCGTCCAGTGAGAGGACAGTGACCTCTGTCCGGCCTCTACCTGAGGCCCGAGTTATTGGTAGTAGCAGTGATATTGACAGTCTGTGCTTGGGAGGGAAGTAGGAGTTTGATATGACATATTGTGTGTCTCAGCAAGACTCATAAATAATTTTGACAAGTTTTTGTATGCATGGGAAAGTCCTTGATTCAGCCTCCCATAAAAATAAACTTCTATTATGGAATGTATTTGTCAAGTGGCTGCTTGATGGATGGAGCCACGTTTACCCCTTGGCAGTTCGGTGAGTTTTAGATGCACAGCTTACCAGAGAGGATTTACGGGCAGCCCAGAAATAATTATTCAGTGTGAAATGCATAATTCCTGTACCTGGATTTTCATTTTTTATTATATTTTGTTTCTGTTGCACTCTTGGTCCCTAAAACAAAAGAACTTGCCCTTGTTTTCCTAAGAGCTTTTGTTTATACGAGGTTTCGTGTAGAGCAGGCTGACTCAGCCCAGGCCTGGTCCCAGGCTTAGCTGGCATATTGTGGGTAATCTTAGTTTTCCTTCAGAGAAGTTTATTTTACAAAATTACAAGCTATGTGAAATATTTCTTCTTACTAATGAGATTGAAAACCTTACATATAGATTGCCTTATTTTTTCTGCGGTTATCATAGCCATTTGTTTATTTGAACATAAGTGTATATCCACACCTCTGCTCTAGAAAACATAATTTAAACTTACATTCTTGCCTCTTTATACTAAAAGTTTAAGTTCTTTTTAAAAATTTTTCTAAATTACACTTAGAATTGCTTTCTCATCAGTCATGAACTCTGCCTAAGGAGGGTCCTTGACAAAGTGGAAAACTTTAGAGATAGCATTGGACCCCATACTCCTGAGACACTGTCCAGCTTATGGCTCAAGGTGACAGCTGGGTTACACCTCAGAGGACAGTGTGCCTCTGACCTGGGGAAGTTTGTTTCAGAAAGTGAGCGGCGAGTCCACAGGTGTTTTGATTGTGACTTAGAACATAGTACTTACTTTTAAAAAGAATTTCTGTTACAATATGTTCTAGGATCCCTGTGGGAGGCTGCACTGGATCATTCACTAGCTCACTGGGTGGCAGGGGATTTCCAGGGACTAGGGCGCCATCATGGGCAAAGGTGTGTGCCTCCCCGCCCCTGTGTGGGTTCTGCCCCTTTCCTCCCCAATGTTGTTCCTCTAAACCACTTCTCTGTTTTCTTGAGAGTGGTTTGTTAACTTATTAGTCTTTTGAAAATGATAGCTTTTAGCTTCGTTGAACCTTCCTACTATGCTTTTTGTTTACTTGTTATTTCTCTAATTTCTTAAGTTTAGTTGCTTAATCACTCTTCTAATTTCTTGTCTTTGTAGGCACAAACACTCATGGGCCTGAGTTCCTCTCTAAGTAATGCCTTCGCTGCACCTTACAAGTTTTGATACTTTAGAATTTTTAAATTTTTCAGTTCAATATGTTTTCTGATTTCTGTTTTGATCTTGAGTTATTTTATATTGCTCTTGGACTTACTGATGTTTGTGGGTTATTTTATTTTTCTGCTTATTATTAATTTGATTGCACCTTGGTTGGATACTGCACTCTGTAAAAGCCAGTTCTGTGAGATTTATGAAAGTTTGCGTCTTGGTCTGGTAGATAGACATCTTTACAATGTTCCATATAAGCAAAGAGGTTGTATTTGCCTCTTCTGGGCAGTGTTCTCTAGGTGGTGTGCTAGATTAAGCTTACTGTGTGGTCCCCAGTCTATGTCCTTACTAACTTGTCTGTCTACTGAATGCTGAAAGATAGCTGTTGGAATTTTCCACTGAAATTGTGGATTTGTGGATTTCCCATTTTTGCTTCACCCTTTATATGTTCACACTTGTTGTTAGCTGCCACCACGATTAGAATTATTCTATACTAGGGGCCCGGTGCACAAAAATTTGTGCACTCGGCAGGGGTGGGGAGGTCCCTCATCCTGGCCTGTGCCCTCTCAGTTTGGGACCCTGGAATCCATTGGGGCACACAGCACACACTGAGGGCACACCTCCGTGTGTTCTGTGTGCCCCGATTGCACCGATTTCCAGGCCTCAGCCTTGGGGATGGAGCTGACTCGGTACCTCTGCTGGGAGGCTGCCCTGCTGCCTGAAATCCATCTTGCGGGCATGGGCACTGCCCCCCCACAATCATGGATCTCCTTCCAGGCTGCAGGGCAGCCTGGGGACCTGGGCTGGCTCGCTCCGCCAGGCCCCGGCTGCCCTGCCGCCAACGCTGGCCGGACCTGCTCCTCCCGCCAGCGGCCACAGGCCGGCTGGCTCCTCCCCTCCCAGGTTGCGCCTCCGACCAGGTTGTTCCTCTGTTCCTGGCTCCCCCAAGGCAGAGGTCTTCCATCTGCCTTGTGGGACCCCAGTGCCGCACACTGCTTCTCCCCGGCTAAGACCTCCGCCATCTTGGCTGGGCTAATTTGCATACAACCGCTCTGATTGGCTGGTGAGCATGGCTTACCCCCATCCCAGAGAAACGGTTCATTTCAATACCTGGAGAAACAGTTAATTTCAATATTACGCTTTTATTAGTTAAGATTCCTGGTTAGTTGAGTTTTTATCAGTTTGCAGTGAACATTGTGGGCTGTGTTTTTGCCTGAGGTCTCAGACCTCTGCCCCGCACTGGGCCCTCCACGCTGGTTGACTCTGCTCGCCTACAGCTGGACTTGTTGTCTCACCTACACATAAATCCACTTCCACCCATTCTGTGAATTTGCCGCAATGAATGTTGAGCACTTTAAAGCACCATCAGAACCAGTAGGGTGAACTAACAGGCTGGGGAATCAGAGTGTGTGATGCTTAAGTGATTTATAATAGTTTTAACCCTTAATATTTTGTTTTCTGGTTTTGTTGCCCTTTACTCATAGCGATGACTTCAAATAAAAGTTTTTCTTCCAAATTATTGAAAACCTGGATTAAGTTAGTAACAATGAACAGGTTAGGAGCAGGTCCTCCTCATGAGCTCGACTGATTCTGTATCTTGATAAATAGGATTTGCCTATACTGAAACCTCGCAGTCCAGCAGGGACTAGGGAGAGAAGGCCTGCTTTGTTGTGCACGTGCGGTTGTGCAGTTGAGTTGCTTTGTGATGTTAACCTAATAGAAAAGGGGGTAGAATTACCTCACTGCACAAGTGGCTTATTTTGTTCACTAAAATAAACACTGTTTTCACTTTAAATTCGTCCAAAACTAGCCCAGTATCTATAATTACAGAGGAGCTCATCTTTTGTAGCAGCTTCTAGAAGGTTCGGGACACAGTCTGTCACTGGGTAGTTGACCCAGAGCACCTGATTCTGGGAGGGAAGAGGCTGATGCCTGGTGGCCATGGAGTTGGTAGGGTTGGAAGCTCTTCCCCTTACTATTTGCTGCCTGTATTTAGCCTGTAATTGCACATGGAGTCACTTTGCTGGGCTGCAGCTTGCCTGCGTCAGAGCTGGGCTGTGTATTTAATGCCTGATTTAAAAAGAAAAATGGGTGTAGTGAAATGTGGGCACTTTGGGGAAAGTGTGTTCCATGTAAATTCAAATACAGGTTCAGGAAATACTCATTTTTCTCTCTCTTAGTGAAGACATGATGTTTCACAATGGGTATTGTTGTAGGTCCATATTTATTAAGTGGTGAACAGTCTTTTTTTTTTTTTTTTGCACTTTTAATGACAGATTCACATGGCAATAGGAGAAAAGGACCCTCTTGACTCTGGAGCACACCCCTTTCCCCCCTCCCTCATTCCACTCAATAAGAGTCCCCAAAAGGCTTTGTCTAAAAGAGAGAAACATGTGGCTTCTTCATGAGATGAAAGAACACTAGTAGGAATGTTCTCTGGACTTTTGCCATGAGGCAAGGTAGATGCAGAAGCTCACATTCAGTGAGACATATTCACTGAGGTTTGGGGTCCCAGTGGAAGGGGCAGCTATGTAAATTAGATCATCAGCTTGGGGGGCAGTGTGCAACACCATCAGGGGACCCCCCTGAATAAACTCTGATAAAACTTTTCTGAAGTGCATATACTTTCTCAAAATAAATTAAGCAGGTGTTCTATTTGTCTGATTAGTTTTGTCTGAATGTGCTCTTGACTCTGCCTTTTACAATGACAGATGAATGCCATCCAGAACATAAAGTTGGCCCATTTAGGCTCAGCACCCCCGTGCACAGAGCACTATTCCTTAGCTTGAGTTCTTGGAGAAATTTGTTCAGTCCTCAACATTTCTGTTATCAGAAAGACTTCAGATGGCAGGTCCGATCCTACAGAATATTTTATATTTTCTAAGCCTTGAACTTGTAACTGCTACCAGATGAGTGGTGCTGCTTGTTCTGGCCGCCTGGTCCCAGCTTCGTCAACATGTAGGTGCGCAAGACAAAAGGAGCCAGGCTAATCCGTACACTCACCCAGAGTCCCCTGGTTTACATTTGTCAAGCTTTATGCTTTATAAGGAAGCAGGTACAGTTTTTCCTTTGGGCCTCGGGGGTAAGCAATGCAGACTTTCCTGTATTAGCTGACTATGATGTGTGGAGCTCAGGGATGTTCCGTCTTCTCGGTTGTGTCCATTCTGAAATGTCCTTTCCAGCTTCTGGCTGACACTGAGTGCCCCATTTTAATTCTTCCAACCTGAGTAAGTCTCCACACCTTCTTGAAGGTCAGGCCATTCTCTTCTTTCCTTTTTGTCTTTTATCTTTCTCCAAGTAACTCTTGAGTTTGCTTTTAATAAAGTTGCAGACAGTTGCACATTCTTAACCAAGCCTGGCCTTTTCATTCCAGATAAAGATTCTTCTAATCTCCCCACTTATCCTTTCAAGTGGTCAGATTCTTATTTCTTTTGACCATTTTTAATTATCAACCAAAATAACATATGTGATAGATGAAGTTTCCTGTGTGCAGGATTAGGGACAGGAGTGATATTGTTCCCTATCATCTTTTTTTTTTTTTTCATTGATAGTTCAAGTACTTTCACTCTTTTTCTTATCCAAGCTGACAAAGTAAAACTTAAAAATAATGTATCCTTATTGCTTTATTTTCTTCCTTTAAATGATGTGAGAATGGAACAGGACTGTGTAGATGATGGGGAGTCCATTTATGAGTGCTGCACGCCAACACAGCAGCTCTCCCACGTGGGCTGGAAATTCCAGTCATTCAGGAAGCACACATCTTGTTACCTGGTTCCAAGTACTGGGTCAGCCTGCAGGGGACCCTGGTGGAGCTGGGTATATCACCTGTGGTAACTGAAATGGTAGATTGTCTATTCTTTCCCCTATGTATCCTATAAGCACACAGATTTGGGAGAGAATACAAAGGTCTCATTTTGCTTTTGTTGTTTAGAATAATGTAAAAGGGATATAACTTCTAGAATACTTCTTTGTGATCTGAGAAATGCTAAAGAATAGACCTTTAAAGGAGAAATATAAGGTAATAAATATTTTCGTTGAAAGATCAATAATGAAATGGAGGTAGCAGTTATTAGTGATTTAATTAAGTCTCTATCATGTGTAGAATTACCCTCGGCAGCCCAGGTATAAATGCTTGTACTTATTGAAATGAACACTCATGTACTGCTGAAAACAAGGTGACATAACGAGCCATAAAGCAATGAAATATTCCGAGATCTCCGATCTCGTTCTGAATAAATGAGATGTGCTCCAGTACAGGGATGAAAACAACAGAGTTGTCTAAAGAATTATGAGAAGATAATGGAGAGTTTATATATATTTTCTTTATTGATCACACACAGAACTCGGAGCTTTCTAGCTAGATTGACAACTGAGTTATTTGCCCATCCCTTGTGACTGACAACAGGTAATGGAAAGGCTTTTACCATGATACAGCAGCCCAGAATATGTCCTAATTTACTGCTGTAGTTCTCATCAAAAGCACCCCAGCAAAAACACCAGATTTATCACTTCAATTACTGAAATTTCACATTTGGTTTAAGGAGACATGTTTCTATAATGTGACAGGCTTTACAGATCTTGAAGTTCTTTAGACATTGCAGCTATCAGGGTAATCGGAGAGATAGAAATGAAAGCATTTGCTGTAGTTTTATAACTTTTAATGGTGTCTACCAGCAAGAAATAAAAACAGACCATAAACTGGATATCTTGGCTATGTGTATATTTTTAAAAGCTTTTTTTCCCACTTAAAAAAATTTTAATAACATGGAAGTGGACAGGAACTACATTTAAACCATCCTGCAGTTAGGAGCCAACAGTCCCAGATTGTAAGAGGGATGTCCTACTGCCAGTTTAGGCCCCATCTCTATGACCTAAAGTGGCAGTCAGACATCCCCTGAGGGCTCTGATATTGGAGAGGGTGCAGGTTGGGCTGAGGAACACGCCCCCCCCTTCCTTGCATGAATTTCATGCACTGAGCCACTAATCCTATATAATAAAAGGGTAATATGCAAATTGAATGACTGGTCACTATGATGTGCACTGACCACTGGGGGGCAGACGTTTAATGCAGGAGTTGCCCCCTGGTGGTCAGTACACTTTCACAGGGGGAGCTCTGCTCAGCCACAAGCTGGGCTAACGGCTGCGAGTGCAGTGGTAGTGGGAGTCTCTTCCGCCTCCTCGGCAGCGCTAAGGATGTCTGACTGCGGCTCAGGCCCATCCCCCCCTCCCCCCCCCGGGAGTGGGCCTAAGTTGCAGTCAGGCATCCCCTGAGGGCTCCCATGCTGCCAGAGGGATGTCTGACTGCCAGCTTCAGCCCGATTCCAGACTTACTAAACTGGTGCTATGCTGACTCGAGCTTCTTGGACTCATATGTGGAGTGGTTTTTCTTGAGTGGCAGCTGAGGTTTAATTGCATGGTAAGATTAATAATGCTGCACTGCATTAATTTCCAACCTGTTCTCCGAGCATAAGAAATTTAGGGTAAGAGTATTGGTAATAATTATAAGGTTAAATCAAACCTATTATAATTGTGAGTGATTTTCATCCTATGAGTTTTCTCTTGGTCCAGTTATAATAATATCATATTTTTGTCTTCTATTTCTTATTTTCCACAATAGGATGACATCAACTTAATTTCATCCTAGCATTTTTTATCCAATGCCAGTATTGTTAATAATACCTCTGTATTTTATCAAAGCACATCAGAATAGCTGAGGAGAGAGCAGTAGTAGCATTTGTAGCCAGTTGCCCTGAAGGCCGAGTGGCAGGACTTAATTTATCTGACCCATCCATTCACTGGCAGATTTGGAGGACTCATGAGTAAGCCTAACATAAAACTGAGTGGTAGTAGAATGAAGTCATTCTTTTTTTTTTCTCCTACAAGTATTTCTTAAGTATCTGCTGTGTTTCAGGTACAGAAAGAAAATGTGTACTTCTGCCTGAGATCTTGGTAAAATAATATGTAAGCGATTTACCATTACTATTACTAATGATGCATACTAACAAGCATTTGTAAAGGACATAGTACTTTTCAGTTACAGAACTCAATTAAGTGGATGCAATCAGTTCACCCAGGTTTTCTGTACCTGCTAGAAGGAAACTTTAATCTTGCAAGAAGTTACAGTTTTTAAGAGTCAAAATGCATATACTCTGTGTCAGCTTAAGGAAGGCTGAAACTTTTTGTCCAATTCCCACATAACCCTGCCTTATAGAAGGATGAGAAATCCACTTTCCTCATGATGTTTTTATATGCCGAGGAAGTTCTATGAGAATTTTAAAACTTTGATATTAATATCTCAGTAAAATGGCTGGATACAAGATTAATATAAAAAATACTAGCAGAGTAATTCCATACAAATTCTAAAAAATAATCTAATCTAATAAAATTGTAATATGCAAATTAATCATCACTCCAAAGCACCTAAGCCGTGCCCACTAGCCAAGCCACACCCACCAGCCAGTCAGAGTGACTATATGCAAATTAACCCAGCCAATATGGCAGTTAATTTGTATACACAGTTGTGGAGCAAAGACTAAAGACAGCCTAGAAGGAAGCCAAGTACTGCAGAAGGGAGCCAAGTGGCAGAGAAGGGAGGGATCGAGGCAGCGAGACAGGAGGGAGCAAAGTGGCCCAGAAGGGAGGGATCAAGGCTATGGAGACGGGAGGGAGCGAGGCAGCAGAGATGGGAGGGAGTGAGGCAGCAGAGACTGTGGAGATGGGAGGGAGCAAAGCAGCAGAGAATGGAGGGAGCTGAGGCAGCAGAGATGAGAGGAAGTGAGGCAGCAGAGAAGGGAGCGAAGCCTGCCTCAGCAGGCTTCGCTCCCTTCTCTGCTTTGCTCTGGCTCAGGAAGCCCTATTCTTGCAGGAATCTTCCTGCAATGGGCTTCTAGTAATAATAATAATAGAGAACATTGTCCATGCCCATTTACAAAAAGTTGATTTCTATATTTGGTAAAGTTTTTATTAATGAGCATAGAAGATATTCAGTGTTTCACAACTGGAAGACAGCAGCTCCTCCTAACCTAGTTTATAGGGTAATCCTAATAAACTGTGAACAGAGGAACTAAAGTTATATGCAAACAAAGTTATGTTAATTAAAACATTGTGCCAAGGATGGAAGACGGCAGCACTTCCTGTGGCCTGGACACAGCCCAGAAGCTTGGCATATTTCACCTCATTTAATCTTCACATCAGCCATAGGAGGTACATCCTGTCCCCTTTTAAGATGAGAAAACTGAGCCTTGTCTGTGATGTATTAAATGACAAAATCAACGTTCAAAGCTGAGTACATCTGGTACCAAAGCTCCTAGAAAGCGTAAAAAAGAAAGCGAGATCAAGCAGATTAATTGAAAGGCAAGTCTGTTATAGATAACCAAGTAATCTACTATATTTGTATTTGTGTGTGTGTGTGCATTCCTAAAGATGCAAATCAATGTAGAAGGGATCT
This sequence comes from Murina feae, assembly GCA_004026665.1. Classification (NCBI taxonomy): domain Eukaryota; kingdom Metazoa; phylum Chordata; class Mammalia; order Chiroptera; family Vespertilionidae; genus Murina; species Murina feae. Next base: position 24,425 of record PVJC01000008.1, read on the forward strand.
ATCATTTAATATTTAATACATTGTGTGGAGCTTATTAGAATAGCAGACTATCTGTTTCGAGTTTTATTGGACACAATTCACAAAGATAAATGTTAATGTACTGAAGAGTTAAATATAAAATAAAAATTATGTGGAAATATATATGAAAGATGAAAATCCCAATGAGAAAGATTTCCTAGAGTTTAAAAAAATAAAAAAATAACAAAGGAACAGCATGCCCAAAGTTTCCAAAATAAAAAGGCAACTAGAAAACTGAGAAAATGTCTTTTCATCAAATAACACATTGAGGTTTTATATCTTTTTCATATAAGGAGCTAATATACGTCAGTCAGAAAGCACTGCAAGCTCAGTCACAGCAGGCAGAGAAGATGACAGATCCATCATGAAACAGGAAATAGAACTTACACAAGCATCTGGGGAGGTTTCACCATCGCCAGTAATTAAACCTATTTTTTTTAAAGAGACAACAATTATATATCTTTTCTTCCATCAAATTACAAAAGAGAAGCATAGCAATTGTGTGATGCCAGCGACTGCAGGTCATAGTTCAGTTGTTTCACGTTTTTTTTTTTTTTTTTTAGAAAATAACCTGACTATGTGAGACAAGTGTCTTACATTTTTTCTTATCCTTTGATGTAAGAAAGAGAAAACAGAGAGAGAAAGAAATATTTCTACAGAGCTGTTTATTGAAAGTAGCCTAAATGTCATGGGAGAAGGAAGCGCAGGCCTGACACCATCCCTTTGGTTGTCGTACAACCACAGTGGACTGCCCCACACAGTGCTGTTACCACTGCTCAGAGTCAGACCAGCCAGGGTTGAAATTCTGCACTGTCATTTGGCAACTGCATGGCCTCTGGCAATAGCCTGACCTCTCTAGACTTGAATTTACTCATCTGTCAAATGGGGATAATACTAGAATGTACCACCTAAGATATATGAATAACATAATGCATGGAAAGGTTACCACTTAGCACACATCATATGGTAAGCCTTGAATTATTAACTATTAATTTGTTATCATTAATTATTATAATTAACAAATAATTAACTATTATGATCAACTGATATGAATTATATTCTTAATTATAATTAATAATATATGCTATGTAACATTATTAATAATGTATCATGTATGAATGTAATTAATAATTAATGGTAGCAAATTTTAATAACCCCTGTCTGAGTGATTGAGGGGTGAAGCAGCCAAGTACATCACTGAATTCTGGGGTCTGGCTCCTCAGAGTTGCCTGTGACTTAACTCTGACAGCTGACCACTTGTTCCTGCTGCCAGGCATCCACTCTCTCGGGGTAACGTCACGTCTGGTGGAGAGCTCTCTGCAATGGGGGACGCACAGGTGCTCAGGGCTGAGGAGTCGCAGCTGTGGAGGTTCACTCCTCTGGCTCTGAGCACCGTGTGAATGCAGGTCTGGGTGGTGGGAGTGATTCTCATCAGTGTCCATGAGAAACACAACAGCCCCCTTTCAGACAGGAAGCTCATTGCATGTACTTCTGTGGCCCTGCCATGGTTCCAAAGCTGTTCTTGCGTGACCCACTGGATTTCTGATGATCAGTTCTGGTCTGTCCACAGCACTCAGTGCCTTCCTTTTGCAAAGCACTCTGCTCAGTGATCCAGCCAGTTTTGTGTCAGGTCTGGGCTTGGGGAAGAAGAGAAAAAGTGGGTAGGGGGTAAGGGGTAGGAATTTCAGCCCTTCCCTCCAAGTTCATTATCTGACCTGGAAGCTAAAGACTGGCCCAGAATGTGTGATTTCATGGCCCAGCGGGAAAATGAGGTTTGTTTATGGGCTTTAGTGGAAATGTTACCTTAAAGTTATTTGGGAGGTTTCCCGTGCATCTCTGAAGCCCTGCTCATTTGTTCCAGGGCCAGAGCCCTTGAGCAGCAGTGCCAAGACATTCACTAACTCATGCACAGTAAGTTCCTTGATCAGCTGTTGATTAAGTCACCGTTTATTGTATCTTTTGATTACACAGCATGGAAAATTTACGTAAAGGATGCAGAAAGGAATTTTTTTAGTGTTTCTCTCTCTGTTAAGTCAAGGCGGTGAAACAATGTGGTGTGGAATTCCGATGGTATCTCCAAATGAGCTCACACTTTCCTGTGACCTATTAACTGTGTTGTTTCCAATGTGCCATCTTATTCTCATTTTGCTTTTTATTAAGCATTTAGACCAGTAATTCTGAGGACCTAGTTTAAAGGGTGATAAATTTAAAACTTTGTTTAATGGCCTATACTTTTAAAGGAATTTTTTCAAATAATTCCATCACAAAGGCATATACTATGGCAGATGTTTGCAAATTTTGGTTTAAAGCTGATTGAAATATTTTAAGAAAACTGAAATAATGTCAGTGGTAAAATTTATTTTACCAAGTGCAGATGTAAGACATCAAGTTCTCAGACTGATGGCAGAATTAACAAAAAACACCATCTGGTTCAATAATTATCTGAAAATACCCAAATTCTTGGATTTGTTTAATACCACTTTGTTCCCAGCTTTATTTTATCTGGGTTTGCACACCAACCAGACTAAGTTGTACAAAACGGAGACTATTTCCATCTGATCATTTTTAAAACTGTGTGTGCATGAATAATGAATTTGTGAATTGTTACTAAACAAGCAAATTATTTGCGTATGTGTCACATCGGTTATCAAGTTTGCACATGTGACAGCTTCAACAGCCATCACGGAAAATGCACAGAGCTCGGAACCATATGTTTTTGCTTGACAAAAAGCTACAACTCCAGATCAATTTTCAGTATGGAATGCACAAATTAACACTTTAAAATGCACCACAATATGTACAGCTTGGCAAACTTTGCAGAAATAGCACGTTTCTAGATATTAACTGATATCTTTGGATTCGACCTTAAGGTATTCAATCATTTTGATTAAAAGACTGATTTCTCATAAAACCACAGTCTGTTGGAGGCGCAAAGCCAATGACATTTGAGCATTCATATATTTTCATAAACTTTGAACAATGTCAGGGAGACACCTCTTCAATCTTGGCCACACAACAGCAGGGTATTCAATCTTTCTTTAGCTTAAGACAGAACATTTGAATATCAGCATAGTGTTATAAATATGCCGTTCATGGGGTGAGCTCCGCATGGACTCGGGGAGCAGGTCCCTGCAAGTACAGGACATTGCAGTTGCCACCCTTGACCACTCTTGGCCCTTCCCGTCCCATCTTTGCTCCACCAGGCCTCCCCCAAAGGCATTTGATGGAAAAGGGTTTTCTTCTTGTTTATAAAACAATTCATTTGAAGATTTTCTTTGGTGGGAAGGGGCTTTTTAAAATGGCTTCTCCTAATTCCAAATACCCTTTGTGAGAATCGCCGTTAGGTGCAATGGTAAAATTTCTTAAGCAACTTTTCCATCTTTTAAACAAAATAAATTAGTCATCATGCTGCAAGTTGCCTGGTTCCCTTGGCCTAAGTGAGGTTTTGTTTTGTGAGGTTGATGATCTTCAGGTGCCTCCTTTTCCGCTGTGCTGTTCGGTGAAGGGTGATCACCCTGTGTGGTATGTGTGTGTTTGGGGGGCGGGGGTGGTGGAATCAGCAGTAAGGGCTTCAGTGTGTGGTAAACAGTACAGTGTCCCATGTACTAGCATCACCTACAAATAGCACGTCTCTCTTTAGAGTGCTGTCTCGAGGCAGCTGGGTTAGAAACCAGATGGGCTGCGAGAGGAGGATGAGCAGCCCTTCTTGCCCAAACAGAAATTGTGACAACATTCTGTTAAGTAAAGAGACAACGAAGGCACATTTTAATATGTTGTCATATCCGACAGATGTCTAAAAGTTTTTACCTAAAAACCCTTTAATCTTGCTGATCTTTGTGTTCAGCACATCACATTATTAGTGCTCTTCGACAAGGGATATTAAAATACTAGAGTTAATTTCAGTTGTCATAATCCTACGAAATTAATGCTTTATAACTCACCCTCTTGAGTCATTGCTAATAGTCTAAGTTTTGTGTTTCTGATAATTATCTAAACACCCAGTGAAGATCAGATAAACGTCTTACACTGGTAAAGGGAAAAATGCCACGTCAGGAAGGCCAGTATTAATTGTACCCATAATTGAAATAAATGGACCACATGAACCCTAGGCGGACATTGTTTCAGTGAGCTCATTGGCCCTTGTCTGCACTGTTACACTTGATCCAGTCAGTCATGAGCAAGGGTATTTCAGGGACCAGCAACTCCTGCAGACCCATTTGAAATGCATTTCAGGAGGTGGTGATGCTGATGCGGCTGCTGTCTTTTCCAGGTAACTGCAGCATTTACGAGTCTTCTGTAATTGGCCACATGCACGCCTTCAGGTAGCATTTTGAGCGTAGCTCATGTATGGTGACAGGAGAATTCTCCTGCCTTGGTTGCAGGCTGCTTGGGTGGGGAAGCTCACAGCAGCCCTAGTTTTAGGGTGATGGTACTTCATTCACTAATTCACAGTGTTTATCGAGCATCTGCTGAGTTGGACACCATGCTGCATGCAGGGCAACATCAGGAAGCACTCTGGGTATGAATACATATAAAATCACCATACATTGTGAGAAAGGCAGCCAGCGCCGAAGAGTGAGGGACACCTGAGCAGGAGTCGGGTCCTTGTTCCTTCTTTGGGGAAGATACTTCTGAGGAAGAATGGGAACTAGCAATTCAAGGAGACAGGGCCCTGAATTAAGTGAGGTGGGACATGGGGACACATTTGTACCTCCATGGGGCAGTGCGTGTGTGCGAGCATGTCCACCCTTCACTGCTTCCCCACCTTCATGTTCCCCACTCTGTGCCTGTTTCAGCATGTAGTTTATTGCCTGTTTCTATGACTTAATGTATTCTTGTACAAACTGTTGTCAAGATGAACAGATACTTTAAATATAGATGTAGAGCTGCAATTGTCTAACAAGAAGGAGCTTCCACCTCAAAGCACACAAACTACAAGTGTGAGATGAGCTCCTCCCACAAAGGCTCTTGCAGCAACAGGAACACGTGTGTGAGGTCAGGTCAGGAGGATAACTCAAAATCCACCTAAGAATCATGGGAGTGTAAATAAGTCACATCAGCGAAGTACTAGAAGGATTTCTAAAACTATATGTGCCAGATTAAGTGCTATATAAAGAAGGTCTTTTTGGGAGAAAAGTTAATTTTGAAAGTCACATGATCTTTTAGAGCTTGGTCATGGACTATTAAAAGAAAAATGGTCTGAACATGATTGTGCCAAGCTCATTAGTATACCTGAATTTTGAATTTCCAAGTTGGAAATTTCAAAAATTTACCTATGAACTTTATCTGTTTTAATAGCTGCAGCACCAACCATCTAAGCCATATACTGGATTCACTTTGTCAGTGGGAAAATACAGCACATTATTATACATTATTATCAGAAGGATTGAGATTGTATCTCCACACGTGGTATTGTGGATTAAATTAAGACTTTCACAGACTCTGTCTGAAACGTAATTGGAAATTATCTGTATAATTTGAGTTGCTTTCAAAGTGGGACTTACTGGAAATATGAATTGTCAGTCTGACATTTGGAATACATGCCACATTTTCCTAATTTCTCTAGCCTGATGACATACTGAAAGGAAATGCTTTAGACTCTACTGAACTCAGCACACTTTCTTTTCTGGGTACTTCCTCTGCCCAGGGGGCTTAGAGAGGGTGTGTAAGCAGTACAGTGAGTGTGGGCCCTGCCCAGGAAGTGCACAGAAAGCTGCTAGGTGAGCCCAGGTCCTGCTGTGCTGCCTGCCCCCAGGGGAGACAGACAGCACCTCCCAGCTCCCCCCTCTCCTCTGTGCTGGCCTATCAACCCAGCCCTAGTAGGGCGCTTTTACTCACTCCCATGAAGCCACAGTGACTTCTCTTTAACAGTTTGCCAGTCTGGGTTTGCTGACCTAAAAGCTGTCATTCCCTCCTTCAATAGCAGTTCACTCACCCTATAGGACCCCATGCGCATGTTTTAAAAACACATGGTAGGTTCCATATAGCACCTGTTAAGGGATGTTCAACTGTGCTATTAAATAGCTCAGTGCTTATCATTCCTAAAAATCGCTTTAAGTCATATGAAAATGGTCGTCATATTTAATAATGCAATAAGCTAATAAAGCCAGTGGATTTCAATAATGTTTTTTATTCTCAAACCACTTTTTGCATCAACTAATTTTAAAATGGCTCTGCACATTTTCTTCTTTACCTATTTCCCATAAAAGAGAAAACATCAAAAAAATTTTAAAGGTCATTGATAGTCATTAGAGTGTGGAGAAAATTGATCAAAATATTAATTAGACTTTTGTTTTGCTGGTTTGCATGAGACAGATGGAGTTCTGATCTTTAACTGCACCGTGACTCATGAAACTGCATGTGTACTAAAATGCCATTATTAACACAACAGTAGTTTTCAGCAGTTGGTAATTATTGGCATAATTAAACATTTATCAAGAAACGAGTATTTATCATTCATTAAACTTTCATTAAAAATCCATTTTAGCACAGGCTAGATTAGCCAGTGATTTTCAAGTGATAACTTCTTAACTTTTAGCAGGACTACAGAACATTTTCATAATAAGTAAAGTTGTATACAAGGTAATCTTCCCAGAATTGTGGGCAATTAGAGGATTTCAGATTCATTTTGTAGCAAGTATTTGTAAGACTTGGGCCTAGTGTGAGAAGGTAGGAACTTGGAGCTATTCTTTAGCGTTTGCAGTGTTGAACTCATGTTTTGACAGCCTACCAAGCAAAGTATATTACCCTTGGCAAAGAAAAGTTACTGGTAAACAAGGTCTGAAATGCTATTTGCGTGATTTAAATTTCCCAAGCACGCACACTTACATATATTTTAGAGTTTTCCTTCCTCAGAAGTCAGGATGGAAGCAGTTGTCAGTGGATGGCCAACAAGGGCTGTCACCTTACCTACATCACTGGTTGTGTGAGCTGTGATCGGCGCTCCTGTTCCAGTTCATTGCCTAATTTAGATCATGTGCCCATTTCCCAGAACTGCAAGAAGGAACCTGATATGTAGAGAATTCCATCTGGGGATTGTTCTCACCACTGCAGCCTAATTCTCCACGGAACCACTCAAGGTTACCATGCTTTTGTTTTGTTCAAAGGTGGGAGTCTTCTCACATAGCACCTTCTGAGCCTTCCAGACCTTCTCTGCTTTCTTTGGACATTGAGATAGATGCAGGTGGCCCCCTACAGTTCACAAAACCCCTTTTAGCCCAGACACTGGCTGGAAAGCTTCATGCACATGTCCATGCAGGTGGGCCTCCCCAGTACCTGCACCCTCAGGGAAGGGCATTGGGTAACTAGGTGCCAGAGCACACGCTGGTGCTCCAGGTCCTGCTCCATTCCAGCAACTTCGCTTTGTCTTCTCTTGAGCTGAAAATTTACTGTATCAGAGCTTTTCTGTCACAAGAATGAATTGAATTTATACCCTTTAGTGCAAACAACAATAGACAGAGTGGTAACCTGGTGGAAAACAAATAGACACCCTGTCCCTTTTGGGGATTCGAGAGGTCCGGAGAGATGGTGCAGACGGAGGAGAGCTGGCAGTTAAAGAGAGGCCAAAGCGGGGAAGGATCCGGCGGTCATTTATTACCATGCCATCTTCCTAGTGTTTGCCGAACCAAGGTGCAGAGTAATGATTCAGACAAATGACGTTAATCATCATAGCTGGCCCTTTGGCAAAAATGGAAGAAAACCCAGCACTGCAGCCGAGACCTAATCAGATTCTCCAAAACTGGCTTCAGCAGGAGAGAGTTTTCTGTCTCCAGTTTTTCTGTCAATGACTTCCCATGAGATATATCATTTTTAAAATAAACAGTGATAAACAACCATGCCCTCATCCCTTCCCCTTACCCTGACCCTCCTGAGGTAATCACATTAAACCTGATGATCACCATTTATAGTGAAACGGCATTATTTTTATATCTTCTTCATATTCATCTAATGTGATAAAATTGCAAGAGTGGTAATGACCAGTCAAGTCCTGTTTTCCATAACCCTGATCATCAGAGTTTACCTTGACTCACTTGGAAAGGATTAAAAATGGCCTTGTGCACTACAAAAACAAGCCCTCTGCTCACGTCTGTGGCCTCTGACGTGGTGTGGAGGCAGCAGGATCTGGCTAGGAGAACGTTTCTCAGAGTGTTGACTGTCCTCGCGATTGTTACTGTCTGATAGAAGTAGGGAGATAACTTCATGTGTTTGCTCTCTGTTGGATTCTTAAAAATTAACCTTATCAGTAGAATTTATTAATTATTTGTTATAGATATAATTTCATTAATTACAAAACCATAATTCATTTAACCGTAACTGCTTCAGATTTATTAATTAGGTGATCACTTTATCAAACACATACTTTGGTACCTTGTCACTTGGAGCATAATACTATTGTGTAGAAGGGAGAACAGTTTAGAGGCTCAGCTATATATCATCTCTCGGGGGAAATCCTGTTGTCGTGTGGGAAGTTAATGGACACACTGCAGATGCCTTGCTTGACTTGCTGTTTCTTCTTCATAACTCTAGGTAAACAGTCATGCCACATGTACCGCCCAGGTTAAGTGCAGTTGTAGGCTATTGTACATCATTAGAGTGGGTAACATTCAGCCATAGGAGAGAGCTGGAAACTCATCACTGCAGCTGCTCAGACGTTTCATCTGTCACTTAGTGCAGCGCTGCAAAAAGTATCTGCCCAGCCTTCCTGGAATGTATAGTGGGACCGTGAAGTTAAGCTCTGAGTCATGTCATTTTGCATCCCACCCCAACCATCCCAAAGACACACAAAAAAAGTGTTCTTTATTCAAAACTTTATTTCCAGTTCCCATCATTGTTCCTTAATCCAGCTGAACATCATATTCATCTCTGAACACAGGTTCTTTCAACAATTATGAGAAAGGTAGGTATCTGTTACATTATATAAGTGGCCTTTTACATTCTCCATCATTTCATACCAGTACTTCCAGCCGTCACATCAGGAGTCAAAGCAAATAATAGTTTAGCCTTATTGATTGAAGTGCAATATGGCCGATGGAATAGATACCAATAGATTGCACCTCAGACCCTGGCCCTCTATATCTGATCAATAACCAGTTCATTACTAATCACATCCAATAAATAGAATACCTTAGACATTTATTTCCCTCTGGTAGCCTGAGGCATGCAGTAATATTTTAGAAATAAAAAACTGCCACGTGTAGGAAGGTATAACTAACGTGCCCCAAGCTGTTCCATGTCAGAGCTGGGCAGCGCCTCCCAGGGAAACCTTGTGTGTATCTGGCTCCAGTGGGCATCACCTCCCACTCGCCTCTGGAATACATTACAGATGCCAGTCCCTGACTTCTGAGGGTTCTGCTCACTGAGATATTTTGTGATCGGGAGAGGTATCACCAGAATAGGATCTGTAGGTATTAGTGTCAAGAAGAATAATGTCTTGCCTGCCCTTTCTGCTGGGTGATTGCATGGGTTATACAAAGATTGGGATGAGTCAATAGAAAACAAAGAAAGCAGAGGGGGCAGGAGTGGGTTAGGCGTGGGGGAAGCCACAGCATTGCTGGTGCCAAAAATAACATGGAGTGTTTTTCTCCCAAAGCAGAAGCGTGCGTGCAAGTCCCTACATAACCATGATAGGCATCTTACACTATGCAAGCTGAGGTGACACAAGGGGGTCCCTAATGCAGAGGTGAGGATGAGGCTCCAGACCCCATTCTGAGTTTAACGGGAGCTCATCAACCTTAGCACCTGACTGCAGTGGTGATGAGAAAAATACTGTAATTCTTTTATTTCATTTCCATCATGATCCACGTAGAAGAAAACAATGTAGACAGAAAATAAAATCTGTGCTGTGGGAGGGGGGGGGTGTCATCTAGTTCCTTCTTAGTGTGAGCCCTTATTGTTTCACAGGGGAGAACTGATCCCATTTGTTGTCAGAACGACAATACCTGAATGAATCAGATCTACCTGTTCACATCCACAATGAGGAAAATGATTTATTATCTGTCCCTTGAATTTCTCTGAGCATTCTGTCTAAACTTTAAAAGAGGATTGCATTTGCGATTAAATCTTAACAAATGTTGTTTTAACTAGACTGCAATGTATGTTATTGACAATGAGCGACTTTTCTTCTCAAAATAACATTGGTGCTTAGGCATGCAATTTACAAAAATGACAAGGGTGGTGCTTTCCCCAAGGTGAATGTGAGCTGACTGATTAGCTGGTATTTTAACTTAGATTCTTGCAAATTACAGACATAAGAAACCCTGCAATTTATATGTACTTTAGAAGTGAAAGCTTTAATCCCATGATTCATGAAAGTAAAGTGGTAATAATTTAAGTACCATATTTTATTTACCCCTCAGACTTGTCAGCTGATACCGGAGGTATTCCTACTATTTTGGGATTGCTGCCTTTGGCCACCTAATTGCTTCTGAGGAAGTAAGAGGGAAATTGCTTATATAACTGCATGGGTTGTCTTTGGCAATGTCGAGCCAAGGCGTCAATCAGTCCATCTGGGTAGAATCACAAGCTGACTCCGATATTGCTAAATATTTATACTGTCAGATACACACAGACATCCAGATGAAAGGAGGCGTTCATTAGGAATTCTCCTGCCTGTCAGCTTGAAGATGGAGATTAGAGCTAAACCTCCCACCACGGGACTGAGTGCTCAAGAAAAGTCTATATTTAGCCATTCCGAGCAATAAATATCATCATATTGCCTCATTTAGGTAAATAGAGAATAAATATTGTCAAGATGATCCAGAGATAATGTAAACAGATTCCTGTTCAGAGTCTCTGTTTCAGGGAAATTCCAGGACAGTGATGTGCCGATGATGCTTTCTGGTTTAACCCTTTTCTTAATCACACCCTCTCTCCTTCTGGGTATCAGAGAGTGTGTTGCTGACAGATTAGGGAAACGATGAGGAAAGAAGAGTATTTTTGCACAAAGGTGACTTGGAGTTCTGTGGATTAAAGCACTAATTAGTGCTATGCTGCGGCAGTGTCCTGATAGTTGCAGAAGCTGCCGCCACTGAAAATAAAGATCCATGCAGCACTGAAGTTCATGTCCAAGTCCCAGAGCTAATGAAGCCCGTTGATCTCAAGAGCACAGTATGCTCAGAGGCTAAGCCGGTGCCTGTCAGGGCTCCACGGCGGTGCTCAGACTGGGACTCCCTTTGTCTCGTCACCCTAAAACGAGGTTTTCCACATGGTGAGAATTTGTCATGAAAGACTGAGCTCTGTACCTTGGCACACACGGCTTCCCAGCTGGCACTCGGGCCGGTGCCCTCAGTGGCGGGGTGCCCCCTACCTTTCTTGGGAGCAGGGACGAGTCCCTTCATAGGGCACATGCTCCATGCTCTTCCTGATAAATGATAATCCTAGAAGTTATCCTCAATGGGAATTTTTAACTGATGTCAGAGTTTTAGTTAATTACACTAAATGATTTTTTGAGATTAATAATTAACATCTCTTTATAACTAAATATCCATAATTAATCAGCAAATCATAACGTGAAGACTAATTAACTTCAAACTCAAATCTTAACGGAAAATCCATATTACTCTCCAACATCATTAATTACTAGAGTAATCAAAGTTGTCCCTCATGGGATAAAACATAAAGCTTTGTGGGTTTATCAGCTAAGCTGTTAGCATAGAAGAATTTCCAAAGTAACTTCAAAATGGAATTACTGATTACAAGATTACGGCATTATTCCAGCACGTTTTCATTGACCACGCGGCACGTTATCAATAAGCTGTCCCCGCAGCCGGCTAGGCACCAGGCAAGGTAGAGGCTGCCCCTGAGCCAGTTTGCAATGATGGGGAACAAACTGAGTAGATACTGACGTTGTTCGCAAATGGGGAATTTGATTTCACTAATAAAAAATTTTAAACGTTGTACCTGTCAGTTAAGTGTTAAGGAGTACTTAATAGTTAAAGCGACAGAGTGTAAAAGGAAGGAGTATTGTGTAAAAGGAAGAAGTACAAGGCACAAAATTCACACGGACATCGCAGGTTAAGAAACAGGGCCTCTTGGTTTCTAAGAAATGGTGGCCCCACTGTTACAGCTGAGAAGGTGTCATTTCAGGTTTTCATGAGGGGTTTCAAGTTAAAAGTGTATTTAAGAGCCGGGTTTCAGTGATTGTATCACCTAATCTCTAAGTGCAACGTGGAGCGCCGGTCTGTGTGGCAGCTGTAACAATCCTGAGCATTTCACTGTCAAGGAGACGCGAGTAAGTGGGGCTGTTAACTGAGGCAGATATCTGAGGTGACTGGGTGGCAATCAGGAACTCGCAGCACTTCAGCTAATGGGTTATGATCAGAAACGGCTCCTAATAGCCAGCAAGAGGGAACCGAATATGAAGATTTCTATAATTTTGTTGTCAGCTGGTGATGTACTCCAGTGCTAATTATTTGGAACAATTATGTTTTCCCAATAACAAAAGAAGAAGCCGTGAATTAAGCAGGCTTACCTTCAGATCTTTAGATCACAGTTTAGATGTACTTGCCATTAAGAAATAATGTTTCTTTTTGCTTTACGGAGCCCTAATTATTGAAGACGCTTGTCTTTTAAAATCTCCTACTTCCACTCCTTTTAAACCTGCTCCACGTGTCACTACATTGATGACTCAGTAACTGGTGTTTTCTCAGCCTTAGGTTTATGCCTGCACCTCCCATAGGCTGCTCGCTTCAGTTAGTTATTCAAAAACCATAATTAGTACAGTAATTAACATGTGGCTCCTTCAAAAGAAGACTGCTGGAGTCACGGGACGCCTCGTCACTCTCCCTGATGTGCGGTGATAAGGAGGCCGTGGTGACGTGACAGGGCTCTGTGTTCTGCTCGCCGACTGTGCTGCAGGGGATTCAGACAGGACCTGGTGCACGGGCCCCACCGCTGGAAAAAGTAATTATCCACACTGTTTCTGTAATCCAGCTAGGTGTTAGCCTGCATTTGCAGCTGTCAAATCATTTGTTTTAAATTTTTTTTATTTTATGAATACTTGGAAGTTTTGAGTTTTGCACATTATCTGTTAACCAATTTCCAAACAGAGCTGCCAAGGGCTGGCTCTCTCTCTCTCTCTCTCTCTCTCTCTCTCTCTCTCTCTCTCTCTCCCCCTAATCCATTATGGAGTGTTTCTCAACGATTGATTTCAGTCATTAATGGTGCTTTGAGTTGATGCAGGCTAAAGTTTCAAAATCATAGTCATGCATTTCCCCAGGGAAGTTATTTGGTTAGCTCTCAGTTTTCTCATAAGTCGAACCTATTGTGTGCCAGCCCTGGCAGAGGGGATGTACACAGTTAAATTTAGCTGGATGTGACCTGGAGGCACAGTCACTCGATACTGCATTGGCCTCCCCTCCCTGTTTCTTTCAGTGGGAACGTTTGGCCTTCAACTTCCTGTAAACAGCAGCCCATTCCCCACAGCATGTCACCCGTCAGTCTCTGCTTTCCAGAGCCCACACTGTGTTCTGTCCCTGGGGTGCTCAGGGGAATGGGTGGAGCAGCTGCCATGGCAGAAGGCGTGTCCTTTCTAGCCAGAGGAGGCCCTGAACTAGGCCCCATGACTCCGCCCCCTTTTGCTCTCTTTGGAGTCTGAAGGTGGGATGGGAGTGAGAGTAAATGATCCTGGACACTGAGTATTTGTAGGGAGCAATCACATAAAAACAAAACCTGGTTTAAACTGAGAAGCTCTGAGTTGGTTCCCATAATTCACAGTGGGGCAAAAGCTTCTTCCTTTCTACCTTGTCAGTGGATTGGTACCTCTGTGTGCCTCTATATTCTCCATTTCTTGTCCAGTTGTCTGAGTTCACAGAATAGTTTTGCATATCATCTTAGTAGCAGGGTCAAGAGTGGACTATACTTGGTTTCAACCAAAGGTAATCAAATCATAAATATTATAAGTGCGTTGATACTTGTAGCTGAGTTCGTGCATTTAATAGTCTGTCAATAGACCCTGTCTGCCTATCAGAACACACGGCTGCGGTGGCGCTCTTCTCCCCAAACATACACCGTTGAAATTAACCCAAACTGATCCAGTAACTTTTACACACTTTCTGATACACAGTCTTCTCAACACCACTGTAGCTGAGAAAAGCAGCTCTGGAAACCTCCACAGCACAGCTCAGGTGTGTGCCACAGCCCTGGCCATACTCATGGCGGAGGGTTTTTCTTAGTGAGAAACAGGCTCAGATATGAATAGCTCTGAAGGGAGTCAGGAGCAGAGTGTTGACCCTGCATGAAGCACGTTGCTCTGGGTGCTCCGTGCACTGCTCCTAAAACTCCAGGCACGCCCCCGTGGTCCTTGTCCCCTTCCAAAGACAAAGACACTGAACTGAGAGCAGGTAAATAAATTGTCCAGGCATGTAGAGCTCACTGGGGGCTAAGCATGGGTTTTCATCTGGAGCTCCTGAGTCTTGGAGTCCACATGAAGCTTTAGTAAGGAAGAGGTAGCTCACTCAGTTCCTCTCACTCTTGCCCCACACACTTGTGACAGGAAATCATCTAAAGCACTTTCATGACGAGGAACTCAGTGTTTGTATAGCCATGCACTTGCTTTTAAAATTGAGTTCAATTTACACAGCATAAACGTCACCCTTTCTAGGTTTGCAATGGGATGAGCTTTTGCAAATGTGCTCATCATGTGGCATCACTACAATCTAGTTATAGAGTCACCCCAGAGTCTCCTCGGGTCCCTTTGTAATAAATCTCTTCACCCAGCACCCAGTTCTTGGCCCTGCCTGAAGCGTTGTCTCTTCCAGGGTGTCACATGAAAGGAACTGAGCGATATGTCGCCTTCCCTCACTCTGCAGACCTGCTGGTATCCAGCAGCCACTGTTCTCTCTCACTGAGTGCGCTCCTCACCTGCAGAGACCAGCAGGTGTTTCTCCCTCCTCCATGGTGGGCATTTGGATCGTTCCCAGTGGTGGTGATTGTGAATACAGCTGCGTAACCATTCGGTGCAGGTCTGTGTGGACGAATGTTCTAATTTCCTTAGGAATAGGCTAGTGGGGTGGGTCATGTGTAAGAGACAGCCAGACTGGGTCCACAGTGGCCTCACCGTTTTGCATTCCCACCAACAGTGCGGGAGAGTTGTAGTTGCTCCACATCCTCACCAACACTAGTGTCATTTGCGTTCTTAATGCCAGCTTTTGTAGTAAGAGTGTAGTGGTGTCTCCTCATGGTTTTAATTTGCATTTTCCTAGTGACTGAGGGTGTTGAGCACCTTTTCAGGGTGTGTATTCATGGGTGCATTGCTCTTATTTTTAGAAAAGTCTTCCTCCTATGAGTTAAAACCTACCTCTGATACCCTGGAGCTGCACAGGGGATGCAACCCCTGAACTCCATGGCAGCTCCCCAGAACTGGGGCATGGTTCTTGGCTCTTACTTCCACCTCCAGATCCAGCTTGGCCAAGCCAGCTTCCTCTTGTCTGCTCCATGCCCTGACCTCGCATTCAGGGGTGGTTTATGGACCTGCCCTGGTGGCTGTGGTCCAGCCTGAGTGCTGAGTCAGATTCTCTGGTGAACCGTGGCTCCCGGCGCCGAGTGCAAGGCTCTCTTTTGCACCGCAGTGTTTTCTCAAAGCGGCCAGGCACTGAGTTCACTTGTACAGCAGCTAAAACATGCTGTCCTGGTCACATTTAATAAACTGCCCTCAGAAAGCAGCCTTGCCTGAGCTACTGGGAAAAAAAATGCTTAACTGGCCAAGTACAGTGCCTTGCGTCTGATGTCAGACCCAGCCTCCACTTGTCTAAATAATTGACAGAAGTCAGGACACGTAAGTGTTGTTGTGGAGCTGGCCGGTTTTGTCATCAATCATAGCGTTTTTAATTGCTAAGTTGACATTGGGACATTTGGAGCTGCTGGGCAGTTGTGAACAAGTTCGGTCACCTTTACTCTCTGGCGTCTGCTGTTCGCTGCTCTGAAAGATCTGGGAAACGTGCAGCCATGGCAGCATGAGCTTGTCCACCACTGCAGACGTCCCAGCAGTAAGGCGGTGAGCCTTGTCCTGGCAACTTGAGGGCCTTGAGGGAAAGTTTTCATAATTACCGAGTTAGTGTTAGGTCCGTTTTCAGAAGTATGTCATGGTGTTGGGGAGAATGTCTTCCCTTTGAGCAGAAGCAGAGTTAACGTACAGCATCATGAAGGGTGTTGTTTTCATAAGGATAGGCCCTTAGAGCAGGGTGCCTTGATAGTTATGGCTTTGACTTCAAAAAGCCACCAGAAGGTTCCATACTGTTCATGGGCCCTGTCACCTTAGCGTGTTCAGGCTGATGTAGATTTTATTCGTTCAGTGTTTGCTGCATTGTTTCATCATTTCTTATTCTGCCCGTATTCAGAGCAACCTGTCACACTTCCAATCGGGAACCAGATCTGTGCAAATACCATTTCCATGGCCCTATCTAAGGTTTGAAATTTGTTAGTAACAATTAAGATTTTTCAGTGTTCTGTTTAAGATAGGTGGTGTGAAATATATTAATTGTATTGCATTGTAAATAAATTACTTAAACATTCCAGATATGACTAAAGCCATGTGATAATTTGACTGGTTTGTGGGGAAAAGAGCTATCATTGATTGTTACATGTGGTGCTATTTAACAGGCACTATGTACCTACTGTTTGGAGCCAAGACTGACGATGTTTGTCCATTGGGGTTCTCTGGGTACTTGCACTGGTTACCACCGCACTCAGCACGCAGTGTAAGCACATTGGTGCAGATGCCATGGTGGCAAAGACCCTCTCTCTAGGACATTGTCATTCAGTGAAGGTCTGCAGGGCAACAGTGTGTGTCTGAATGAGGAGTGACAGTTTTTTCAGCTTGATTAGGAAAAAAGTATTGTGCGTGTGTGCACTTACAAGTGTGTGATACGTAGCTATGGTCATCTCAACAGAAAGTTTTATATTAGAACTTGATGTCTAACTAGAAATTAACAGTCACTCATTTTAATTAACATGCCTGTTAATAACTGAACCATTCCATTTACATTGTTTACACGAGATTCTAAGCACTCACCCCAGAGCGTGTTTAATTCCTTTTTCTGGCTCAAGTTGGGGCATTCAGCAAAACAGTTGGCACATCGTCGGCCTCCTGCGTGTGCCCCTTTGCCTGCAAACAGTGGAGATGTTGCCCTGAAATGTGGCTGAATTTTCATGAAAATGAAACATGAAGCATGCCAGGCCCATCTGTGCCAGCTTATGAAACAAAAGCCCCAATTTTATCGTCACTGTCTTTTGTTCTCCGCAGTGCTATTCACACGGCTGCTTCGTGCATGCGGAGTCTGGGCCTCCATTGATCGCGCCTCTCTGTACCGCACTGTTTATTCTCAGCTATAATACTTGTCACCCTGCACCCTGCTCTTTTTAAAACATGGGGACTTGAATGTCAAGAATCTTGAGTAATTTCATGGGGTTTCGTGCTAGCAGACCACAAGGCTTTGTGTTGGGCTGCAGATCCTGCAGGAACAGGGTGGGCCAGGGGAGCATGCTTTTCACCAGAAGGAGCTGGTGGACACTCGTGTGAGCCTCAGAATTACACCCTGTTGTTTCATTAAACCGATGTCAGCTTTCATTATCTTTCTGCATGGGCATTTCCCATCCGAACACACGGTATTTTTGCATGCGATGAACTGGCCAGATTAAATGTTTCTGAGTTTCCATTCAGATGATCAGAAGTAATTCTTACATGAAATCACATGGGGCCAAATATGATAACTGTAAGTCCATTTGAGCTGCAGTGCTACAGTCAGCCCATTAATTTCCAAATCGAAGTAAGACAGTCAGCTGCTGTGTTATAGAGGTGGAGGTATATCAGATACTTAAGAAAAGGTTTGTCATTCATGACCCACAGGCAGGCATTGACTGCACCCTCCCACTGGGAAAGTTCACAGTGACAGTCAATAGGGGGTGCCTCCGTAGCCTAAGCAATGGTGGGAGGCATGTCGTTCATCTGTCCCTGCAGCAGTCAGCACTGTCATGGAGTCACATACTCCAGCAGGAGGGGAACCTGAGAGACATGTAACCCCCGTTTCAAACCCTGCGCCTTCTTACAAAGACCATTGGGACCCAGTAGCTGAGGGCCCCTCCACCCACTCTAGCCACCACTGCTTCACCTTCCGACTGTCTTATAGTTTAATAGTCTGATTCTTAAAGTTAAAATCATAATCCAACAGAAAGTTGAACCAGTCCACTGCCAGACCATGGCCGTCAGCACGGTGTAGTCCCAACCCCACCAGCCATGTCGGGATCTGGTATAGGCAGAACAGACTGCCTTTGGCTTGGCCCTCTGAATGGCTATGCAGTCTCTATGCTAACTGCCTCCTTCCTTTATACCAGGTAGTTCCTTTTCAGAGTGTTGAATTTAAGCGGGGGAGAGGTGGGGAGGTGGGAGATGGCTTTTTCCAGGTACACATTTTCTGTGAAGGTTTGAGCTAAAAGACCTCTTTTCAGGATTTGGTGTTTTCCTCCCCCATGTGCCTTCCCTCTGTCCTTCAGTGTGTCCAAGCTATGCGTGGGCCAAATAAATTGTTGTGTGAAGGGCTGAGCAGAGATCGGCGTGGTAGAGCTGGAGCAAATCTCTGATGTTGAATAGCTCAGCTTCCCACTCGGCAGCCTCTCACCTAAGGCACCGGGCACAAACCACCTTTGGAGAACCAACCATTATGCTAGTAGTCACGCTGCTGACCTCAGTAGGTATTTCTCTTTCTAAGCCTGGTACTGAGCGAGGTAGGTCCCTGCCTTCCTCTACCTCGCATGGACTCCTCCTCAGAACTGCCTACTATGTGCTCTTACTTCCCATGGTGACAAGCCCCAATGAGACTCGGGAATTACACCCAAGCTGCACGATGGGGAGGAGATCTGAGTTGAGGCTCCAGGGGGAGTGAAGAGCTGATACGGATGTAAACTCCGAACCTCAGAGGTTTTAATTCCTTAAATGCCCTACGCCTTAAAAATTTGAACAGCTATTAAAGAAGTAACACGTGTCACTCAGCTTGGGTCGCAGACTCGGTCCAGCTGTAAGGCACTAGTCTGGCCCAGGTTCGGGCCCCGCAGAGGCAGAGGCTTCTGATGGGAGGGGCTAGTGAACCTCAGAGTGCAGAGAACACCCTCTTTCACTTGCAATGCACACAACCAGCCTACTGTCCCAGATTTACAGAACTGACCTGGGAGGATTGGAGATGGCTGGGGGGGGGGGGGGGCACTATTGTCTAGGAGTCATGCACTCTCATACTGACTAGCTCTACCCCCTCAAGTATCAAGATGAGATACAGGTGAGGAGGGAAGGGCCTGTCTCCCATCATAGCAGCTAGGGGAGCCTGCCTTCTCTGCCCTCAGCCCTGGAAGCTCAGGGCCTGAAGGTTTTGTGTGTTTGTGACCTGGGACATTCCTAGGCAAGAGCAGCCACCAGGACACACCCCATGTTCTTCCCTGAGCTTTGTTGCCGGTGACTCCATGCGGGCCACCAATTGTGTGGCCATAGGAACACCATGTCACTTGTATCATGTCCCCACGCTCATGGGAACTCTGAGCTTTGATTCCATGTGATTTGAATTGCCCACTTGTGCACATCACTGGTCCCTGCAAAACACCTTCCAGGAGGTCCTTATGGATTGTGTATCACCCGGGCACTCGTGTGTGCCCCTCGTGGAGTGACACCCTGGTGCAGTGGTTATGTGCTTGAGGGCTGCAGTAGCACCCGTTGTTTCTAAACAGTGTCTCAGTGGAGAGGCAGTTGGGGCTGCCCAGTTACCAAAGCATGGAGACTACTTAGGGAATGAATAACTTTAGAGAGATGGCTTCCAAGTTTCCCAACACAGCCCTGTCCTCCAACTGTAATGCCACCTTGCTAAGCACATGCCTGTTTTCAAGTGCACACCATGGGCATTTACTCGAGGACTTGACCATGGCATGCATCACTCTAGACACACAGGCACCCTTGCAGTCGGCCCTGTGTCCCGCCCCAGGTACTGCGTCTTCATGACTTCCCATTAGAAAAACTGCCCGACATGTGGAAGGGACACTGACAGTCACTGTCAGATCAGCCCACGGGGCCATTGCTGGCATTCCACTGGCCTCGTGACTTGTAAGTTTGTTTTTGTTCATTCTGTTCATCATCTCAGCGCAATGATTCAAGCCTCATAACTTGTCTTCTGTTTGGTATTTTTAACCAGTTTTAAACTTTATTATCCCAGGTATGTAGTTTTGCTGCAGTTTTTACATAGGAGTTTAACTGATATTTAGGAAAAAATGTTAAAAGTAAAGGTTGTAACATTAACTGGTTAACATGGAAATCCATTCTTATTTCCACCTTGACCGTGGCCCTGCCACCTCCTTTGTGCTGTCTCCATGTACACAAAGGCTGAGGGCTAGGCCCAACCGCACATCAAGGACACGCCCAATGCTGTCCCTGAGTCACCCTGAGAAAGTCTGAGGAAGGCCTGTGACCCCTGCTCTCTCTTACATTAACAGACTCATTGGCAGCCTCTCAGTGGCCACAGTTTACTCTGCTTGTCCTAGAAGTCTCTGAGCACAAGGGTCAGGTCCTCAGCACCTGGCGGCTGCATCCAGGTGACAAGTGACCTTAGCACCATCTCAAAGTGTTTCACTGCCCAGAGTCAGGAAGCCCTGCTGTCTTTGGATCTCAGACTTTGGTAGAGATCAGGCCTTCCTGGTTCCCATTCTCTGGATGCACAGGGCACCCTCACACTTGCCTGCCGGCTGAACGGGAAGGGAGAGCTATGTGCCGACCCATTTGAATATGTGGAGAATCCGCATTGTTTCAGTGTAGGCAGCAGCTGTGTCCCTCGGCTGTGAGCAGATGTTAGAGCTCCGAAAGCTTTGCTGATAATTAAAATACTAACGGTGCGCATTTTGCCCCAGCTGCGGGTCTGTTTACTGTAAATTTGATTTTAATGGTGCCTCTGTGCTGTTACCGGGGAGCGGTTTGCTTTTTACCTTCATGCAAAAGTGTCTGCAATGAAGACAAATGTCTGTTTCCTCTTGTTTCCTCGGGAAAGATATGAAGATGCTGTAATACACAGGAAATCAGAACGTGCCTGCAGAAAGGAATGTGATCTTTTTACAGGGTTGCCAGAAAAACAAAATGAGACATGTTTGGTTCACCCCTTAGAGGAGTGCCCAGGACCTGGTTGACTGGCCTTATTTGCAGAGGTTTTTCCTTTAATTGTCTGTAACCTGTACAACTTTTGAAATATAGGCCTTGTCTCCTAAGATTGTGTTATCTGTATTGGGAGTTATATAAGACTCTCCGAGGGCACTTAGGGAAAGGTCATCAGGATTCCTGGTTTGGGGATTCCATAAGGAAAAGGAATGTCACTGCCTGTTTTAATTAAGTCCAGCAGAGTCGGCCTTGACTGTCAGTGAACTAGGCTGCAGGGTACCGGGAATCTTTGAAGGAAGACTCCCCGAGGCCCTGGGTTCCCAAAGGTAGGAGTGTGGCAGAATGTCTTACATTTCACGTGCTACACAGGGAGGCAGGCTGAGGGCTGGGTCCCTAGGGCCATCCACTCCAAGGGTGGAGCGCTTGGAAGGAAAAAGGGGAAGCGTCCAAGGCAGTCCCCTCCCAGTGGCCTGGGGCTGACCTGGCCATCCAGATGTGCACAGAGCCCAAGGCCCAGTGATGGACCCTGACAGCCCTTCCCTCCTCATCCCCCCATACCAGAGACACATGCTCCTAGTGGTCAGTAACAAGATCAGAGTCCTTCCCAGAGTTGCCCCTGCACATGGGAGACCTCACCTAGCTCTGGAATGAGATGTGCATGCAGGCAGGGCTCCCGCCACTGCGGGAGCTTCTTGCAGGAAAATGATCCTCTGTAGAAGCCAATTTTTTAGGGTTTGTGACTCTAAAGGTAAACTGTTGTCTTTTATTGTTTGTTACTCATCAGTACGCATGGAAATACCTTGGCCCATGGAGACTCTTCACAATAAAGTTGAATCCTAGCTCATCATGCATTTCCCATTTGAGAAAAAAATTATTTTTAGTTTTTTTGTTGTTGTTGTTTTTCTAAATGCCCTAGAATTTATTTCAGGGCATTTAAGATCATCTTAAAACACCACCAACCCTAAATGCAGTACTAATGCCAACTAAGGAAAAAAGACAAAGTCTTGTTATCTAAACTTGTATACAGGCTTCTTGGAAGTTTTTAGAAAAATGTGCCCAGCATGCCCTATATATTTGAAATAGTCTTTCAGAAATGATGTGGACTTTGGTTAATTTTTCACAGAAAAGTTATTTTTCTGATCTCTTCTTATATAACTACTAGGGGCCCAATGCATAAAAATTTGTGCACTTGGGGGGTGGGGGGGGGTCGCTCAGCCCGGCCTGTGCCCTCTCGCAGTCTGGGACCCCTCGGGGGATGTCCACCTGCTGGCATGCCTGGCCAAAATGGGTGAGAGGCTGATGGCTGTTTGTAGGCTGGCCATGCCCCCCCAGTGGGAACCCTCTCCCCATGGGGGTGTGGCCAGCCTGGGTGAGGGGCTGAGGGCCGTTTTCAGGCTATCCACAGCTCGCATTGACCCAACAGCAAGGCTGGCTGGATTCAGGTTTCTGGGGTTTATTTGTCTTCTATAATTGAAACTTATAATTAAACCTCCTCAGGGTGTCCTACCTTGAGCAGAGGCCTAAGCAGGCAATGGAAGCCTCCTGTTTGCTTCAGCTCTGTGGCTTCTATAATTGAAACATTGTTACTTGAGCAGAGGCCTGCCAGCTTAGTCAGGCAGTTGCAATGGAAACCTCCTGCTTGTTCCAGCTCCATGGCTGTCAACTTCCATCTTGGCTGGGTTAATTTGCATACAGCTGCTCTGATTGGCTGGTGGGTGTGGCTTGGCTGGTGGGCATGGCCTGTGTGTCTTGGAGTGATGGTCAATTTGCATATTACTCTTTAATTAGATTATATTAGATTAGATTAGATTAGATGCCTGGTGCATGAATATTCATGCAAAGCAGAATATTTAAGGCAGAGCAGACTTTTACTGTAACTCTTTTAACATATATCTTTGGGGAGGGGGAGAGTGGTATAAAGCAGATATTTATCAATATGTTTGTTTTTTTTATTTAGAGAGAGAAACATCAATGTGAAAAGGAAACATTGATCAGCCAGCTGCCTCCCACATATTCCCCATTCTCTTAAAAGAAAAATGCTGGTGAAACTCATTTCAGTAGGACTGAGAGGTTTCTGTAACCAGAGTCTCAATCACAGACGGGTGTGTAGAGCCTTCTGTGTGGGGTGGGCTCCTGCTGCTGCGCAGGGTCAGCACAGAAGACACTCACCTGTGCACACAGGAGTCTGTGGGAGCCCTCCTCGGGGTGTCTTGACCTACACCAGGCAATTATTATTTTCTAAAACCTGGATACACTATAGAGCAATTCTCCTTATCGATTTGACTGGCTAAACTATTAGTAACTGCTATTGCAAGAATAATTTACTTCCAGCTTTGAATTTTGTAGGTGGTTATATTTCATTGAATTTTTATTTATCATTTTTCCTGCATTTACTTGAGAAACTTACAAGCTTTGTGACATGAATATATGGCCCTAATATATTAACAAAATCTGTTAATATTGTTTCATTGTAATAGACATTAAGTATGCTTTCTTAACACTCTTGCTAAAATTACATCTTAAAGTTGAAGTTGAGAAAAATTAAATGTGACTCAAGAACCACAATCATGTGTGCCCCCAATTTTTATACGCAGAGTATTACATTTTTAATCGTATAACATCCAGGGTCCTTTTAGTTATGACAAGGAGCCAACCTAGCATTTTCAAGCTTATGCCCTCCCAAAATACAGAGTCTAAAACACACATAGTGTCTGAGACGCCACCTAGCAATGTGTACACATGAATGCCATTCAGGAGAAGCTTAGAAATTTAAAATAAATTCAGGCTATAGCCACAGAGTGGCTCACCTCGGAGACTGCCCAGCTTCCCTCACGTGCGGGCGTTTCACCCACACAAGTCTTTTTAATGCCATCTTTATCTGCTACGCGATGCATGAAATCTACTTTCGGTTCTAGAACTGCTAGCCACCTTTGGCCCCTTTAGTGGAGACACAATGTGACCTTTCTATTGTCATCGGCTTTCATTCTCCTGAAAATTCTATGAATTTTTATTACAAGTCCTTTTTTAAACCAAGCTGAGGCTTCAACAAATTACTTGACGCAGATGAGATGAAGTTGTTGAAGTGGGTGTTAGATAAGTTTTACAGCCGCGCACTGCCGAGGAGGCCGGCCCGTGTCCTGCAATGTCACCCGCCAGTAACTGCTGAGCCTACTATTGGATAAATACATCATTTTATGGAACATTGATTGTTCTATAAACCCAATGGAGTATTATGCTCTATGATCAAACCATTTAGATTGTGTGTAGAGCACAGAAAATGCCATATTCAGGATGGTACTAAAAGTGCCATTTGTGTATTTTATGGATGTCATTACAGGGGAAACTTCTCTCCGTAGGCCCTGTTTACTGCAAAATTTTTTAGTCTGTAATGACATTTTTCATTCACAACGTATGCCTTCAAGAGAGGGGGCCCTTGTTTTATTTGTTTCATTCGAGTTTACTGCACAAATTCTGTACATTTTAATTAAATGTAAGCTTAACAAAAGCATAAGGTATTTATTCTGTGGGAAAAAATGATGACAGGAGAGAAGAGCACACACACAGCCAGGAAGCAGTCAGGGATGGAGCCCTGTCTGCAGCGTCCCAGGGGCACAGCGGGCAGCAGACGGGAGCAGGGTTTGGGGAGGCACATGCCACTTAACCCCTGCACCTGCAGGGTGGGGTGTGTGCTGTCAGCCCTGGACACTGGCTCCTCAACAGAGACGGGCTGGAAGGCGCCAGACTGCAGGATGGGCTTCGGGAGAGGTGAGCCTGATTAGAAATCACCTCCCAAAGCAGGTTCTCAGTCCTCCCGGAACCCGTCACACTCCCCCTGGGCTGTAAGTGTTCAGTGCACTTAGTATGAGAAGGGAGGGCCGTACCTCCACTGTTGTGAAAGCCACTGAGCAGTGTGCTGGAATTTCATAAACAGGCACTAGCTGCATGTTAGCTTCATGTGCACCTTCTCCACAAAGTCACGTACTGTCCTGATGGAAATGGGTCCAAAAAGGACTGCTTCAGACATGCCAGCTGTTAGCTGCTATTATTATCCTGAAATCTAACACCGTCTTTGAAAAACGTAAAGTGTAACAGATACTATTTTGGGCATCTGAGATCCATTAAAATGGGTTCGGGTTTGGAGCTATCATGGTGACTGAGCAGGTGAGGACAAACCTGTACGACATTTCTGCGCCCATTGGCCATTTGCACTGGTGAGCTTTCTAGTGTTTACTAGAAAGATCTCAGAAATTGAAGTCGATGTGCCCAATGAATTCTCGGGCACCATCCAGTTAGAATTTAAAGTCACAGCAGAGATTCGCATTAGTTTAAATGACACTTGAACTTCCACGTGGCTCAACATTAATTCATTACAGTCAGAATGGACGAATCTTCAGTGGCTGGATCTTTTTCAATCTGATTGAGGCTGTTCCATTTTATAGGTGCTATTTTTCAAAGCAGTACTGACAGCACACGCAAAGTTATTAAATTGCTGAATCAAAAGATGGACCAGCACTCGCGTTTATGAACTGTGCTGGGACAGTGAGGCTCGCAGGCGAAGTTAGGATGTTGGCATTGCGAGCCTCAGCATACCACCTAACAGCAGTATTTATCCATGTGGTTTACTGTAATGGTCTAGAGGGGCCTCACCCACTTCCAGATTCAAATAAATTAAATAAGTAGTTCAGGAGGGCACAATTGCCAGAGCTATGAAGGGCCCTGGGTAATTCTGCCTTGGGGAGTCTCTGTCCAGTTCAGACTGCAGGGGAGACCACTCAGACCCCACATGCACTGGGCACCAGCACTCCTTCAGAGGCAACTAAGAGTAAGATATTTTTCTGTCCCAACCACAATAGCTTTTCCTGTTGTCTAATGAAAAGGCAGTATGCTCTCTCCTGTAATTAATTGGGGAGAGGTGATTTGAAGGCTGACTTTTGTGTCCATTTTTTTTATACTCTAAATTAGATTGAAAGTGACCTTGAAATTAAATTAAGTTCAGGGTGTAAGGAAGACAGAATGGGCAGGAACAGCAGGACCAAGTCCAGGGTATTGTGAAGGTAAGTAGCATGTCCCGTCCCAGGAGAGGAGCTGCAGGCTTCCCAGAGCCATCTGGAGAGCCCAGCAGGCCAAGAGCTGGGAGTCCAGTGGCCAGCACACAGACCAAGGTCAGCAGTGCCCCGCCCACCAAACCTGATCTCTGACCTCTGGGGAGAAAGAGTCAGGGAGGGTCAAAGCTGAGAGGATGACAGTGAGCAGCTCTTTCTCAGTAGGATCCCAGTGCTTTAACCTGTTTTCATGATTCTTCTGAACCCAATCCGCCTGAGGCCGTGTGCTTTTCTGTCAAGCAGCAGGGTGGAGTAGGGGATCCCTACACAACAGGCAGGTCCATGTAAGCATGGGGCTGACTCCCACAAAGCTCTCCTGGTGCTCAGATAGCCTCAGGACAGTGTGCAGAGCCCTGGGGGAGCTGGCTGATGGCCTCTGTAGTGGTCCTCGTTGTCTTCACTTTGCTAGGCGAGTAAACGAGAAATCAGAGGCTCACTCCAGCTTGTGGAACAGTTTATTTTTATTTCGTCAAATTACAGTTGACATTTAGTATCTTTTGTATCCGTTTCAGGTGTGCAACCAGCAGTTAGATAATCGTATACTGTACAAAGTGTTTCCCCCAATATTTCTAGTTCCTACCTGCCACCATACATAGTTATTACAATATTACTGACTGTATTTCCTATGTATTTCAACTACCAATCTTCACCTCTCAATCCCATTTTTTACCCAGTTTCCCACCCTACCCTCTGGCAGTCAGTCACCTGTCCAATCTTGTCTCTATGAGTCTGCTTTTGTTTTGTGTATTTTGTCCTTTAGATTGAATATGTGAGTGAAATCATATGGTACTTGTTTTTCTGTGAGTTACTTCACTTAGCATAATACTCTCCAGGTCCATCCATGCCGTTGCAAATGGTAGGGTTTTGTTCTTTTATCTATGGCCAGATAGTATTCCATTGTGTAAATGTACCACAGCTTTTTTATCCCCTCACCTACTGATGGGCACTTGAGCTGTTTCCAGATCTTGACTATTGTAAATAATGCTGCAGTGAACATAGGAGTGCATATATTCTTTCAAATTAGTGTTTCGAGTTTCTTCTGATATAGTCCCAGAAGTGAAATTGCTGGATCATAAAGCAGTTCCATTTTTAATTTTTTTAGGAAGCTCCATACTGTTTTCCACAGTGGCTGCACCAGTTTGCATTCCCAGCAGCAGTGCATGAGAGTTTCTAGGTGGCCATTTTGCTAGAATCATGGATGTTTTGTCACCTGGGTTGAAGGTTTGATCCCCAGATCCAGCTGGGGAGCATTTGAGAGGCAACCAGTTGATGTTTCTCTCCTAGATTGATGTTTCTCTCTCTCTTCCTGCTCCCCTTCCACACTCTCTCTAAAGATCAGTAGAGGTGCAGGAGGTGGGCGGGGGGAGGGGGGGCGGTGTCCTCAAGTGAGAATTTAAAAAAACACATTAAAGGGAGTAAAGTGAAATATTTCTACAATGTAGTTGCCACTGAAATATGGAAATAATGGGAATCACTTATACATCATTTTCATGTAGGAAGGAAGGAGGTGATATTAAGGAAATCAATAGAAATTTTAAGATTTAAAGAAGAAAATAGGAACTCTCTTTGAGGCATCAGTCTCTTTTTTGATGAAAATAAAGATTATAATTTTCATTCATATTTCCATATCAGTCTGCATCTGAATGACACTGGGGAAGGCAAGTGTGTACTCACCTGGGCCCCTGCCTGAGGCCTGATATCCTGCCTTGCCTGGCACTGGCCGTCTGTTCTCTGTCCATTGTCCCAACTTTGCTTCTGGAGCTTCCTGTCCGCAAAGCAGAGGGCAGCCCAAGTCTCCAGCCCTGAGAGCTAGGAGCCGTGCTGCAGCCCCATCCTGTCGGGCCCCTGTGGCCCATGGCAGGACAAGCAGGCAGCTTTTCACTGAAGTTTATGCCTGAAGCATGGTTGATGCTCAGTAAATACTTGCTGTGTTGTCCTCCCGCAGCTGTTTATTGATGGCATATTTTTAGAATCTGATATGCAGGGCTTTCATTCTTTTGGCTGAGTACACAAATATATACCCTGTCTAGTATTTGGACGTTAAAGGAATATTTTCCTCTGCGTCCAAAGATACTGCTGCTGACTGCACTGATCTTTACTTCCCTTCCCTCCAGTGGCTGACAGTCTTAGAAATGACAGCAGGTGAGGGAGCCTGGCTCCCTCCCAGGCACTGGAATGCAGACACAGAGGTGAGAGTTGCAGGGGGCAGCAGGATGTGGGAAGGGCCTGCGCCTCCACAGCTGTATTCTCTCTGGAACCAGGAGTGCCTGCCAGGCCCCTGGGTGGCTGCCTCTGCAAGCTCCCAGCCAGGAGAGGACGCTGCTCCTGAGCAGGGTTCACAGTGATGTTTCTGTTGAGGTTCAAAAGCATCTGCGGGAGAATTGTCTTACTTTTAAGAATAAACTCATTCGCTGATTCTAACTGGTCCTATCTCCCACAGGCATAGTTTCCAAGTCCTACGAATGCCGTTTGAAGGGCCAAGGCGCCACGTTCGTGGAGACGGACAGCCCGTTCACTGCAGCCGCACTGGCAGAGGAGTCTCCGGTCAAAGACAGGCCCCTGCGCAGCAGCCGGCGGGCAGCAGCGGCGCCTGAGCAGGTGCAGCAGGTCATCATTATCCAGGGCTACGACGGGGAGTTCGCCCTGGACGCTTCCGTGGAGGAGACGGCTGCGGCCACGCTGCAGACATTGGCGCTGGCCGGCCAGGTGGCCCGCGTGGTGCACATCACGGAAGACGGGCAGGTCATTGCTGCGAGCCCCAGCGGAGCCCACATGGGCAGCGGGGCGTCAGGGCCGGTACTGCCGGAGCAGATGGCAGAGGAAGCCACCCAGGTGGTGGTAGTGGGGGGCTCAGTGGAAGGTCACGTGGCCGAGCCCCTCAGCCCCGGTGGTACAGTAATACAGCAGGTGATCAAGCAGGAGATCCTAGACCTCAGCGAGGGCGCCATCTCCCAGCCTGACCCGGCCTCTGCCCTGGACGCCCTGCTGTGTGCGGTCAGCGAGTTGGGAGGGGCAGAAGGCAGGGCTGGGTCTGAGGACAAGGGCAAGGCTGGCCACAGAGATGTGCTGGTTCAGCTGCCTGGGCAGGAGGTGCCCCCTGCTGAGGCCGCTGAGGTTCACGTGTTCCCGGACATGGAGGGGAGCCCAGCCACCATGGAGCCCATGGAGGTCCTTACCCAGGTGGTACAGCCCTCTGCTGTCGTCGCCTCGCAGGAGCGCGCCCAGGTGGCCTTCAAGAAGATGGTCCAGGGCGTCCTTCAGTTTGCTGTGTGTGACTCGGCCGCGGCCGGGCAGCTGCTGAAAGAGGGCGTCACCCAGGTCATCGTGAACGAGGAGGGCGCGGTCCACATGCTGTCTCGGGAGGGCTCGCAGATTGTTATGCAGGAGGCAGGGGCCCCCGGGCAGCATGCGGAGCTGGCCGAGCCGGACGGGGAAATCTCACAGATTATTGTCACTGAGGAGCTGGTCCAGGCCATGGTCCGTGAGTCCAGTGGCAACTTTCCCGAGGGCGCAACCCATTATATTGTGACTGAACTGCCCCCCGGGGTGCAGGATGAGACGGCCATGTACTCCCATACCGTGATAGAGACAGCCAACTCGCAGGAAATCCTGCAAGCGGGAGCCATGGTCCCCAGTGGGACGGAACCGTTGACAAGCATGGTCATTTACACCCAAGAGGGCTCCCCGGCAGCCACAGTCATTCAGAGCCAAAGAGAGAGTCACGAACTCCAAGAAGCGTAAGGCAGAGGTCATGTGTGGAAAGATCAGCACATGTGGACACAGTGGTCCCTGCCCAACAATGATAGTGTAGCTCAAAGAAGCACCAAACACATTCTCCATCCTAGGTTCACACTCCTGCTTAAAAGCGCACAGTCCCAGGACGCCCCAGTGGAGGGATGAGAGCCTGTGCAGCCAGCGGGCCAGCGGCAGAGCTGCAGATGGAGGCAGGCCCTGCACCCCAGATCTGCTCACTGTTTGTTCTTTTGTTAAAGGTCTTTCCCTCTGATCTCTCCATTGTGCTGAGGAGAATCTGAGTTTTCTTTTCTGCATCACCACTCCCAGCTCCCCCTCCCCCCCCCACACAAATGTTTTCCCATTTCAGTTCTCAAAGGACTGTGCCCCAATGGTGGACGTGTAAGCACAGTGTGTTTGTGGCTTGAGACCTGTCTGCTCGGCAACCCAGCATGTAACCGTTCACACAATTTATTCTATATTCGGTTAAAACTGAAGCTGCAAGTATTACTGTCTTGATGTAACCCACCCCTGTTCATTTTGTTGAAATGTGTCCCTAGACCAAAGGAAGCCTGTCATTCATTTCCTGCGTCAGTTTGCTCTCTTCAGACATGGCAGGTGTATTCAGAGCTCTGGTCACCTTCTGCTTAAAAGAACCTTCTAAAGCCTGTGGTTAAGGAAAGCCTTGGAGTTCATGTTTCATTAAAATGCACCCTGTTTAAGTCAACCCAGTGCTTCTAATTTTGACTTCATTTCATATAACAAAAGTCTCTACATGAAACACGCACTCTGGAAAATACTGTTCATACCAATATTTTGCTTTTTATAACACATTCATATGTATGTCATTGTTGTGGGATTTATTTGTAATTTATGTCAGTGTGAAAGACTGACGTTAAACATTACCAATAGGAAGCCCCGCCTGCAGCTCGCCCTGACCTGCGCTGTCTCTGTAGCTCTGGGTCCACTGCAGCTGTGGAGTGCACGCAAGGTTACGTCCCAGACATTTGTTTCTTGATACCATTGCTCTTCTTCCTTTTCCAAAATTGTAAAATAATCCCCTCCCCCCCATGCATAGGTTGTTTTGTTCTGTTTCTTTTTTCTTTGAAATAAAACTATAGCATTAAAGAGAATGATGATGTTGTATTTCCAGCAGTCAACCAATGGGCACCTGTGAAAAGTAACCAGAGCTCATGTCTCTGTCTGACACAGGCTTCCCCTTGTCTGCCCACTGTCAGGTGTACTGGCTCCTCACCAGCACCTCCGTGGCCTGGTGGGCACAGGACCCAGGCAGGTTCTGGTGACAGTAATGTCTTCTGTCATGGCTAATATCTAAAAACTGTGACGAACAGACATGAGAAAAGGAAGGGAGAATGGTCCCTTTTTAGTTTAATTAGAAGTACCATTTAGAACACCTTTCTGAATGGATTGGGGGCGGAGGGCGTGTAATGAGCTTCCCGGAGAAGCTGAGCCCTCTGCCCTGAGAACCCAACCTTGTCTCTGTGGCTTGGAGTCCTGTTGGTCCTAGGGCCACTGCCCTTTACACAGCCACCCCCCCCCCAAAAAAAAAAACAACACAAAAGGTAAGATTTCAAGTTCAACACTGAGATTCATAATTAGCTGAGTATGACTTGCTCGTGTTTCTTAAAAATGGCAGGGCGAGTCAGTTCTTAAACACTGTCTCCAGCCAACAGTGACAGGATCAACTCTGTTTGTTATCAGGATAAAGGTGACCTTTACAAACTGGTGCCCCTCTCCAGCCTTCTCATTCATGTTAATAAAAAGAAAAAAGAAAAGAAGGAGGAGGGGGCGTGTTTTCCACTGGAAGTATTTCTTCGTGCTCATCCCTGTTACAGTAGCTGTGGTCGGCACGATGCTAATTCCTCCCTGTGCTCAGGCTGTACTGCTAACCTTTCTGCCGCAGCCCAGGCTGTTGACACTGACACGCTGCAGTTTACTGTGTGTGATTTATTTAGGATAAATATGTCTCAGGTGGCATTTAATCCTTCATCAAACCAGTGTAGCCTGCAGTGTCAAACCAGCAATCACGTTGTACACACAATGAAAAGAGCAGGCCTTTGCATAAAAATAAAACTATGCAGAAGGTGTTTTGAGCCTCAGAAGGATTGCGACGGATTCAGTGGGCATTGTTTCCTATAATCACCGCTGGAGCTGGGTTAATAGTACGTCTCTTCTCATAGCATGATCATAGGCACAGACGGGATTCCAACGAGCCTACACACAAGTGTGTGCCTTGGAATAATGAAGCCGTTACGCTCAGGGCATGGTCACCCAGTACATTTTATGCACGAAGGAAACATGTCCAGGTTACTGCTATTATTGAACTTTTTGTTGGAGAATATAATAGAACCTTAAAGAAGTAAAATCAAAGCAAACAAAATATTGCCTTGGAGGCTATAATTCAGACAGGCCACCTTGGTGTTAGGCTACACTCATTTAAATGACTGTACCTCAGGGACGTCTGGCTTGCAAGGAAGACCAGCCCCCTGCCCAAGTCAACAGAGGCCCTAAGACGGAAGTTGGCCACTGCTTGCTATGTATGGTGCAGAGTTATGGAATGGCAGTTACCATAGAAGGAAGTTTTGGCCACATAAGGCCACTTTCATGAGATACTGTGACTCAGGCATCCTTCTGATGGCTACAGGCCTCGTTGACCAGTTGGATCTGAGGGAGGAGATGCCGAACATCTCCCACTACACCACAAACACACAGGCAGACAGACCCACATCACCTGATAAGTGCAAAGAACATCCTGTATGCGGTTTGGTTTGCTCCAAAAACTAAGCAGAAGTGCTATGAATGTGTCAGTAGCACTGAAAGCTCCACTATCGTGTATCAGCTCAGTCCTGAAATATGGATCAGAGTCCGAGAAAAGAAGACGGCCAAGGACCCTTGGTGGATCCAGACTCAGTTACCTCATAGATGTCAGTGGAGAGCCATCACAGCCCAGGCCTGGCCTTACCTGGTGAGTCATGATGAACCATCAAGGCTCAAGCCTGGCCAGGACCAGGTTAAAATCCACAGCTCTGACCCACCACTCCCTCTAGAAACAAGAGCCCCTCTGCCCAGTAGCACAGCGTCTAGAAAATTCTGTAGTCACTGGGCAACATTCACATTTCCCAAGTCTGGTAAACTTTGTTTTCCTGAACATAAACTAATGGCATAAGAGAAAACACAGAAGAACCAGCCTAGAATCCTAACCCAGAGTTGATTGTGGGAAGAGAATTAAGGAATAAGAAAGGCCATTTATTTAGCAAGCTAAGAAAAAAAGAACTAAGTTTTCACTTACTTTACTGTTTAATATTAGCCCATAATTTAAGAGAGCATGGGGCTCGCTTAAGCAACCTCCTCCTGTTCGTCTTGGTGAAGAATACAATTCGTTTTGTTCTCCTCAAGGGTGATATCATTTTACATGAAGGAAAAAGTTAGCTCAGATGGCAGTTATAGGTTTCGGAAGCACCTTCTAATCAGGGATTGGTGATTCATTCTTAGCTTCAGCAGGCGATCCATCTGACATGTAAGGGGAAAAATTAGCAGCTGTCACTGCATGACGAGTTAATTTCCTGATAGGCCTGACACTGAAAAGCCATTTGGAGATGTGGCACCGGCTGATGAGAAAACCTGGCACTGCTTTATAATTGGAGATGAAGAAAGGGCAGAGAAGCAGCCTCAGGAGGGACCACGGCCCACAAGAGGATTGGAGGAGTGGTGCTGACAGAACAGAAAGAGAAAACAGGCCCTCAGTGCCTACAGAGGGAGGTCCCAATCGGCAAGGTGCCAACTTCTGTTCCAAGGCCCTAGAAGCTCAGGCATCGATGCCACAGGTAGAGCAGAAGATAGCAGTGGGGTTGGGGCTGAAACCCTCCCTCTACCTGACCTCTGCAGCCAGGCAGGTTCCTATCCAAACTTCCTAATCCAAGAGAAAACTAGAAGCTTTTTCTTCTGGAGGAATCTAAACAGAAAGGCTCTGGGGCTGCAGATACAGCAAAAAGTGGGGGGAAAGGGAAGAGAGTTATGCCATGTATACAATGTTATTGGAAGAAATTTTATGTACTGACCTCCGTAGTCCCTCCCCAGCTGGGCTCCTGTGCAAATGGAAACCAAATATGTGGCCCCTGGTAGAATACTGGAGGGGCTTTTCTGGAGAGACTGAACCATGCTTGAGAGATCTCCACAGATGCATATTTGAGGATTTTCCAGTGAAAAGGCCAGCTGCAGATCCGCCGACCACCAAGAAGCCCCACACAGAGCCTCACACCAGTTTAGTGTCTTACTTAAATATGATCATAAGGCCCAAACTAACATGAATAAAAAAGATAAAAAATGAATGGGGGCAAAGGAATTCAGCAGAAGCACATTTACAGAAATTTTCAAAAACTTCACTTATATAATATTTGCTTCCGTGAAATAACAAATGTTTGTATTTTTAAAAGAATAGTAAGAGAATAAGAAAGAACTCCAGGAGATTAAAGTAGATGCTATTTTTTTAAAATCTATTTAAAAAATTGGAAGATAAAGTCCTCAGAAAGTAAGACCAAAAGACAAAGAAATGGAATATAGGAGATAAAAATAATTGATAGACCCACAATTGACTAAGAGACAATCTAGGAAGAGAAAACGGAGAAAAAACCAAGATGGCAGCATAGGTGAACACCGGAATTGCTGCTAGACACAACAATTATAAAATCACAACAAAAAGAAAAAACAGACAACACACAGACCCACAGGAAGGCTGGCTGAGTGGAAATTCTACAACTAGAAGAAGACAGACTCAGAGGAGGTGCGGAAATAAAGTGCAGAGGTATGGAGGTGCGCGTGAAGGGGCTCGTGGCTGGCGGCCCGCACAAACAGCTGGTGCAAATGGCTCGCGGAAGGGACTGGTAGCATTTTGTACTGGAGGGAAATACAAGCTCTCAATGGCTCTCAACTCCAGTTCCAGGCAAGCTTGTGGGGACTCAAATCTTACGGGGAAGAGCTGGACTGTCTAGCACCGTCTGGGTGCCGGGAGAAACTCCAGAGAAGCTTGAGACCCAGTGCCACCTAGGGCAGGGCTGGGAAGCGGCCATAGCTGGTTGCTCCGCCTTGTAGACTCCCCGAGACCCCGCACCACCCAAGCTGCTCACAGAGGCTTTTGCATATAAAAGGCTGGGAAGCCCCAGGCAGAAGCTAAGACAGCACCTCCTTAGAGATACAAGAACCAGCATATTTGGATAAGGGACACACTCAGGAGGCAGACTTAGTAGGCACCAAAGCCCCACTGAAGCAAGTCTTGCCCCATAAGGGTGTCTCCAGCATAGAAGTTCTCCCACCACAGACACAGCGGATTAAAGTCACTCTGTCACTGGAGGGAATCAGCCAAAATGCAGAGACAACGAAACAGGTCACAAATGACAGAAATGGAGGAAAGCAAATGACTGGATATAGAGTTCAAAACCACAGTTATAAGACTTTTCAAGAATATTCTAGAATCTGCCGATAAATTTAGTGAGACCCTCGAGCATATGAAAAAGGACCAGCTAGAAATTAAGCATACACTGACGGAAATAAAGAATAATATACAGAGATCCAACAGTCGACGAGAGGATCGCAATAATCGAGTCAAAGACAAGAAATATGAAGAAGCAAAACCCACCCAGCCAGAAAAGCCAAAAGAAAAAAGAATCCAAAAATATGAAGATAGTGTAAGGAGTCTCTGGGACAACTTCAAGCATACCAACATCAGAATTATAGGGGTGCCAGAAGAAGAGAGAGAGCAAGATATAGAAAACATATTTGAAGAAATAATGACAGAAAACTTGCCCTACCTGGTAAAAGAAATGGACTTGCAAGTCCAGGAAGCGCAGAGAATCCCAAACAAAAGGAACCCAAGGAGGACCACACCAAGACACATCATAATTAAAATGCCAAGGGCAAAAGACAAGGAGAAAATCTTAAAAGCAGCAAGACAAAAGCAGTCAGTTACCTACAAAGGGGCACCCATACGACTGTCAGCTGATTTCTCAACAGAAACATTGCAGGCCAGAAGGGAATGGCAAGAAATATTCAAAACAATGAATAGCAAGAACCTATAACCAAGATTACTTTACCCAGCAAGGCTATCATTCAGAATTGAAGGTCAGACAAAGAGCTTCACAGACAAGAAAAAGCTAAAAGAGTTCATCACCTCCCAATCAGTATTACATGAAATGCTGAAAGGTATTCTTTGAGAAGAGGAAGAAGAAAAAGTAAAGATAAAAATTATGAACAACAAATACATATCTATCAACAAGTGAACCTAAAAATCAAGTGAATAAAAAAAAAAGTCTGGTGAACAGAATGAACTGGTGAATAGAATAGAATCAGGGGCATAGAAAGGTAGTGGAATGACAATGCACAGGGAGATAGGGGCTAGGGGGTGAGGGAAGAGATTGAACAAAAATTGTACACCTATGGATGAGGACAGTCGGGGGGGGAGATAAGGGCAGTGGATGGGGTGAGAACTGGGAGGAGGGGAGACATGGGGGGAAAAAAGAAATTCAACTGTAATAAAATGAACAATAAAGATTTATTAGAAAAAAATAAAATCAATAAATAAAAAAGTTAACAACAATAACAAAAAAAAACAAAAAAAGAAAATTATCAAAGAAGTCAAGAATATTTACTAGACCAAAGGATATAATTTTCCAGCTTGAAAGGACCCATTAAATACCCAGCAAAATGAATGGGAAGGATCCATGAAATTCTAGAAACCCAGAATAGGCAGAGAAAAATAAAAGAGGTCATACATGGGAAATCAAAATGGCATCAGACTTCTAAAAACAGTTTTGGATACTAAAGAAAAAAAAAAAGAGGGTCTTCAAACTCCTAAGGGGCCATTTTATTATCAAAGACGAATTCTATATCCTGCTAAACTGTCCGTCAAGTATAATGGTAGAATAAAGACATGGTCAGATACCCAATCTCTCCATAGATTTGCCTCTTCTGTATCCTTCCAAGAGTTATGCTTATTGGAGAAGATAAAGGGAGACTTGATAAAAAGGAAAAGAGAACTGGTAGATGACTTAGTGATTCATTAAAATGAATCATGGAAAATACATCATGACGATTTGAATATTTTGGAAAGAATAAGTAACCACTTTTTAAAAAAATGTAAGCCATTAAAAACAGTGAGGTGACAACAATGCCAGAAAAAGTGAACAGGTATATAAGATAGAAGTCAAATCAACTGTGGACAACATTTACAGGGTCATAGTATGCACTCTGGAAATTAGTTTCACGAACACTGTACTATAATTAAGCTGGGAGGACAAAGGGGCAGGAGTGGCTAAGAGGAGAGGAAGTACTGCATCCTCATGGGTCCCAACGGACATTAATAGACAATGTGTCAGGTTTGACACATCAATCTGAGTGTCAGTAAATTGCAAGAGCCATTTCCTGACTAGACGGCAAACTAGCATGGGCTACCACCTCCCTTCCTAGAGAAATGACAGAGGGAGCAGGAGTGAGGAAGTTGTAGCAACCCGCTGTCATGGTTGTTTGGAGCTGGGAGTTTGGGTGGAGAGAGGGTTGAGCCTAGGGTGCAGGGCAGCCACAGCCATTGTGTGAGGAAAGCCTAGAGAAGAGCAAAGCTTCTGGCACTCTCTGCAGACTCCTGAGGTGGGTGAAGAAGGGGACAGGCTTGGGGGAATTGGCAGCTTATATCCGAGTTCTCTCCCAGGGTATTATCCTTAGTATCTGAATAGCTATGGTTGTCTGAACATTTTTAAAAGTAGGTAAATTTGGTTAATGATGATGTAAGAAGTGAATAGTTCTGTATTTAAAAATAACTAAATAAGAACAACATTTCTCCTTCCAGGAAGCCAAGCACGTGAATGGATTCCCATTTGGCTTGTGTCCTGGGCTAGGAGTTGGCTCTTGGCCATGCCTGTCTGCTCCTCTGTCCCAAAGAATGAGCTCAGAGATGCCTGGCACTGGCCATGGAGCAATATGTCCAAACAAAGAGAGATTTTTGGTCCACAGTCCGTGGAGTGAGAGCGTTTCATTTCCCCCATCTCCGATGTGCATGTTAGAAACACCCCCTTTCTTGCCTCCATTACTGGAAAGTAATTGAGTCAGTTGCTTCAAATGGACTGATAGCAATTCCTACCAATTATCTGTATAATAATCATTTGGCCATGTTTAGTTATCTGAGCAAGAGATTAAATTGCATGCTATTGCATACCAAATAACTTTTATAATATGTATTTAAATAGTCAAAAGTGGCCAGAAGCCACCCCTACCTCTTCATGTCTCAGGTGGGTCCCTGACATGCTCGGCCATCTTGAGTCTATTTGCACATCCTCATTGGAAGGCACAAGAGGGAGAAGAGGGGCTCTATAAATATGCTCTAACCGAGAAAGGATGAACCGCCAGGACAGGAGAACATCATAGGATAGAACCTTCGTGCACCCCATGATCTTGGGCGCTGCACTCATGGAGAAGAATGGTCTCAGACGGGCGTCTGTCTTGAGTTTTCTTCATGGTTTTGGTTACTAAAACTGTTATTGTTGCTTTGTTTTTGGCAGTTGGGGGTAGAAGAGTCCTCCAGCCTAAGCAGCACTGACTTCCGGAGTGGGCCGTCGCTGAAAGGGTTCAATAGCCAACTGTCACCTCAGTGACCCTTGGGGCACCCAGTTCCCTGATCTGGATTCTGCATCTGCAGCACCTAAAAAATTTTTGTATCAGGGGAGTGGTCTTATGGATGATCATCTCCTCCAAAGGCAATTGGCTCACACAGGCTTTCCGAGTGGGCGGCCCTGGCAGTCAGACATTTCAGCAGTGGTAGGAAGGAAGCAGTCCTGGTGGCCCAGCCTGGGGAGGGTGGGGTGCCTTTTCCCTGACATCATGTTTCACAAGAAGGACCTCTGCTGGAATCAGGTCCTGGTCCCCTACCTGCTCGCTCATTCTGCCCCAGTGTTGTTCATGGAGCCAGTCCAGTGAGTCTAGGAGAACCAGCAAGTCGCTTTCTTTTCTTACCTCTTCCCTCCTGAGTAACTGCTGTGCTCTGTGGAGCCAGACTTCCCAGACTTGGGTGCGTGACCTGAGGCCTACACCGGGCTGGAGGGACAGGGCAAGTTAGCAGCCTTATTAGCCTTGGGTCTAAAGCCACGTCCTCCAATCAGCTTGTTAGCAGTGTAGCCTTTGGCTCTTATTTCTCCATTGGTTCTGAACATGGAATAAAAAGAAAAGAACATTACCTTTTGGCTCTTTAGCTCCCTGAAGTGTGGACTCCTGTGGGTCCTCCCCACAGTATAGCAGTCCATGACACCGAAAGTTAGACCTCAGGTTTCCTCCCCGAAACCTGGGTCCCCATGGTAAGAAGAGTGAAGAGAGAACATGAATGTCTCCTCCACTGAGACGTGCTAGGTCCCCTGGAGGTTGGGTCAGGGTCTAGAAAGGGTCCCAGGGCTGCTCAGTTCTCAGACTGCCTGGGTCCCCACATGGCTGACCGCCCCCGTCCCCACCTGCTCTGGTCAGTCCCCGGGGGCTTTGTCATGTCCCAGCCCAGGTTACAGCCCCCTGTGCTTCTGTGTGAATAGGGCTCAGCGGCCTTAGAGCAGCATTTCTCAAAGTATGTCTCCTAAGCCAGGGATTTTGAAATTGTTTTGACTATGATCCACAGAGAAGCATGTTATTTCTTATGACGACTGCATGATGCATATACACATGTAATGTCAATGTAACAGGAAGAAGTTTCACAAAGCCGTCTTACCCTCACTCCCGGGTCACACCCCGAGGCTGTCCATTCTGTTCCATCTAATTTGGGTGCAACTGCTTGTGAAGGTTCCCTCGTCAAATTCAAGACACACCAGTGAGTCCTGGCATCCGAAGTCCTTAGAATTTTATTAAAATATGGTTTCTGGGACTCACCCCAGGAGAACCCAGGAGTCTACATTTTAATACATATCTCAGTAGGGGGTTGGTTGTTTAAAAATGGATGCTTTGGTGAGCGCTAAAGTCTCTCAATAAGAAGCCCTTCATGAGCTTCAGTGAATTTTGTTCATTGATAATTGTCTTTTAATGTCTCTGTAAACATTCACCCATGAAATGCTGTCTGGGTTGATATAGCAAAGCTCTCACAAGAGTGCTGGTCAGAGAATAAGAGCTCGCTTGAGCCACTGTCATCATCGTCACCACGTCCCTCTTAAATGCAACTGTTGACCACACACACCTGCTCTTTCCGGGAGTTTCCCCACCCCGGTGGATGGTGCCTGGATCTCTCAGTGCTTCAGCAAACGCCAGGAGCCACCCTGGGCCTCCCCGTCATGGTACTGAAGGGGCTCCAAATCCCACAGTCTCCCCGCATCCACAGGCACCACCTCGTTCTGGCCGCCATTCCTGCCTCACTTGCTGCTTCTGTTCCTTCCCCACAATCCAGGATGACCGTTTACAGCAAACACCCTCTCACAGTGGCTGTGGCCCGGCTTCTGGGGCAGCTTAACCAGTGGCCCTGGCTCAGAGTCCCAGGAGCTCCCAGTTGAGGCACTGCAAGGACTGCTGTCCCCAAAAGCTGGACCCGGGCTGGAGGCTCCTCTTCCCAGCTGGCACGCTCCCCGCATCTCCCTCGGGGCCTGCCGGAGGCTGCTGGGTGTCCTCAGCACAGGGCAGCGTCTTCCCCAGACAGCCTGCTGTGCCCCAAGAGAGCGGAGAGAGCAAGGCGGCAGTTTATGACCTGCCCTCAGAGTCACACCCTGCCTGCTGCTTGTTGGGAGTGACTCCCCACCTCCACTCAAGGGGAGGGGACTCGACTCCACCTTTTGGAGGGAACTACAAAGAATTTGTGGCCACTTTCTACAGCACCCCACCGCCCTGCTAGAGGACCCGAGTGACACCCACCTTTTGGTTCCCGAGCATGCCCAGCTCACTGAGCATCCCATCCCCTGGCTACACAAGGCCTATGAGCTGTGGCTCTGCAGACCCCTCGGCAGGGCCAGTTCTTCTTGTCGCTGGGTCTCAGCCCCATGCCCTGTCCCTCTTGCTGGAGGCCCTTCCCGGTAAGTGTCTTAAAGTAGTCCCTCATCTCTGAGTGTCAGGAGGACCTTGCCCGGTGCTGCTCAGTGTGTGTCCGCCGTGGACTGAGCTGTGGAGAGCAGCCCGCTCTCGCCATCACCAGGCCTCCACACCGGAGCGAACGGCTATCCAGCCACGGCATGAGGCACTGTGTCGGCCTGCAATAGAGGGACCTGGGAAACACGTCTGGAAACCCCAGCCCCTGCTTTGGAACTCTGGGAAATGGATGAGGAAGCCGCTGCTTGTGTAGGTCAGAAGCGACGCTCAGGGCCATACCCTCCAAGGCAGTCCTTCCCATGTGACAAGTGACATCATTGACATGACTCCTACAGAACAGGCTTGTGTATGTTTTCCTATAGTAACCCGAGTGCAAAGCTATATTTTTATACCTCGTCTCTAAATTTCTGGGAAAATTGCTCACACCCCATGAAGTAAGAAATTGAATCCCAGTGAAGTCAAAGCACCACCAAGCAATGAATTTGGGAAACATCAAGGCGCTTGTTTTTAAAATGAACTGAAGGAAGCTGACAATACATTTTTTTCTGAGGAGTCATTTTTTTTTTTTTTGCTAAAAAGATTCACCTTTCCTTGAGGATTTTATCCAGAACAGACCAACGAAACTGCACAGAGCATTTCGTTCACAAGCGAAAGGGGCGCAGAGAGGTTCTGCGGCCAGACGTGGGCCCAGCCGCGCGGTCCGGCTGCTCCCGCCCAGCCGTCAAGCAGCACGCACGCCCAGTCGTCTGCTCCCGGCCGAGCAACCGCCGCTCTCCCGTCCATAAAAGTCTCTTTAATTTTGAGAACTTCGCTACTAATCGCGTTCCCCGTGCTAATGATCCTAACCTTCCACAAAATGACTTCTCTCCTGTCAGCCTTCATTTTACATCTCGCTCTTTCCTCGCTCACCCTTTTTCTCTCGGATTTCCCATTTTTCAAGCCACTTCAGGCTGCTGGGTCTCCGCTCCTCCTTCCTGTCTCGGATTGCCTATTACCTATTGCAAAGGTCATTTTAAGTGTAATTCAGCTTAAATTACTTTATTTTCTAATCGACATTTTTTTCTCTCTTCTTTGTCCCTCTCTAGCCCCTCCCTCCCACTCCCGTGCTCACCCTCTCTAAATCTCGGTTTTCAAGGACTTCTCTCTTCTTAATAGCTCTCTGTGGAGTTGGATGGAAGTGATTCCTTAGATCTGCTGTTTTAAAGGATAGATTTATGTCTTCATAGCCTGGCCATGCAGGGTTGGGGAGGCATATTTCTAGGATAAGTGAAAACAACAACAGAAATCCCGCCGTGAATCTGGAAGACCCCAATATAAAATCCACTATCTTCTCAGAGGATTAGGAATTTGTAAGCGGAGATGCCAAATTCTAAACCCCAGCAACTTTCAGAACTAAATGAGGTGCATCAAATGATTTCATCCCACTGGGTCCTAGGGTGTGTGTGCATGTGTACATATACATGCATATGTGTATGTGCATGCATTTGTGTGTGTTCATATGGGATCGTGTGTGCATCTGTTCATATGGAAGTCTTGTGTGTGTGCACAACCCGTGTATGTGCATGCGTGTGTGTGTGCTCATATGTGAGTATACATGATAGTTTATGTGAGGGTCTGTGTGTGCCTGAATGTGCTGGTGCTGTGTGAATGTGTATGTAAGTGCAATGTAGGTGCCTGTCTATCGGGAAAGCAGAAATCCATCTAGTGGGCTCCCTGGCTTTGGGGGATCTGCCTCTGAGCTCCTGTGACATTACCCCTCCAGCTGACTCTTTCCAGAAGGTTCTGTTTGCAGTTTCTTCCTGGAGTGAAGTAACT
The DNA here is from genome assembly GCA_004026665.1 of Murina feae. NCBI lineage: Eukaryota > Metazoa > Chordata > Mammalia > Chiroptera > Vespertilionidae > Murina > Murina feae. The sequence goes on from PVJC01000008.1 coordinate 67,250, forward strand.
GCTGCCCCAGCTGGGGGAAGACAGGCCCTGGCCAGTCCGCAGCGAGGGACGGGTGTCCTAGATCTTTTGAGCAGAGGCCAGTCTTCACTACCTTTAGCACCTAACAGATTTGCAAGAATAAGCTTGGGCCTGGCCCAGGCAGCACTTCTTGCGTCCATGTTCCTCAGACCCGAGTGTGGAGACCATGGTGGCCTCAGGCAGGGGCTCCGGCCTGGCTACTCAGGCCTCCGTGCTGGCCATCCTAGAACATTCTTTCAGCGGGCCAACCCAGCCTCGTCAGCCCAGACCCTCTTCTTGTGAGGCCACACCTGGTTGATTTCCCCTCTGTCCATTGAAGGGGGAATTTAGTGGTTAAATTTAAAAGGAAACATAAAATGCTCCTTGTGAGTGGGCTTTGCCTTCCTCCCCCTCCCCCAGCCTCCCTCCCTGCCTTTTCAGGACTCAAACCAACCGTTTTTATTGACAAATCGTCATGTTTTGGTGTTGCCTTTCCGTAAAGCAGGTAAAATAATGAAATCAATGTGACAAAGGGCCCCTCCAGGCCTGCCCGGGAGTCTGCCTACGTGACCTTAAGTGGGATAATCAGCTGGAGGAGAGCTGGAGGGCTGTCTCACCTCAGCGCCGCCTGCTCGGGGCAGCCGTGGTCGCCCGCCTTCAATGGCAGGACAGCGTGTTGGAGCCCTGTCTAATTAATCCCATATTTTCACGCAGCATCATTACGGAGCCACCCGCGTTCCTGTGCTGCTAGAGGAGGCGCGGGGGCACTGTCCTCTCCTGGCGCCTCGCAATTTATTATGCTCCGCAGCCGCCACCAGCAGCCTCCCGCGCAGGCCTATCTGTCATCGCTGCGTTATCAGGAAGCGCACCCCCAGCCCACCAGCTACAGGCTGCAGCAAATTGCTATTTTTATGGGAGACGATAAAGGAAACGCTACCTTCTGTTCAAAATCTTAACTGTCTGATGCATGGACTCTGCAGTGGGGTTGCAGCGGTCCCGCCCAGGGACAGACCCTTTCGCTCGCTCCCAGGAACCCAGGAAGGAGCCACCACTGTGTCCACCCCGTCTCACTCTCTTTGCACATGTAATTTCAAAGCAGATCTGTACAAGACATTGCCAGGCCTCATCCCTGTCCACCTTCCCCACCTTCTGTCCCTCAGGTCTACAGCGGGTTCTCACATCATATCTCAGAGAAAGTGCTGGCCCTGCTTCCCAAGCTACCATAGGTGAGAGGTTCAACATCTGCTCACATGGCCAGTGCAGCATGGTGGCATGTGGACTGCTGGGCCAGCACTCGTGTTTCCAGCCATCACCCTCCCACAAGCCACGGGGCTGAGGCTGGCACAGCCTCCATGTGCTGGGATCACAGGGGCCCACGGACCAGGAGGCTCTGGAGTAAGGAGGGCACAGTAGGCTGAGGAAGAGCTTGCACCTCCGACCTTAGTGTTCAGGCACTGCAGGTCCTCTGGTGTTTCTGAGGGCGGAGCAGCAGGTGGGGCTCTCCCTGCAGACACGTGGCTGGACATGGGAGAATCCTGAAGATCTGGAATGGAGACCTGGCTTGAAGGCTTCCTCACCCCCTGGGGCAGCAGAGGGAAGCAACTGAGGCCCAGGGTTAAGCAGGTCAAATGTGAACAAACCTGAGCTTGTTAGGCCCCAAATCTGGAATACCTCTGTCACCATATCACCCACTGCATCTTCTAGGCTGGCCTGGGTGGGGGACACTGCACCTGCCAGCACCACAGTATCTTGATTACTTAGAACTTTGTACTAAGTTTTGAAATAGAGAAGTGAGTCTTCAGCTTTGTTCTTTTTCAAGATCATTTTGGCTATTCTGTGCCCCTTGCATTTCCATATGAATTTTAGGATCATTTGTCATTTATGCCAGATGAGGCAGCTGGCACTCTAATAGGGACTGTGTTGAATCTGTAGATCAAAGTGGGGTTGGGGTGCCATGTTCATACTAGGAGATCATCTACTCCATGAACATGGGATATCTTTCCATTTAATTGGACTTTCTTTCTTTCACTGGTATTTTATAGCTTTAACGGTGGCTTAAATGTTACTTTTATGTTCTTAAATGTATTCCTACATATTTCTTTCTATGGGACATTGCTGTAAATGTAATTGTTTTCATATTTTTATTTTCAGATGATTTATTCCTAGTAGATACAAATACACTTGCGTATTAATCTTGCATCCTGCATCCTTAATGAAATAGTTCATTAGCTCTCAAAGGTTTTTGTGAATTCCTTAGGATTTTCACATACAAGATCGTGTCACCTGAAAACAGGTGAAGTTTTAGTTCTTGCTTTCCAATAATGGATATCTTTTATTATTTTCTTCTTGCCTGGTCGCCCTGATGGAACCCCCAGTACAATAGTGACTAGAAGTGGTGAGAGTGGCATCCTTGCCTCAATCATTAGGAGTAAAGCTCTCATCTCTTTCCACCAATTGTGATGTTTACTTTGGATTTTTTCTAGGTGTCCTATTTCAAACTAAGGAGGTTCTCCTCTATCAATATATTCCTAGTTCACTGAGTGTTATGGGGGTTTTTAATCATGAAAATATGTTTGATTTTGTCAGGTTGTTTCTTTTGCACCTGCTGAGATGACCATGTGATTTTATTCTTTGTTCTAATGACATAGGGCACTTCATTAATATTTGGATATAAAATCAATTTCACATACTGGGATTAATCCTACTTGGTCATGGTGCATAATCTTTCCTATGTGTTGATGGATTCAGCTTACTAGTGATTTTTGCATCTGTATTTATAAGGGATTTGGGTGTGTAGATTTCTTTTATTATGATGTTTTTTGTCTGTTTTTGGTATCAGGGTGATAGTGACCTCATAGAATGAATTGGTAAATGTTCTCTCCAATTCTTTTTCCTTTTTTTTTTTTTTTTTTAGGGGGGGGCAGATATTTTGAGAAATATCGGTATTCATTTTTTTTTTAATTTGGTAGAAATCACTATCAAATGGGCCTGAGCTTTCTTGGTGGAAAGTTTAAAAATTATGAATTCAATCTCTTTACTTCTTATATTTATATTTAGATCTTCTGCTTAATTCTAGAATCAGTTTCATTAGTTTATGTCTTTCTAGGATAGAATCTATGCCCCTTTTACATTTTAATTTGGAATCAACTTTTGAATTTCCACAGAGAAAGAAAACAGCTGCGAGTTTGATTGGGATTGTATTTAAACTATAAATCAATTTGAAGGGAATTAACATTATTAATATATAGAGTCTTCCAATCCATGAACATGGTATGTCCCTTTATATATGTCTATCTTTAACATTGTTTTCTCTCAAAAATAGTTTACACCACTTAGTGGAAAGGACTTGCATATATTTTATTAGATTATTTCTATATATTTGATGTCCTAAATACTATTGTATATAGTGTCATCTTAAAATATAATTTTCTGTTTGTTGCAGGTATATAGAAGTACAACTGTTTTTTAACATTCACCTAGTAACCACAATCTTCCCTCCTCCCGTTTTAAAAAATCATTACTTTTAGTCTGTTTCTTAACCTCAAGTGCTTCCACTGCTCTTCACTTCACGGCAGTTACTGTCATTAGCTCCTGAGAGGCCCCGCTCCTCTGTGGTTTGTTTGATCCTCCCTTTTATCTCATTTCCTCCTTGTCCCCCCCCCCGCCCCCGACCACCATTTCATGTGTCTCATGTCTGTTTTTTGTTCTCTTTCTGGTTACTAGTGGGGCTGAGAGTTTCTTCATATCCTTCTGTACTTTGGAGTTTCCTACTCAGCAAAGTTATAGTTCACGTTCCTTGTCCTATGCTGTTTGTCTCAACCTTGTTGATTATTAGGATTCCTGCATTTTTCTATCTGCATCTGTCTCATAATGTGAGACCAGAATTGGAAACGGGTTTTTTTCTGGCTCCTGCCCTCCTGTTAGCTAAAGGAGATGAAACTGAGACAGCCCACCCACAGTGTCGTCTACAAGCAGGGAAAGTCCCCGAGTTAAAATTCACGGTCGCGCTCTGCTGCATGCAGGTAATGCCTGAAGGTGCTGTTCCTTCTTAGCCATGAACTGGCTAATACTGTAGCCGTGGCAGGGCTTCCAGGAACAGTACCGCAGACATGGTTCTCGTGAGAGTGTCAGAACATCTCTCTGAGCATCCTGTGCCAGGGGTGTCCACACGAGGTCAGTAACCAGCATCGTGATGTTGGGATGCACCGATTTCCCAACAGTGCTCTTTCCCACGGTAAGCCTTCTGCAGGAAACCACTCGGATCTCACGGCAGTGCTGCGGTTGTGTGCGTGGAGGCCACACGCGTAGCTATGTCCAGGATTTACCCATAACCCGACCTGCACATGGACTCTCAGCAGGAAAGTAAGCGTGAATCGTGGTTCGCCGGTTCACGGAGATTAGGGAGAGGCTCCGGGTGGGCCATTTTCCATGTGCCTTATTGATTTTACTTTGATCTTCCCATATCTTGTCCCAAATATCTGCTTCAAATACTTTTGAGTTTTCATTTCTTAGTGAAAGGTGAAGACTTAAGATACAATACTGCCAGTCCCCAATTCCTATCACACACACACAGCACACGCACAGCACACACAGGTGCCGTTGGCTCCAGGCCAGCCCTGACTGACCCACATGTGAGCACAGGAGCCACATGTGAATGTCTGGGTAGGAATCGAGAGCAGAGGTGAGGGAAGATGCTGAATGACACCTGATAAAGTGGGCAGGGAGCCACAGGCAGGAGCGTCCTGGGTACTGAAGACACACGCTCCGTAATTTCCTGTTTCCCCCATCCCCCACCCCCCAAGCTTGGCCAAACATTTTCCATTTGTCGAGTGCCCGACCAAGGAAATCCAAATCAGATATCAAATTTTCGTATTAAGTTCTACCAAGTCACATTTATTTTTATGTCTTGTGTACCTGACATCAAATAAACAGTTATTTTAAAATTGGGTGCATCATAGCATGATGACATCGCCAACCTTTAAAAAAAATGAATGATTTATTTAAAAGGTTGGACGTGTCATCCGAGCATCTAAATCACCAAGTGGAAAACCAGACGTCCCCGCAGCCGGCGGCCAGCGGAGAGCAGACAGCAGCGGAAATGGTGCCGATTAAACAAGGATATTTTTCCCCTAAGAAATTGGACAACAGGGTGTAAATGTGACATTACATGGCTGAAATGAAAATGACCGGATGTTGTACTTTGCACGGTCTGAAAGCAAACGTGGCTGAGACCGACTTCGGTCACCGTTCTGTTATGCTGACAGCGTCGTGTTTTTCACCTGTTCATGGGTTTTTTGAATGTGCCCAGTCCTGTGTTTTGCTCTCAGAAACCATGGGAAGGCCACAGCTCAACCAGCAAACGTGTGTGTGTGTGTGTGTGTGTGTGTGTGTGTGTTGTTTCCTTTTCTGAAGCCCCTACAGAATGTCTGGCTGTGGTGGGGCTGGGTACCTGGCAGGACCGAAGGTCACCCGATGAGCAGGTGCCTGCCTTTCCCTCCCAGCCATGTGCCTTAGGAGGGACCTTTCGGAAGAATGCTTGCCTGCAGGGTCGGGTTCCTCTGCCCATTTCTAGCCCTGTGGCCCCGGCCCCTCTCCAGCTGCCTCTTGTCCTGATAGAACAGGAGGTCGGAGTCCAGATACTCTAAAAGGTTCCACCTGTTTCTAACGTGCAGTTACAGAGCCTCTGACATCTCCGATTACGGGGTTCTGCCCACCTGTGTGTATTCTGTGGACACAGAGGCCAGGGCTGGGCCGGGCGGAGCTGAGCAAGGAGTCTGGGCAGGGCCAGGGCTGAATCCAGGACAAAGGGATGTACCTCAGGGGACAGCTGGCTTGGGGTGACCAGGTTGCCTGGTCTGTGGGCCTGCATGGGGGGTTGGAGCACCCTCCAGGGGAAGATGGGCAGGAAGCCTGGGATGAAGGCTGGAGAGGAGAGCTGGGCTGGGCCTGGCCAGGCCATGGGGACTTTGTCAGACAGGAGACAGAACTGCAGTGCAGAGGGAAAGGGGCCCAGAGGGGACCCCCGAGGAAAATCTCCCTGGGGGGCAGGGAGAGGAGGGGAAGCAGAGAGGTGGGATACCCTGAAGCCTGCAGCCCCTGGACTCCCAGGCCCCTGACACCCACAGAGCCGCTTGTACCCACCAGGCCCAGAATGCTGGCCTGTGAAGAGAAGGTGCAGAGGGAGGCCTGGCCCTTTGGGGGAGTCAGCTCTGGAGGATTCTTTCATTCGACGGAAATGATTCTAGCACAGTACCTGGGAGCCCGTCTGTGTCTCCAGAGGTTTAGGCAGGGCGTCCACAGACTGGAGCACCTTCCCCCCGTGGCCGAGGGGACCCTGACCCGAGGAGGAGCTGGCTGGGACGATGTCCGGCCGCAGAACCTCTCTGTGCCCCTCTCACCACTCCTCGGTTTCCCGCGTGGCCCGCCTCTACTTCCCCTTTCCCAATGCAGGGTCCCCTTGCTAGTAGGTGAGGTCCCTCCTACCTCATGAAAACACTGGGAGACTGACATGGGAGAACGCGTCGGGAAGTGTTTTGAAAATAAAAATAACATTTCCATGCAGGATATGATCATCTTTCTAGGCTAGGATGTCACAGCTATGAAGTACAGCCCCATAGTTATGACATAACGAGGGAATTATTGTTGTCGTTCACAGGAAAAATCTGTGTCAGGGGCGGGTTATGTAAGCAGTTTATGAATATTCTCTCCTTGGAAGCAGCTTGCTCTCAGGGGTGAGACAGGGATGTCAACACAGAATCCATCTGTCCGCTGTCCCCACCCTGCCCAGAGCTGGGGCTGCCCTGTGAGCTCAGCCTCCAGGAGGTCACACATCCATTCTGTGGGCAGGAGTGAGGGTTCACCGGGTGGAGAGGGTCCCAGCTCCGTGATCCCAGCAGCTCGGGCTCCCTGTCCCACACACAGCCCTCAGCTCAGCGGAGAAATGTGTCCTTCACTCACCGCTTCTCTGGTGACACGAGGGGCAGCTGGAGGTTTGTTTAAGTGACATGTGTGTTCAGAGCATGTCCTTCCACTGGCTGCCTGGGCAGGTGTCCCTGTGTCTCAGGCGATTGTGTGCCAGGGAGGTGAGTGGGCAGTGAGCGGCTGGCAGCCCTGAAATGTGGGTGTGTCCTGGGTGCAGGGTTCTCCTTTGGTCTCAGCCCCTTAGTCAGAGACAAGCGAGGAGAGAGAGGGGTTCTGTCCAGATAAGCTCATGGGAAACGCCCTGCACAGGCCAGGAGGCCAAACCTTAACTCCCTAGGCCCCCCATCGTGTCTGCACGAGGAGACGAGGGAGGGTCTGGGTTAGGGGTCCTTCCTCCAGCTGCAGCTCCTCCAGTGGTTCCTGTTTAGCAGGGGGAATCTCAGTAAACCTCTGAGGAAAGGGGCGGACGTGGCTCATTCACTGGTGTCCCGGAAGCCTTGGGCCCAGGCTGTCCCTGGGGGCAGGCTGTTCCCGCCCTCATGCAGGGCCTGGACTGGCCCTCCTCTCTGGCTCTGTCCTGCAGTGGGAGCGTCCACTATGTTTGGTTGCCTGCCCTGCCCCAGGAGGTGTAAAGTGCGGCTTTATCTGGGAACCTGACTGAGGACACAGGGCCTGGGCAGGGCAGGCATTATGTGTCCTCCGGCCTCCCTCAGGGAAGGTCTGGCAGCAGGTGCATCCTCGGGGTTCAGGGAGAATTGGGCAGCTGGAGAGTGGGCCGCTCCTTCCTCCCAGACCTCCTGTCACCAGGTAAAAACGGGCGTTTACGTGTAGGGGGCTTCGGGGAGCCCATGCTTCCACTGGAGTTTCGGTGTCTCAGGGTGGTCACATGAACTGAATGAAGTCCCAGGTGTCTGTGCCCCCCAGCACGCTGGCGTCCATGTTCCCTCTTCCTCCCTCGGCTTGCGGGGCACCCAACACAGTGTGCAGGGTTCTCAGAGACCGTTCCTTCCCCACACTGCGCAAGTCGTGGCTGCGGAGCCCTGGGCTTGTGCTCTGGGAGCAGGAGGAAGTCGGTGGCTTTAATTGTTTTTATAATTAAATCTTTATTGTTCAGATTATTACAGTTGTTCCTCTCCCCCCCCACATAGCTCCCCTCCTCCCAGTTCCTACCCCACCCTCTGCCCTTATGCCCCCCGCTGTCCTCATCCATAGGTGCACGATTTTTGTCCAGTCTCTTCCCGCACCCCCAACACTCCTTTCCCCCTGAGAATTGTCAGTCCACTCCCTTTCTATGCCCCTGATTCTATTCTATTCACCAGTTTATTCTGCTCATCAGTTTATTTATTCACTTGATTTTTAGACTCACTTGTTGATATGTATATGTTGTTCATAATTTTTATATAGTAGGTAGCTTTAAACCACCGCTGGTCTGGCTGGTGCTCCTGCAACGGGACATTCTCTGCAGCTGAGGCTCTCGGTCCTGCTCTTCTCCCTCAGGACTCTGAAAGCAGCAGGCATCTTTCTGTCCTCCTGACCCGTGTGTGAGGAGGCAGGCCCCTGGCCCTAAGCCTTCCAGAAGCTTCCAGGTTGCCTGGGATATAGGGAATCCTGTTGTCCCAAAGCCCCCTGGCATTTAGACACTCGGGACGCTACCTCTCCCATATTTCCCCAGATGGTGTTGCAGCACAACGCCCGACTGTGTCCGTGTTTCTAGAAATGGGAAGCCGGGAGGCTGTGCAGAGGGTGACCCACTCCCACCAGATGGAGTGGCCGTGCGTGGATTTACGGGCATGGGAGGAAGGCTCTGAGGTCCCAGCGGGTGGACCAACTGGCCCAGGCCTACTGCTTCCCCAGGTGGCATCTCCTCCCAAGACCCCCTCACTGTTGGGATCCTAGGACAGGACTGCAGGCCAGGAGGCCCAGAGGCAAAGGCAGCCTAGAGGAGAGAGGCAGACAGTGTCCCCGGTGGCTACTCTAGGGGAGGTGGCCCCTCCAGACTGCCAGGACTCTCCGGGAGCAGGAGCAGGGCCATGGGAGTGGAGGCCACTGTGCTCCACCCCCACTGGCTCCTGTCACCCTTCAGGCAGGTGCTCGGGAGAACGTAAAGGCACCCTGACCTGTTGGCCCCTTATCTTGTCGGGGCCATTTTCCTGGGATGATGGTTGTTTCCTTAAAGATGAGGATGGTTCCTCTTCGCTCCCTGGGAGGTTGTCACTTCTGCCCAAATTTACCAGAGCCAAAGGGATTAGAACAAAATTGCTACAACAGAAAGAATAAATATGCCTGGTGAAAAATGGGTTATTAATTCAAGCCCTGCCCTCCGTCCCAATAATAAATGGCCCAGCATTAGGGAAAGCTGGCTGCTAAATTAAAACAAATGTGGGAAGGTGCCGCCCCCCCCCCCCACAGCAGGAGCCCTGGGGTGGGGGTGGCTGTCCCCTCCCCCGCCTGCAGCCCCAGCCCCGAGCCTGACAGCTCCGAAGCCCAAACTGACAGCTCGTCCAAACCTGGCTGAGACACCCGCATTAATTAAGTCATTGCTGGACTGTAATTTCCTTGAGAAGTAAAAAATTCTCACACAAGAAAAGGTTACAGAGACCTTTTCTGTGTCAAAATTACCATGCCGCATGAATATTAATGCTCTTAATGAAGACAACCTTTTTTTCAGCCGGAAGGTTCTGGAGTAGGTGCCAAACCTGCAGCCTCGCTCGCTCCGTGGGCTCCACGTTCTCAGGAAGTCGGATGCAGTTCTCCCTTTAGAGCTGGCACCCCCTCCCTGCCACACCCTCTCCTGCCTGTCCCCAGCCCCTGGGTGCCACCGTCCTCCCAAGTGTCCAGGATGGGACCTGCTTGGAATCACAGGTGGGACTCGCACACAGATGGCACCAGCCCTCTATGGACCATGACAGCGCCCATGGCCCTGGTACATGGGCCCCTGATGCTGTGAATTCAGCTGGATGTGATGTCTCCAGCCCCGGGGCTCCTGCTGCACCTGGGGCCTGGCAGCAGCCTCCCTGAGCTCAGGAGGACTGGCAGGGTCTGGGCCACTCACAAGCTCACCCGGATGGAGCTGAGTGACTTTCCGTGTGGCTGCGCTTTGGTTTCTCCTGGAAACTGGGATGCTCCCCCTCCGCTTGTTTAGCACTTCTGCATTTGGGGAGAGCCCAGGAGGGGCAGTTTCGAGCCTGTCAGTGGAGCATTTTAGCACCTCTAATAAGAGACCCAAAATGTAAACATTTTACTAATAAGAATTCAAATGAAATATTTTGATTCAGTTGTTCTGGTTACTGTCTCCCCATTCTCTTGGGCCTGCCTGTATTTTATGAAAACGCTAAAATGCAAACCTGGGAGGCTCGGTGCTTCCCGAGGGCAGTGCAATCCCAGGCTCCCAGGATGAGGAGAGACACTTGATCAAGGAATCTGACCAAGGAACAAAGTGTAGAGAAGTTGTGTGTTTTGCACTGCAGCTGAACCCTGTGACTGTCGCGGCCTTGAGGACATAACGTGAGCCTCAAGCAGTGTCTAGAGACACCTCCAGACACAGATGGCAGACCCTGGCAGCAAGGGGCAGAGGGGACAGGAGGCAACCACAACCCACCTTCCTCCCTGGGCCAGGGCCAGGTCACCCCTGTGTTCCTCTCTCCGGTGCGTTACCGATTAGACATCTGTGATGTAATAGGGGCTGTGGCTACCTAGTATTAATGAATGTGGCAGGTCCAGCGGAGCCATATCAGGCCCTGTGTGTGCAAAAGGTAAGCCGTGATATATAGTTTATGGGGCTGATGTCATAGCTGTTTGATTTACAACACGTCGAAGGAGCATAATTTCATTACAAAGCGCAGTGGTTTGGGCCGTTACTGTGGGCAGTACTGACACGAGGCCAGAACCACAACAGAAATCAGGTTGCAGCCCGCAGAGAAGATCGATAAATGCCATCAGTTTGCCGGGATGACGCCTCCTTGAAGGGACATCAGTTTGGAAGCAGACGCACCCTGTCCCAGCGCCTGCTCACACAGCGCATCAGGCTGTCACCTCACTGTTGGGAAGCCCAGCCCAGCAGGTCCCAGAGTAGAGCACAGACTCCTGCTGGGTGCAGGAGACCCAGCCAGCAGCTCTGCAGAGGGAGCAGAGGGAAGCAGCTGTAGGGGATGATGGTCGGTGGAGGTCGATGGAGGTCGTGGAATCCCTGGGACTCCGGCCAGGGGAGACGCATTGAGGGGGAACGCTGTCACTCCTGTTAGTCTACAAGGTGGCTTTCCCTCCAATTTCCCCCGAGGTGTCTTCACTTCCTGGAAAAGGACACAGAAGGTGGTCTCCACATTGGGCACAAGTCCCTGAGCTTGTGCACGGCCTCTGGGAAGAGGAGCCAGGACCTCAGGAGGGACTAGCTCCCTCGAGCCGCTCTGGAAAACAGTGTCTCCTGCTGGGAGGAACGCTCCTACTCCTCACAACTGTCCAGGCTTCCCTTGTTTCCGGAGCCTGTTTGAAATGGAAATTAACAAAGGATCAGGCACAGAAGCCCGACTAGAGCATCTCAGGAGTAGTGACGTGCCCTCACCTGCCTCATTGGCTTGCAAATAGAATAGTTTGGGGACCTGCCAGTGCAGCCACGATGACAGACACAGCTGGTCTATGGCAGACGTCACAGGGTCACCGATGTTCTTCTCGGAACTCCCGCCTCCTGGAGCCATGCATCTCTCCTGGGAGAGAGGGATTCCTATTCCTCCCTAGACCCCGAGCTGCCCAGGTGGGGACGAACCCGGGCCCCTACACTGTTCCCGGACCAATCAGGCGTTGCCCACGGACCGTGTGAGGGGCTGAGGCTCCCCCCTGGCTCTGTCTGGAGTGGGCCATCTCCTGGGACACAGAGGGTCCCACCTGGGTTGTGTCAGGCCCCTGGGCACCCAGCTAGTCTGCAGCCACTCCTTCCCACCAGGCACCGAGGAGACCGCACTACTCTCCAAATCCAGCAGCAGGTTGCACATTTCCCTGATGTTTACATGCTCGACAATCCCCCCACCCCCGCCTCAATGGGCCCATTGAACATCGCAAACGCCTTTGGATGCTCTCAGAGGCTCATGCACCGGGGCGATCACTCGGGTCTTGAATTATATTTGTGAGAACCAGAGCATCATACTCCCATTGATGGAGTCGGTTTCTGTCCTCCATACTGACGTTCCATGAGAAGTAAGCAGGTGCCCCTGACCCAACACAGCCCCACAACAGCAGGAACTCACTGAGTGCTTGTCAGAGTGAAAGGCAATGCATGGTGGGTTCACATTGTACAAAAATAACGAAATAGTGCCCACGTGCCATGTGACCAGCCCACCCTGGCAGAAAGTAGACCGTACTGTCCCTGGACACACACAGGGGCTGGCCCTGCTGTCCTGGACGTCAGAGGCCCCTTCCCACTGGACAGTGGCCTGGAAGCTCCTCTTGGCTGGGCTGTTCCTGCCGGTGTGGACCCTGCTTTTTGAGCCCTGGCTGGGCCCAGTCCACACGGCCCACGCAGGAGTAACACTCTGAATGTGCTGCCTGGTACAACGTGAGATTTAATCATCACGAGCTCCACCCAAACCGTGCATGCTCTAAAGTGGCATTTTTAATATCACGGCCCTGGTGACATTTACACACCACTTGAACTTTACCTCCCTGGCTTATACATTACCAGCCGCGATCCTCTCCGAGTGAGGCTTCAACGCAGTTTGTGCTCCGCCTTAGAATTATTTCTGGACTTTGATACCATCACACTTCACTGCCCTCAGCATTTGTAAGCCCCTCCTAACAGTTACCACGAAAGGGAAAGTGTGCAATGTGATGGTCTGATAGCCAGACACATCGAGTTCACGAACACACTATCACTCACATATTTACGCTTTTGTGTGCAAGAGACCATCGGAGTCCTATTCTCGGGGCTGATTTCAATCACGCCACACAGTGTCATCACCACAGTCACCTGCTCCTCTCGGAGCCCAGTCGGGGACTTTGCCGACCTCCCCTGACTTCCCAACCCAGCCCTGACGGCCACTTTTCAGGTCTCTCTTTTCTCTATTCCCAGCCCCAGTCCTTAATCAATGGCACCCAACCAAACAAGGACCTCCCCTCGGCACCTGTCGTGGACCTGGGGGCGGAGGTCACATCACAGGGACTCTGCTGTGGGGCCAGCCAGAGTGGACGCGTGGAGTGGGCAAGGCTCCGTGGGGTCAGATCTTGCCGGCACTGCAGGGAGCCGGGTCTGTCACGGGAGGCACTTCAAATCTGGGTGTCGGCGGGTTGGCGGGATCCCAGACTCGAATCTGAGCCACAGGGAGAGATGGTCCCATGAACAGGGTAAAGGTACACGGAGACCACTCAAGGTCAAAGACGAGCACATCCCACAAATATTCATTGTGAGAGCGAGACTCCACCATCCTGGGATGGAGGATGGTGCTTTATAACCGTCAGGGTCTTTGTTCTGCTCAGCCACGCCCTGTGATCTCCGCAGGAGACACAAATCGCCACTGACCCGCAGGAAGCCGGGCAGACGTTGGGTTCAGCCGTGACGTGGGTGACGCACCTGACAAGCTCCCTGGATTCCTCACGGGAACCACTGAGCAGTCTGTCTTTCACCATGAGTCAGGTCTGGGGGCGAGAGGCCCTTCAGCCCCCATACTTCAAGGTAGACAAGGGGTGTGGCTGGGAGAACCAGGGAGACAATGACAGAAATGGGTCCTAGAAACCACTGGATGAAGTGAGGTGGCCCTGAGCCTGGAGGACATGAGGCTTGTCTGAGCCAGGAGTCTCCCAAAGGAAAGTGCTAGAAGGTCCTGGCAATGGTTCTTCCATTTTGCAACCTGACATTTTTTATGCAAAGGTTTTTGCTCGCTGGCCCACAGCCCTGGGAGGTGCTTCTGTCCCCCCATTGTCCAGGGGAGATCTGAGGCCTGGCCCAGCTCTAGAGAGACAGGAGGCCTACTGCAGCTGGTGGGGCCAGCAGCCACCACCCCACCCGGCCCTGATGAGGAAGGCCGCCTGGGAACGGAGAGCTAGCACGGCGCCTGCCCAGAGGTCTCTCGGGCAGCCCTGCCCTCCGCCCCGGCAGGCTGTTTATTTCTTGCCCACGCTGCTCCTCCTCGTGGTTTTTGTTCTGTGAGGTGAAGAAATGACTGTAAAAAGCCTGCTCAGAGTTTACTGTTCCCACTGGCCATGCGGAGTGGCAAAGGGCTCACGGAGCCTGAGCATAAATCACTGCATGCGGGAGGTCGGGTCACCTGCTGCAGGCTGCCCTGCTGTGGGCTTGATGTCCCTGCCTGACCTTGGCCTTTCACCCGCCCCCTTCCAGGTAACGAGGGGCTGCCACACAGATGCCCCTCAAAGAGGTCTTTGGCCCACAGGGCAGATGGAAGCCAGAGCCTGGTGGCCAAGTCCCCACTGTGTGAGTCGTGTGTGGTTTTGGGTGTGAGCTGTGAGTGTGAATTTGAGTGTGAATTGAGTGACTCACTAACCCCCAGTTGAGGTTCCCTGATGCCCGGGGTTAAGCTCCCTGTTGTAGGAAAGACTTAAAGTAGCAGAGAGATTAGCAGCCGATGCTCATCTTTCTTGAGGTTTCACAGGTACTTGGTGGACGTACTGGACCCACCTGGGGGGGGGGGGCGGGGGCTGGCTTGTGTCCCTGGCTCTTTCTGCAGATGAGTAGGTGTCAGATGCTCCTGGTCCCCAAAGGCAGGGTCCAGACCCCAGCTCCCCCCATAGTGCTGCAGAGCCCAGGCCACCCTGCCCAGGCCAGCCAGTGTGGAGACCAGGGGCCAGGTGCCAGAGGTCAGGGGCCAGGGGTCAGGGGCCAAGGGTCAGGGGCCAGGGATGCTGGCCTCAGGCCACATGCCAGCCCCCCAGGCATGTCCCCAGGGTTGAGAGTGCCTGGGCCTCCCAGAGCCTGGTGCTGTGGCTCCCCCTCAGGCTCTACAGCCACAGGCCTTGGGTCCCTTGTAACAGGGGTCAGGTTGCCCGTGACCAATAGGGCCTCTTTGCTCCTACAAAGCAGTCAGTCTTTGACCTCTGTAAAGAGGAAGGAGTGTCCTGACAGAGTTTTCCCTCCTGTCGAAATGTGCCTTCCAAGCCTGCAAAGGCGCTCAATTCCTGGACAGCGAACATGAGAGCTTTCAGGTGCCTGTGGAGGTGGGACAGCAGGGCTGCTGACGCAGGGAGGGCACTCTCCCCTGAGTCCCATGAGCTCAGGCCCTGAGAACTGCATGCGGACTCAGCTGTCTTTGGGTGGGACCCAGGGTGCAGAAGTGCGTATCTGGGATGTCACAAGCCCGTGGGGGCGGGAGAGCTGGCTGTGCTGCCTCAGACACCTGTTTCAGTTCCGTGGGAGCCTTGAGGTGGGGCCTCAGCTCCTGGAGGGAAGGCTGGTGCCCGGGAGGCATGGTGTTGGCGCTGTGGGTGCCGGGAACAGCAGTCGGTGGAGTGATCCCGTGCTTATTATGACCCCACAGGTACACCTGAGGCGGGAAGGTGCAGTTCCCATTTCACAGGACTGCGGGGCTCGTACAGAAATACCATTTTCTGGACAAAGGAAAATAAGAAACGGTCCCTGATGAGCTGAGTCATTTCAGGCCCTTTAACGGGAGCATTTCTTGGGGTCCAGCTTCAACCCTTCCCTATCGAGACACGAGGGCCGGCTCAGGTCCGCGTTAACAACAGCAGGTGTTTATTGAAGGGGATGGAGACTGGGCTGTCTGGGAACCATGGACTAGTTCTGTTCCCCGTGGCCTGGGGAGAAGGGCCCGCAGGACAGGAATGGCCCTGGACCCTGCCAGGAGGTGCCCTCAGTGGGGGCCTCCCTTCCAGCCAGGATGCCATGAAGCGGGGCAAGGGCTGGGGAGGTGGTCAGGGTGGGAAGCAGCACCCCTGGGAGAGGGGACCCACTGAGGTCAACCCCCTGCAGGTGCAGGAAGCCCTTTCTGACCTTGGGAAAAAGGAGAGCTCCTCCCTTTGCCCCATACTTGCTGTGGGGTTATGTGCTGGAGGGAATGCTTAGGGATTCAGGTACCCCCCACCCCACATGGGAGAAAGACCTGAAAGGGGGCCTGGGACTGAGGTTCTGCTCCTCGTACTGAACACACATGGCAGGCCCAGCTGTGTGCCTCGCGTGTGTCCCCCGTGTGTGTGTGTGTGTGTGTTCCATCATGCATGGGTGTGCACAAAGGTCTGCATAAGGGCATACATGTGCATGTGTGACCATGTGTATGCACATGACTGCATGTGTGTGTACATGTGCATGTATATACTGTGTGCATGTGTCTCTGTGTGTGCATGTGTCTGTATATACTCATATGTGTATGTTTACAAGTATATATGTGTGTGTGCGTGTGTTTGTGTGTACCCTTCCCAAACATGCACTAGAACACTTGGCCTCCTCTTTCTCCAGAAGAACTAGAAGGTACTTTGCATGATGCTCCTGGTAGTGGTGAGGGTGTGGGCCTGTTCTGCTAACCCAGGCTGGGGGAGTAGGCGCCGCTCCCATGCACACCCAGGCCTTTGGGAGGTGGGCACCTGGCTCAGAGGCATCTCCACCCAGTCGGTGCCCCTAAACTCCTTTCCAGACCCTGGGAGGCCTCATCCAAGAAATCCGGTTGGCTGTTGACCCCATGCACTGTAGCCCACATGGCTCCAGAGTCACAGTGGACCCACCTGCTTGGCCTCAGGCATCTGATTCCTTTTGCTTATACAGCTCACCCGCAGTCGGGCAAGAACAAGCAGAGAAAACTGCCAGAACAGAAAGCTGATGGATTTCAGATCCTGATGCTTGTGTTGTACTTCTGAATGAATGGGCATTGAAATTCCTCTCTGGGAAGCGTGGAGCCTGGAGGAACAAAGCCGGACCTGCCCGGCTCCTCTCCCCACTCTGTGCAGCAGAGGGTGCTGCGCGGCTCTGGCGGGAGCAGGAGCCATTCCAAAATACAGCGAGGTTTCGTTTTAAAAATGCCTACTGTAGACTTCTGCTTCCCTCTAGGAAAAAAAACCAGACCAAACCAAACACCACGGTGCTGTTTTAAACTGCAGCAGTGAAAAAAGAAAAAAAAAACATGTGAAATATGTGATGTGGTGTTTTTACCAACTGTCTAAATAAAGGTTTAGTGAGTCACTATGGAAAACAGAAGATCTTTCTGTATTTTAAGAGCTGCAGTTTAAGAGTTGGTTTTTTGTTTTTTTTTAATGCAAAAGCTTCCCTTAGGTCTGTAACTTAAACATTGCCCATCTGCTCAGGCCTCCCCGGTCTGGATTTACAGCAAATCTGAGATTTCATTTTTCAGAAAATGCAGTGTTGAGCGGATGGAGGGATGGGAACCTTCATCCATCTTCGTGGGGAGGCCTCTGTATCTGGAGCTGAGACTCGCAGCAGGCAGGACAGGGGGTGCTGCTGGGGACCTGAACCCAGCTGCCAAAGTGCCAGGAGAGCATGTCCTCCAGGTGCCCCACTTGGTGGCCTGGCGTTCCTGGGTCGGGTCTGGGGTGAACCGGCTGTCCCTAAGCTCATCTGGGAGCATGCTCATCACCTCTGGCCACAAACGGTCCCCAGCTGGGAGGCAGACCCTCGTGTATTTAGTTCTTTGTTTTCCAAGAAAATCCTCAACTTCTTTGCTCATCCAGACTTGGTTGCAAAGCTTTCTGTTCCAGTGTCGCTGGCTTATCATGCCGATTAAGTTGCACATAGGAGCTGCAGAGGCCTGAGTAGTTCTCATCGCTCCCCACTTACCTCTCTGTCTCGGGGTTCCCTTTCATAAACACAACCACACACGTGTTCCAACCACGTCTATAAAACTAGTTAACGCACTTTTGAAACAAGGCGTCCTGCAGCCACAGTCAGCGCAGCTTTACTAGGCCTTTGAATGAGAAGCAGCCACTTAGGAAGTTTGGATACGGGCAGCTGATTGGACAAGCCGAACATAAAGGCAGGATTTATGGGGCCGCACACCCACGTGCGCGCCAACACTCGCAAGCGGGCGGCCTGACGCGCCGAGATCGGAAACCCTGCTAGGTGCACAGCTTCATGCCACGTACAGGTTGCAAGTAGTAAAGAGAAAAATGCTGGGTTTTACAGGAAAATAATATTCATAAATCTCCCGCAGTGAATTACAGTATAACTCAGAGCTGTCTTTGTTTTTCTGCTGCGACGAATTCAATTCTGTTTCCAGTGTAGAAACGATAAACACAAAACCCAAAGTGAAAACCCCTCCTTTGCACTCGGCAAGTGTTTATGGCCGATTTACAGCCAGGCCCCCGAACAGCTTCTGAAATGACACTGTGCACCCGGCAGTTCCTGGGGGTTCATTACCTTCACAGAAGTACAGCTGCCGAGGGCCACGAGGGGACTCCTGGGCACACAGTCCCGTGCTGGGCACCTCTGTCCTCGGGTCACCGCAGAGCTGCCTCCCACAGGTGCCCTGAGGGAACTGGTCCCGAAGAAGCCAGCCCCGTCCCGGCTTGGCCCCAGAGACCACGGCCAGACCTCTCTCTTCTTTTGGATGCCATGAGGGTGGCTTGTTTTCAAACAGCAAGAGAGAACATGTTTTCGTATTTTAGACATCTTGCAATCTATCTAAGTGATGTGAGATGTTTTCTGTTGTTTTACTGCTCCTAGAAGGGCTGATTTTCTCTAAGAGTTCTACCGTTTGGTGGAGAACCCAACACTGCCACTAGCAGAGGTCAACCGGCCCCAGAGGCTCACCTGTGAGCAGAAGGCAGCGCCCACCCAGGGCCTCGGGAGGCTGAGGCCCAGGCAGGGAGCCACTGGGCCTGCTCTCCGTGGGGAGGGATGCTCTGTGGACCTGCTTCCCCTCATCATGTACCTGGAACCCAGGGGGCCCCTTCCTTCTGGACATCCCCCATGAGCTGGGGAGGCAGCCCTGTCGTTCCCAAGCTCACAGCCCCCTTTCCTGCAGCACATGCAGCCAATCACTCATGGCTAAAATGTCTTCCCCTTGGACGAGTGGCCAACACACTCCTGTCTCGTGTGTTTATTTCAAACCCTTATTCTCTCTCCTGATTCCCTTCACTTGGAGAAATCCCGGTAGCTCTTTCTCGACTGTCCAGATGTCAGGGACCAAGCCCCTTGAGTCACACGTGCAGCTCAGCAACTTTCAAATAAGTTTGATAATGATTTATGGGGTCAGATGATCTTTTTCACCCTCTCCATTTGGGGCTCCAACCAGAGGCCTAAATACTCTCCGAGCACTGCCCTTCAGGGCCCCATGAATGATGGGCTTTCCTGCCAGAACCTCGTGCCATGTGGCTGTAACCACATTCTCGGCCTCCCTGCCTCGCCACCCTCCACATGTTCATTGTCTTCCTCAGGGACCAGCACAGGTCAGAACAGGGGCCCCGAAGCCTAGGCCCCGGGCCTTCTGCACAGAGGAAGTGTGTTTCTTTCTTCCTGGGGCTGGGCGTCCGGCCACCACCTGGTGTAGGAGCCTCAGAGCCCAGCCCTTGTCTGGAAAAGAGGAATAAGAAGATAGGTCTCCCAGGCTTGTAGCTCCTCTAGATAGAACTCACCTTCTCCCCAAAGCAATCTCTCATTCATGAGCTTTTCTGCGCACACATCCTTGGCTCTAACCAGACTCCGCAGACACAGCGCACGGCCTGCAGGCCCCAGCCAGCTCCAGCCACAGGCAGGTGCCCTGGGTAACTGGCTCCCCAAGTCCGGCCTCTGGTGCCCCCTCCCACCCGGAGTTCTACGCTCCTTCTGAGGGTGGATCCATCCTGTCTGCAGGGACAGTCCAGACTTAAGGCCATCACAGCGACTGCTCTGGTCTCTGGCCAGCCAGCTGGCCTGCACCGCCCCCACCACCGGCTTCCCAGCTGCCTGAACCAGCTCCTGAATCTCGCCCTGTCTGTCTGTCTGTCTCTGTGAGTCTCTCTGTCTCTGTCTCTGTCTCTGTCTCTCTTTTCCACCAAAGCCAGAAAACTCTTTGGTTGGCAATTACTTAATTCGAAAGGGACCCAATATACTTCCTTGCTGTTGAAGGGGAGGGGGACTTTGAATTTTAAATCAACCTTTGAAGTTGCCCTCTGGCTTGCACTTCTACAGTTAGGTTGCTAAACCACTAAAAACGAACGATTGCCCTAGAAGTGATGCTGGAGCTGTGAAGGAAAGAGACGAAGTTAAGAAGCGAGTTCATGCGCACACTGGTGGCACACAGCTGAATTCAGATTGAAGAAATATTTTCTGATAGACGTCAGGCCTGACAAAAGGAACGCACACTACCCATGTGTGAAAGTACGCTATTAATAATTAAGCCATGCGATCATTACCTCAGGATATTATTTCTTAAATATCTCTTGCAAAGGCAATATGATTACATATGAATGATATCAATTTTCTACCAACAAAAAAAATCTGCAGAAATAGGAATTGAATTACACTGTCCAATTTGCTGTAAAGTTCACTGTATGTGAAGAAATTAATCAAAGCTACCACCACCCCTTTTTATGGGAACATAAAATGATGTGAGCTTCCATTTTTAATAAAGATGCATAGCACTTTTATGAAGACTGACTAATAACACTGTAATGAACTGAACAGCGACTGATAGATGAAGAATGAAAATTTTGAGGAGTGTATTTACGGAGTCGTTCTGTTTCTCTGAAGTCTCTATGTGAATCGTTATAACACAGAGGCGGAGTTTGAAGGGAGAACAGTCTGAGCCCTGTGCCAATTTGTCTTCAGGTCGTGAACATGCTCCGAGGACACAGGAGCCTCCAAAAGGTTCCATGGACGGGGATGTGGGGATGTGAGGTGTCCCGCACAGGGTGGGGCAAGGGCTGGGGCAGGGCTGTGCGCCCACTGGCCATCTCTCCTTGCACCTCTTCACTCTGGAGAGCTCGGGAGTCCACCGGGAATTTCCCAGGAGCCGTTTCCTGGACCAGAACACCTGGGAGACCAGGGGTGAGGCCCTGACCTTCAGTTTTTCAACACGGCACTTGCGGGGCTGCACAGTCCCCCCAGCTCCAGGCAGGACGAGTGAGGCTCATCCCAGGCCCAGAACCCTGGACAGCTGCGGCCGCGCTAACTGTGAAGCAAATGCTTTTCGCTGTTTTGCAAGCATGTGTCTCTTCGCCTGGTTGTGACTCCATGGATGGACGCGGTGGCATGGTCTCCTTAGTTCTGAGGGTCTGCAGGACTGACTCGTCCAGGAGCCGCATCTCAGCACGACTGCAGTGGCCTGGGGAGTGCGCTGTTCGGTGCCAGCAGCACCGGGCCCAGCCCCAAGACACAGCCTCCCCAGCCCAACAAGCTGCAGCCACGGGCCAGTTCTTTTCCGAATAAAAAGTCACTGCGTGCTCACTATGAGAATTTGTAAATACAGAGAAATAGGAACAATTTCCCCAGGGATCACATCTGTTAACATTCCGGGGTATTTTCTTTCTTTCACACACACTCACAGATGTATGTCTTTATATATTTGGACACATATGTGGTTGTTATCAAACATTCACATTTTTATTATTTTTAAAATTTAATTTTGAATTTGAATGGTAACTCATATTTATGGTTCAAAACCCAGAAAATGTAAACTCTCCCCCCCGCCCAATAGTTTGCTGTGAGCTTTCCCCAAACGTGTGTTTTTGAGGCTCCAAAATGCAGCACATGCAGCTGCATGCACTCTCCTGGCTGTCCTCTGGCGGGGGAGGGGGAGGGGCAGGGGCAGTCAGGTGCTTTGTGGTGTTAGCTTGGTAGTACTTGGGCGTGGAACATGCCTGAATCTGTCTCCTCCCTCTGGTTGGATGAGGAACAGCTTTCCAGGGTCAGAGTAGTGGCAGGAGCGGAAGCAGTCCTCCTTTGGGTCTGGAGCTGTCTCAGTCTCCAGCTCAGGCCTCCACTGCCAGACCTAAGGGCTTCATTCTTGGGTTTCTCTGGTTTTGATGGCTCCGGGAATCTGACAGGTCCCCAATTCTCATGCCAGTGTGCCACTAGCAGCCTCTCTATGGCTTTGGAAGAGTAACCACTGCAATGGGGGTGAAGGCTCCCCCCCCACCAGGCACACCAGTGAGCCTGGGGACCTCGCAGTGATGTGCTCCTTCCCTCTTTCCCGTGCGCCTGGAGGTGGCACAGCGGGTAGGAGCAGCCGGCTTAAGCCAGGTCTTCTGATGTGCACCTGTCTGGGCCAGGGGCCTCCCTCCCGGCTTACCTTCTGCATCCCCAGCACCCTCAGTTCCCCACAGCCCAGCTTCTGGGAAGGCTGCTGTCTTCCCTGCGCAGGCTTCTCACTCTCCTCTCCCCTGTCCCATGCCTGCCCTCGGCTTCCCTTCCCTCTCTTCTTAAGCACATGTGTGCTCTCTGTCTCTCTCTGCCTCTGTCTCTCTCTCTGTCTCTCTCTATCTTTCTGTCTCTCTGTCTCTGTCTCTCTGTATCTCTCTCTGTCTCTCTCTCATCTCTATCTCTGTCTGTCTCTCTCTGTCACCCAGTGCCTGGAAGATTCCTTCTCCCACCCAGCCCCAGGCCTCATGCACATGATAAACTCCTCCTGTTCTTCCCCTGCAAATGTCTCCTCCTCTGGGAATCCTCCCTAACCTTTCCAGGCAGAGGTAATGGGGGGAGCACAGGGCTGTCTGTCTCCTGCACAGGCTGCGGGGCCCAGGGAATCAGGGCTCTGCGCTCTCCGGGGCTGGGCTCAGCACAGAGCCTGGTACTGGCAGGCATGGCGTGCATGCTTGGTGAGCCCGGGCTTAAATCAGGGCGCCCTCGGAAGGGGACGGCTTCTCCAGGCTGCGTCTGGAACAGCCACACACCCAGAGCTGTGACCGCAGCTGAGCGTGAGGGGCCCCTGTCGTGGAGCGTGCTGGTCTGGAGGCGCACGGCTGCGCCCTGTTGATCAGGAGACCCTCGTCCTTCTTCCCGTCGGAATCGCAGCCCGCCTTGCAGTCACGTGGGAGGGAGTGATGTCTCCCACGGGGCAGCAGTCGCACAGAATCTCCAGTAAATACCTGCACGTGATAGGTTCAGTGCACCCTACTTGTTACTGTTGCTGTTGTGTACTAGGTCATCCCTGTGATTGACAGAATAATGTTCCCCCACAGACACCCATGCCTTAGCGCCCAGAACCTATGAGGTTTTTCCTTACTTGGCAAAGGGACTTTGCAGAAGTGGTTAAGGATCTTGAATGGAGAGAGCATTCTGGGAAAGTTGCCCTGATGACAGGGTCCTTATAAGGAGGCCAGAGATTGAGAGAAGGAGCAGAAGTCAGAGAGGAGTGGTCAGAATATGCTGGCTTTGGATGAGGAAGGAGGCACAGATTTGCGAGTGCAAGAGATTCGAGAAGCTGGAAAGGCGAGAAAATGGTCTCCCATGGAGCCTCCAGCAGGATGGCCCACACCCCATTTTATGCCTGATCCCAGTAGTCTAAGATAATACATGATGTTGTTCTGAGCCACTGAGTTCATGGGGATCCATTGCAGCTGCACTGGGAGCTCCCAGTTCTCTGAGCAGACACTGCCCTGGGCTTCGCTGGCCCTGGAAGAAACTCCATCTCCAGGCAGGAGCATTCGGGACCACAAACTGATTCCTAAAAGCCTGGCCCAAGGAACCGACACTGACCACAGCCTCCTGGTTGCTGCCTTAGTCGGAAGGCTATTTGGAGATGGGAGAGCATTGGGAATTGGGGCTCCCAGCAACCCAGAGGCCTGAGGCATCTCAGCAGTCAAGGGGCCACCTGCCCTGAGCAGACAACCCACCCAGGCCCTGCCTGGAGCCCCCAGCAGGTGCTCCACCCCTGCTCTTCCATGGGTCTCCCCGACCGTCCTTCCCAGGACCACTCACCCCTGTGGCAGGCTCTCAGGTCAGCGCTGGTAACCACCCTGTGTACAGGTTCATGGGGCTCATGTCTCCTCTCACCTGAATCTCACACCTGCCTGCATTTGGGGATCCCTGGCACCAGCAGGGCCTGGCCAGCAATCGTCACGATAGTGACCACGGGCATAAACAGGTGGTAGGTGAGTGACTTACTCCCAGCACACAGAGGTGGCACAAGGAGACAACTGGTCAACCAGCCACATCTGACTTTCAAAATGCTCCCGTAGAAGATGCAGGAGAGAAGGGACTGTGCACGGCCCCAGGTGGAGGCGACCTGCTCATGTCCTGCACAGATGTGTGCATTTTTACCTCCAGTTTCTAGAATTATTGGAATTTCCCTCAATCACATGTAACTTCCACATTAATCTTTATATAAAAACTTGCTTTAAAATGACACAAAGTAGCACTCGCTGGTTTGGCTCAGTGGATAGAGTGTCAGCCTGTGGACTGAAGGGTCACAGGTTCAAATCCAATCAGGCCACATGCCCAGGTTGTGGCTTGATCCCCAGTAGGGGGCATGCAGGAGGCAGCCGATCAATGATTCTGTCTCATCATTGATGTTTCTATCTCTCTCTCCCTCTCTGATATCAATAAAAGAATATTTTTAAAAAATGACAACGTAAACAGGAAACGGCAAATGCCCTATCAACGGTGGCCTGTTTTATTTTTGAAAAGAAATAGCTCGGATCCCTCGGCCCAGGCACCCACAGGTCACTCAGGGTCTTCCCAAATGGGAGAGGTGGTTGAAAGCAAACAGCTATGCTGTACGTGGAGAAACCCGCACCGGTGAAATTAATGATTTATTCCTCTAAAGACAGGTGGGATTTATCATCGACAAGCTAAGCAGGGACGCGTCCCCTATCTGCATGTGGCTGTGTAGCGCGGCAATCTCTGGCGGTGAATACGGAAAAAATGCAATTTTTCCTGGTTTCAAGCATATCTCTTGAGTGTGAGATATGCCTGGCATGTTTTTCAAATTGCAGTATGTGACTGGGCTGCTCTCGGGGAACCTGCAGAGGTGAGTGGGTACCTGTGTGTCCCTAGAATTCCTGTCTGCAGTCAGCCCTTCCCCAAAAGGCAGCGCCGCCCTGGGAGGCTGGGCTGGGCCTGGGCCTGGGCCTGGGCCGGTGCCTGGGAAATACCACCAGCATCAGCACAGCAATTGCATTTTTCATACAAACACCTACCTCCCCAGCAAAAGTCTTTTGCATGTTGCTCTTCAGTTCCCTCCAGCGAGGAACCCCGGCATCTTAGGAAGTGGCCCAGGTGGGTGGCGGTCCTACTGGGAGACTTTCTGCCTCTCCTGGCATTTTAGCTGAATCAACAGCACAGCTTTTGCGGCTTGTTCTTTCCTTCTCTCCTTTTTAGCACGATTTTTTGCAAAGCCTTGTGTTGTTTGGGATGCCATTCATCCACATGGGGTTAAGAAGTCCAAAGTCCTGCCCTGTCTCACCTGCCTTCTTCCCAGGTGCCAAGGGCAGGTGGGGGCTGCTGCACCTGCAAAGGCTGGAGTCTCAGGGAGAAGCAAGAATGTAGGGAATGGCCTGGACTTGTGGCTCTGCTCTCCCCGTGAGTGGCTGCTGTTCTAGAAGTCCAGGCTGTGCTCTCAGTCCTTCCTGTGACCTGCATTGACATGCGAGGCTGTGTGAGGGACCGCCCGCTTCACGGCAGTGACCACAGTGCTTCCTGGGAGAAGCACCTGCGCTCTGTGCCTCGGTCAGGGTGGGACTGTGCTGTGGGGCCTGGACAGGGCCAAGAGGCAGAGCTCCTGCAGGAGACGGTGCCCAGCCTCAGCCACCCTGGCACATGGGCAAGCCAGCAGCCAACCCTGGACTCTGGTCATAGCGCAGATATTCTCCACACCCAGACTTCACCATGATGGGCCCACTCACTGAACCTGTGCACAGAGGGAGGCTTGACTGTCACACAGGACCATTTCAGCATGAACAGGTGAACACATTCAACTCCCCTGTCCACCTCCACCCAGAGTTGGATAACTGCTGCTGTCCTTTAAGAAGCCACTCATATCACACACCCAGGCCCCACACAGGTCAGTGTCCTCCCCCCACCCCATACCCACTCCCCCCCCCACATACACACCCTCTTAGCACCCTGTGCCTCTACTATCACAGCCTAAGTCACTCTAATGTGGCCATCTGCTTACAGTGCAGCCTTCCTACCAGAAGGGGGCTCCTCGAAGGCACAACTGGGCCCTGCAACTTCACTCACTCACTCTTTCATTCATTCATCCATTCACTTATTCATTCATTTACTGGTTCATCCACTCATACATTCATCTATTTTAATTTATTCACACATTCATTCCTAAACATTCATCGTCCGCCTTCTGTTTGCCAGGCTGTTGTGCCTTGTAGGTGGTGAACACTCAGCCGAAATTGATGATGCAATAAGAGGAACTTCAGAGCTGCCAGAGGCCTTACACATGATCTAATCCAAACCCACCCCACCATGGCAGCTTAAAGAAGAGTAAATAGAGACCCAGTGAGTGCACCACTGCTGAGGTTCCCTGCACCAGCCACAGTGCTTGCATACGCCAGAGAGGACGCCTGGGGGTAAGACCCTTGTACCAGGGCACCCACATTTTTACTTAAAACACTTAAGCATACTGCTACATAAAAGAGGCACTATGACATTATTTCTGCTTTAATATATTAAAAGTTTTAATATACTTTTAAAGAAGCAGTTTTAACTTAACAGCATAATTGATAGGAAAGTATATAGATTTCCCGGATGCCCTCTGCCTCCCCTTCCCCCCATAGCCTCCCTAGCTCTCAGAATCCTCCCAGAAAGGCTCATATGTGGACATCAATGAGACTACGCTGACACATCACTATTGCCCAGTCTCTATTTCACATTACTGTTCACTCACTCTCTGTGCTGTGCATACTTTGGGGTGGACAAATGTTTAGTGGCATGTGTCCACATTTATAGTATCTTACAGTAGTTCCACTGCTGTGAAAATCCTCCATGCTCTTCCTATTATCCCCACCCCCACCCCCCCGCCAAACCAACCCCTGACTACCACCACCAATATTTTTATTGTGTCCATACTTTGCCTTTTCCAGAATGTCTTATAATCAGAGTCTTGCAGGATGTAGCCTTCTTAGATTGGCTGCTTTCACTTAATAATATACACATACGACTCCTCCATGGCTTGGTAGCTCATCTCTTTTCAGTGCTGAATTGACTGGATGGGTCACAGATTAGTTATCCATTCACCTACTAAAGGACATCTTGCTTGCTTCCGATTTTTGGCAATTATGAATAAAGCTGCTATAAATATTCGTGTGAAGTTTTTTGTGTGCACATAATCTTCAACTCCTTTGGGTAAATATCAAGGAGTTGATTACTGAATCAGAGGGTAAGAGTATAGTTTTATAAGAAACAGACAAAATGTAATCACCATACTATCTTCCAAAGTGGCTGTACTATTTTGTGTACCCATCAGAAACAAAGGAAGGGTAATGCCTATAGAATAAGAATCTATAAATACCTTCTTTTTATTACTGATATTGATGATTTGTGCTTTCTTTCACAAACATCAATTTTAGTCTTTTCAAATAGCTATATTTTAATTCTCCCTTTTATAAGCATATTTTCTGCTTCATTGATTCTGCTCTCATCCTCATATTTCCTCTCTTCTGCTTTAGTTGGGTGTAATTTATTGGTCTTTTTTTCTAACTTTTTGCAATGAACATGTGGTATATTGTAGATCTTTCATTTTTTAAAAAAAATATGCATTTAAAGCTATACATTGTTCTCTAAGCACAGATTTGGCTGCTCAGAAATCCACACATTTTGATATGTCACATTTTTATTATAATTTAGTTCAAAATATTTTCAAATATTTTATTATTCTGTCTTTCTTCTTTATAACTTGTTGATTATAGCTTCTTTTACTGTCTTTTTAGTAATTACCATAGAAATTATAATCTTTGAATATCTTAGTATTTTTGTCACTTATTAGGGGATGCTGAGACCTTTTAACTTCATTTTCCCACTCCAGATCTCAAGGTCATGATAATAAGGCCAATAAGGCCATGCATTTTGCTACTATTTTAGACCACACCTGGCATTATCATTATTACTTTTTCATTCTCTATTTAAGTATATGTATTTCAAGTCTACATAAACCCATTCTTTCCATTCATTTCTGTACCATTGTTAATGTGTCTAATATATTTTCTTTCTATCTGGACAGTATTTTATATTCCTTAGTGTAATTCAGCTGTTCATAAAATGTATCTGCTTTTATTTGTTGGAAATATTATTTTGTTTTATTTTGGAAAACTATTTTTGCTGGGTACAGAATTGTAGGTTTGCAGTTAGATTGTTTTCAGCATTTTAAAGATGTTGATTTACTTCTTGTCTTCTGGCATCCATAAGTTTTTCTGAGGAAGTGACTATTAGTAATAATGTTGCACATTTAAACATCATAATGTGCATTTTAATTCTCTCTACTTTAAGATTTTCTCAGCAGTTTTATCACTATGTATCTAGGGTTTTATACTTAGCCTGCCTGAGTTTCATAATGTTTCTTGGATATATAAATTGATGTCTTTCATCATTTTTGGGAAATGGTTACCATTATCTCTTCAAATATGTAAATCCCTTTCTGCCCTCCATTTCTGAAACTCCAATTACATATATGTCAGAGTCTTCTCTATGTCCTATGTATCTCTTATTCTCTTTCAATATGGTTCACTGTATTTGCTCTGTGTGATTCAGTGTGGGTGTTTTCTAGTCTTTCATTCTATTTTATTTTGCCAAATCCAATTTTCTGTTAAGCCCATCATTGATTCCTTAAATTTTTTCATCTTTCATTTCTATAGGTTTCATTTAACTCATTCGTATGGATTCTGGTTCTCTGGTGAAGTTCTCCATATTGTCAGCTATTTTCTTGACTATATTAACCACAGTTATGTCAAAGTGAGTATCTAACAACTACAATCCTTAGATCATTTATCTATTTTCATTGCCTTTTCCCCCTCTTGGTCTTATTTCTTGATGTGATTATTATTTTTTTCTAAATACCACATATAGCGTATAAAACCCCAGTCAGGGTTCACTCTATCCTCTGGTAGTCTGTTAGAATGGAATATATCATATTAGCCCAAATATGGACTGAGCTGTTTCTAGTCTAACTGACAGCGTTTATGTACTAAATAAGATTATTTAATCATAATGCAACATTATTATTCTCCTAGTTGGTAGTTCTAGAAGTCTACCGTAATTGTTTTTGTTTGGCTAAAACACAGTATCATGGTCTGTGTTTCAGTTGATCTCTATTTACTTTCAGGTCAAGAATTTGGCTAACTGGGTGGAATTCCATGAATGTTGAACTCAACTCTTTATGTCCTCTTTCTTCTGAGACTTTGATTCTGTTCAGGCATCTCTGTGATCTGACTCTTACCTCTCTAGCCTCTGAGGTTGCCAGAAGCTCCCAGGGTTCCTCTGTCTCCCTCCCAGCCCCCACACTCCGAAGGCGGCACCCATGGGCACTGCTAACAGACAGGCTTCGGGGTGTGCAGGGAAGAGCACAGTCTAGGACGATGCTGACATCTCTGGGCTGAGCCAGGAGGCATTGGCTCTTGTTGGAAATGGGAGACAGGGGACCATTGGGTCTGAGGAGTGTGAAGGCATGGATCTGTGTGAATGGCCTATTTACATCCAAATGTTGGGAAAGGTTCGGGTCAGAAAGGAAGTGCTGCCCTCAGAGAAGCTGAGAAGAGAACCTGAGACCCTCACAGGGACTGGAGCCACCTTGTTAAACGCTCTGGGTGATACAAGCACAGGGCCCCGGGGCCCCTGGGTACATGACCCACCACCAGAGCCAATTCTGTGGCACTGGGTTTGCTCTGATCGGTGCCACCAAATGAATTTCCTCCCATGTATACATGAGCGCTCCCACGTTGCCCAGAATTGGCGAAAGGGCCCGCAAACAAAGTTGATGACAAGTAGCTATGTATCACGTCCGGTGGTCCAGTGTGGTGCCTGGGGTCAGCGCTAAGACGGACTTTAGCATCTCCCTTAATTATCTGGGTGAGGAGATAAAGACTTATTAATTAAATTCACAGGTTTTACAAAATTGGGAGGTGCTGAGAAGACCACTGATGGCAGAGAAATCATTCAAAGAGCCTGGAAATATGGACGAGAAAGAAAATGAGACCCAGTGTGGAAAACGGCAGGATTTAACCAGAGGATATTAATCCAGAACATTGGAATTCAATGGGCAGTAACAGCCAGGAAAGGAGAAATGCTAAAAAAAGGCCTATGGGTAATGTCAGACAACAAATCAGTTATAATTCTGCTGTGCTGTTCCGCAGGAAAATGGTCCAGCGTGATTTGCCCCATGCTTATAGGCCTCATTAGCCTGGGGAGGGAGCTTTCTCTTTTCCTCTCTCTATGCATGCCCACACACGCATACACACACATGTGCATATGTGCACACACACAAATGCACGTGCACACGCACATATGCCCACATGCACACACATGCAAGCTTCAGCGTACCTCACCTGAAATGTTTTCATTGCCAGGGAAGCTCGAGTTGAGGGTGAAAGAGCTCCATCTGAGCCTCCACCCTCCCCAAAGTCCCCTGTTCTCTGTGGGAAGGAGGTGCCTGGCCTGTACCACATCCTGAAGGGCCAACATCAGTGCTCAGGTAGGGTCCCAGGGGCCGTGCAGATCCACAGGCAGCACAGGCAGCGCTGGGGCCGCACATCTGCTCCTCCTAGTCCCACTTGCTGTCTTTGCGAAGTGTTTTGGAGGTGAGGATGGTGTTGAGTCCTTGATGTAAAGCATTACGTCATCCCTTTGACAGCAGGTGAGGTTGGAGGGGTAGTTCTCATTCCTCCCAGGTGGAACGCTGAGGCTCAGCTCGGTGACATAGTCTGCCCAGATCACACAGCACGACTAGGCCGAGCCATGGGTTTGAACTCCAGAGCCAGAGACCGAAACCACTAAAGTAGCACGTGTCTCAGAGAATGAAAATGCCCCACAGGTGTTCTCCTTCTAGCCAATCCCACTTACTGACCGCACAAGAGTAATTACTGAGAGCTGGTCTCATTGTGGGTGGGGGAGGGGAACACCAGCTACACTCTGACGAGAGCCTTCATGGAGGCAGCAACTCTGTATGTTTTTGAATCTGTGACCCCATCGCTAGAAGCATGGATGTATTTGTTAGTTTCATGCATGTATCACAGAACGATTATAATGTGTATGTCACACACTGACCCAAACAACAACCCCCACACAGACATGGACGTTCTGTTCTCCCCTCGCTTACCTGTGGTGACTACACACACACAGCCTCTGCTGGGCCCATTTTAGAGAGAATTCCTACATCAGTGAGAAAGTGCAGGTGTCATGGTGTGAAGAGCGTCTCCCCCAGTTACAAGTCCACCTAGAATGTCAGAACGTGACCTGCACCAAAGGAGATTGGGCAGGCAATGTCCTGGGCAGACGGGGTGGGCAGGGCCTGGGGTGGGGCCCACCTATGGTCCCATCACCTCTTCCAGGAAATCCTCCTGCATTCCTGAACAGACTGGACAGAAGGACGACAGGAGTCCAGGGCAGAGCAGGAAGCAGGAGGTCACAGCAATCCCCTTCGGGAGGCTCTTCCTGGGAATGGAAGATTCTGGAAGGAGCCCTTTGATTGTTGACTTTTTTCAGTCTCAGCTATTTTAGGTGATGTTTGCCTGAGGCTACTGGGTGTTCATTTGTCTGTTCCTCCTTTTTTGTTGTTGTTTGTATTTGGTTCTTTGGTTGTGTCTACACCCTAGTCACCCAGCGGTAGGAGCATTTGAACAGTGTCCTAATTCCTGGAAGCTGTTTCCTACCAGGATTCGGATGCCTTGCTGGAGAGCCGCATCCTTGAAGAAGCAAGGGTAGGATTGATTGAGGAATACCAGCATTGCAGACAGAACAAAAGGATGAAGCGGTGAACAGATGGGTGGGTGTTCGGTGAAGGCGCGTGATCTGGGGGAGCCGAGCAGGCTGGGCCCCTCCTTCATGTTTTTGATGCATCGGGGTGTGATTTGATATGATATGACAGAACACGTCAAAAATTTAGGGGAAAATAAAACCCTGCTTTTTTTTTTTTGAAACATCAAACTATTGCTATCAATAGGAACAGCAACTGTTCAGAAATTTGTTTCAGAACTGCCAAGAAGTGAACGTTTGTGGGGAAAAAAAAGTATTTTTCCCTGCTGTTTGCAAGGTGGACACAAATGCAAACGGTAGGAGGTTGACAGCTTGACACATGTCTAATAAATTTAAAGCATAAAAAGTCAACAATTCGCCGCTTAGGAAAGCATTACCGGAATGAAAAGTGCCGTGCAAAGAAAGAATAACCATTAGAAAATAGATTTTCTGAATTCAGTAAGTAATTTAGCCCTCAGTGCGCCAGTCTTCAAAACAAGAGAGACCTTTCTTTCTCCCTTGGAGAGAGAGAGAGAAAAAGGAGGAGAGAGAGAGAGAGAGAGAGGTCCAGCTCATGGGGCGGGGGCGGCTGCATCTGAAATGAACCAGGTGAAAGACGGCCAGCGCCCAGAGAGCAGATGCTGGCGGCTGCAGGGCTGGTGACAGGGGTCAGAGAGCGGAGCCTTCCAGATCCGGGCTGCTCTGCCGCTCAAAGCCGGAATAGCTTTAATTTGACAAGTTGGTCCCAGTTACAGGGAATTCACAGATCACAGTCCATGCCAAGCGGATTTGGCCACCAACAGGCATGTCTGCACTGGCCAAGGGGATAGCAGTCAGGAAGCTGTCCCTTCACGGTGACCACTCCAAAGCAGCCGAGAGGGCAGACGGAGGCCCCGGCTGGGGAGGGGAGGTGAGATGGAGTGCGTCCCACATGGAAAGGAGGAACAAACTGAGTTCTTAATGTAAAGACAATTAAATATTTCGTTTTAAATGTGCTCTCTTTCCTCCCCACCATGGTGAGTATGATGGAAGATTTTAAGTGAACGTGAAAATGAACGATGATTCTCATGCACATCTCATGTAAACAAAAATACCAGCGTTAAAGCTGTGCGTGCTGACGTGTGCCACAGAGCTCCAATTCCTTCGCGTTAGAGGAACATAGACAGCACCGAGGAGCGTCCACGTGCAGCGCAGAAAACTGACACGGTCTCTCCAATTTATGGGGAAATTGACATAATTTTGCAAAAATGCAAAACCATTTGGGAACTGGGTTTTGCATAACGGGATTAATTGGTTGACCGTCATACCCACTATGCTGTGAAATGCAAGTGAATCACAACATCATCCCGTTTTTCAGGGAAGAAAGGAAAAGGAAGGGAGGAAGGGAAGCACCCCCCTCCCCCCCTTGTCTGACGCCCTTTTCACTGAGAGAAAAATCCCAGCCTTCTAGACTGTCCCTTAGGTAGTTCGGGAGCCGTGCTGGGGGGATTTGCAGTGGGCGCTTGGTGAAAGAGCCCACTGACCTCCAGTGAGGAAAATTAACAGCTTCCCTAGGAGCACAGGAAGTTGCCTGTGAGGAAAGCCCGCACCGCCCGCTCTGGGGCTGCGTGTGTTCGCTCAGCCACCCTGCCCTGCAGAGCCCACGTGTCGCACGAATTGTGTTTCCACACTCAGTTATTTAGCTTTCTCCGTATGAACCCTCTTCCTACCCACCAACGAGGGCCTGGTGATTCTGAGAAGGAGCGGGGTGGGACTGCTAGTTGGAGAAATTAGGTTATAACATGGGAACAAGTCTCCCCAGAGTCCCAGCTTACCAAATGAGAGTCATTCCTCCTCCTCGCTGCCCGTGCAGACTGTGGGCACGAGGGCCCTGCTCCCAGGGTCACGCAGGAGCCCCTCTGCTGGAACCCCAAGGGGCAGGAAGAGGAGCTATCTGGCTCCCTGGCCCTTATGAGGTCACTCTTCCCCATTCCTGAGGGATCTACCCTCACGATCCAATCACCTTCCAGCTCTACCTCCAAGTAGTCCCATTGGGGGTCATATGTCAACATAAATTTGGGGAACAAACGCACAGTCAGTAATACTACCCAGAAGAAAAACATCAGACAAACTCAGATGGAGGGACAGCCTACAAAATAGCAGACCATCTTCCAAACTGCCCAGGTCTTCAATCCCGGGGGAGCCTGAGAAACTGTCCAGCCCACAGGAGCTAAGGAGATGTCACATGGTCTCCTAGATGGGATCCTGGGGCAGAAGGACTTTAGGCAAAAGCGCAGGAGATCTGACCAATGTAGAGACCTCAGTTAATGATCATGTGCCAGTATTGATCCAGTAGCTGTGACAAGTGCATCACAGTAATAGGTGATGCGAGTAACAGGGGGAACTGGGTGTGAGGTATAGGGGAGCTCTGTTCTGTCTTTGCACCTTTTCTGTGAATCCAACTATTTTAGAATTAAAAGTTTATTAGGAGGATTCCGGTGTGCAGTGGGGTGCCCCCCACCCCCTCCTGAGAATGTGTTGCAGCCCCAGCCCCTTTGCCAGGAATTTCTAATCAGATTAGAAGGCCACCCCAGGAGAGGTGGGGAGCACCATCTGAGGGTGCCAGAGAAGGGACCAGCCAGGCTACTCCGTACACAGATCCTCCTCCACCCGCTGTGTGGGCTCCCAGTGAGTTTCCTTCACACAGGGGGGCCTGTTCAGGAAGTAATGGAAACCCAGTCCCTCCTTGCATTTCTGCCTGAACACAAGAGACTTTGCAGATAGTATTTATCCTCCTCAGGGCTTGTCTGAACACAGTGGAAACTTGGGGACTCTGTCCTTGTGCTCCCATCACGTGATGACATGCTCGGGAAGCCAGCCTGGGCTGCCCTGGGGAGGCAGGAGTAGCATGTGGCCGCCCCAGACTGGTGTGGGCGTGTGAGGACCTCAGGGAGCCCCTTGGCCTTCCTGACCCTCCGCCTGCTCCTCCAAGATGCCTCTTGGCCAATGGGGGGTGTCTGGTTGCCAGCCCCCCAGGACCAAGGCTGGCCTTGGAAAGCACGTCCAGTCCAACCCATGCCAGCCGCTGTTCTTCGTCTGGGGCTGCGGTTTGCCTGTAAACGGTCTTTGTTTAGAAATGATCAGCTGTGCAGCTAGGAGCCGTCACCCCAGGGCCCAACACTCCCCACAGTCCATCCACTGGCCCCTCGGGAAAAGACAGAGCCAGGGGCCCCCAGCCTGGCGTCCGCCCCACCCGCCTGGTGGAGCCGGTGGTTTGGGGACCTGGAGAAGAGCTCACGGACTTGTTGCTAGGAAACCACAGGGAGCAACCTTTGTGATCTCACATATGCTTAACATAATAATAAATAATGGTTAACATGACCATAAATAAACAAATAACAATAATTATAACAGGCCCCAAGCCTGTTGTTTCTTCTAAATTAATTTATGATGAATTAGGACTCAGATCCCTTGGAACAGGGGAGTGGGGAGGAAAGGGGGGTTATTGTCTTCACCGTCGGGCACTGAATGGGGTCAAACCTGCCTTTCCCCGAGACAGGTCTCCCGGGCCATGGGGAGCCCAGGAGAGGCCCCCGGACCGGCTTTCTCCTCCCTGTGCTTCTCTTCTCTCCTCTCCCTGCCCAGTGCAGTTAAGTTTTTTAGATACTTTACTTGCATTTCTAATTCAGTTTATTCTTCTGAAATTTATTCAAAGGATTTATGCTTATGAAATTATAATATAATGCTGCCTATATGCCAATGAGCTGCAGGCAAAGAAAATAATTTTCTTCAATTTACAGTTATGAGGCTGCAGGAAAATGATGCCTTCTTATCACCTCTTTCTCTTTGTATGTCTCGGTGTTTTTTTTTAAGTCCTCAGAAGGCAGGAGCTGATGATGAATTCCTAAGCAGATCACGCTGATAATTGTATTTCAGAACTGTCAGCTCCGGAACGCTGTCCACCGACTGTCGCCAGTCACTCGGGCTGTTTGTGTCACCCACCTCTCTCTCTTCTCAGGAACTCAGCCTCAATCAAGCCAGCTCGCAGGGGCCATGGTTAACCGTCCGAGAGGATTATTCGATGGAAGGGAATTTATGTGTGACACTTTGTAACAATTAATCAGGAACTGTTGATGAAGTTAAGTTGGCTCTTTTATTCTTGAATCAAAAATATTGTGTATATATGTAATATAATAATATGCAGCCTTTGTTCCCACTGTCACATGGCTCATTTTGTCACTCTGTTTGATTAATGGGCCTCTCGGAGTCCCCAAAAAGTCCTAGTAATACAAATAAAAAGAATCATAAATATTGAATAAGCTCACAGCACAGTTAACCTTGACTACATTTTGGGACATTCTTGGAGAAACTTTGCTCCACAGAAAATAAATTGCTGTGGGGATTAAAAAAAATATGCGCACTCAAACCAAATTGGAGATTTGGGAGAATGTCACCTTTCTCACCTTGTCACTCTTACTAATCTGTTGTGATTAATTAGTTTAGTTAGCTTTACACTTGGGCCAGCACCGTGCCGCAAGGCTGGCTCTTCTACCTGTGGGCCTGAGCTGAGTCCGCCGAGGGGATGCGGGAGGCGTGAGGAGGGGCTGGCGGGACCCCAGTGGGGTGAGGTGTGAGGGCCCTTGCTGACAATATTTATGGAGCAGGAGGGGGTGGGGGCTGGAAGCACTCAGTTGCTTTTGCAAAGGCTCTCTGTGCGTGGGTTCCATCCTGACAACGCTTGGCCTTCTCCCATCGAGGTCCTCCCTCACCAGCTGGAGCCTCTGCCGACACCCCTTAAGTCCCGACTCTGGGTTCAGGAGGCCGTTGGACCCAGATCACGGACTCTGATGAGGCTGAAATGATCTACAGGTTTTCCTTTAGCACCTGGTCCCATGGGAAGAGCTGGGTTGGAGGGTGACTCCTGAATTTGAGAACAATTTCTGCAGTATGTGAGCTGGGAGACTTGGGCCATGGGCTCTGGCTTTCTAAGTTTGGGTTCTCTCATCTGTAGAATGGGAGGGCCCTGTGATAAAGGGGAAGTTAACTCAAGGGAAAAACCGTGACAAAGTCCCCGGTACCTCAGGAATGCTCTGTAGTGCGTAAGATTGTAGCTCTCCAAAGAATGGTTGATGTCTTAACCTGGTCTCTGTGAACGTGACTTATTTGGTCTCTGCTGAGGTGACTGAGTTAAAATGAGGTCATAATGCAGTAGGGTGGTCCCCAATGCAGTGACTGGCGTTCTTGTGAGAAAAGAGACATGTGGGCACAGCATGCGGAGAAGCCACGTGACCACAGAGGCAGAAGTTGGAGCAATGCGTCTACAAGCCAAGGAATGGCCAGGGTGGCCAGGAATCTCCCCGAGCTGGAGGCAGCCAGAGAGTCACCCTGGAGCCTTCAGAGGGAGTGCGGTCGGTCCCCTGACATCTTGGTCTTAGGCTCCTTATCTGCAGGACGACGAGAGAATTCATTTCTGTTGTCTTAAGCCCCGGTTTTGTCAATCTGTTATGGCAGCCCTAGGAGACTGATGGGTGCCCCAAAAGTTAACTGTGATCCAATTTGTGGGGAACACGTGTGCCAGGGCTAAGGCCCGGTCTGATCTGTGTGTCACCAGGTTCCCCTGTCCTTGCTTCCTGGGGTTGAGTCAGGGTCACACCCACTGTCCCCTGCTGACCCTGGAGCACTGGTGGGGCCAGGGCACTTGAGTCGTGACACATGGTGACTGTGAGCATTTGCTCAGATGAAGGACACTGAGCATGACTATGGAACACATTTCTGCCTGGAGAGGGGAGGGGAAGGCCAGCAGCGAGGGAACCAAGGAGCGAAGGCAGGTCTGAGAATGAGGCCCTTCCTGGAGGAGCGGGAGGAGGATCTCAGCTGGGTGAGGGGCTGGTTCCGGTGTGAGGACAGATGCGTGCTCTCCAGGTAGAGGCCACAGGTTTGAGGCAGGTGCAGGTGTGTGTGTTGGGCAGGGAGCAGGTTTCTTCCAGATGGCTCTTCTGCCTTCCAGGTGCAGGAGAAGGTAAAGTTTTCTTCTGAAAATGAGATGACGGTGAGGGCAGTGGAGCATGGAAACAGGTGTGGTAGGAGTGGGAAGCCCGCATGGGGGGTGATGGAAGGCAGTGTGGACCTGACAGGGACCCAGGGATGGGATTTGGAGGTCAGGCCACAAAGGAGGAATGGGTGGGGATTAGTAAACCTCAAATTGCTGGGGCAGGGGAGAGGGGGGACTAACATTGTTGAAGCTGGAAGCTATAGTGACAGAAGAGGGTGCTGAGACAAAGTCCCCCGGGATGCATTCTTCAGGAGGCGCAGGTTCAAGATGAATCTCCATCCTGTTTGGGAGGCCACAGATGGTGCTCAGGGTTCAGGGATCCCACAAGGCTGGGCTGGTTCCCTCTTCTCTGAGGCAGGAATTGTTTGGAGGAAAGTCCATAAGAGAAATTGAGCACATGGGTTCCTCACTTTGTGATTTTTCTGAAAAAAAAAATTAAAAAAATACCCCCCCCCCAAAAAAACAACAACAACACCTCAAACAACACATGAGCATCTGTTTAGAAAATGCTGAAATTTGGGTTTCCATCCACGTTCATTAGGCTAGCAATGGCTGCTGGAACGGATAGCCCAGCATTAGCTGGCTGAACACAACAGGTTTTGCTCACCGTGGACGTAACCAATGGGCATTACTGACCAGTGCTGGGCACAGGCTGTGTGGGTCTCGGGGCCCGGTGCTCTCCAAAGGGCGGGGAGCCTTCTGCATTGAGTGGGGCAAGGGAAGAAGGGAATCTCTGAGGTGGCGGTTCGTCCTCCCGGCCTGGAAGTGGTCCACAGCTCCTCTGCCCACAAGGTTGGCTCGGCCTCAGCTGGGGCCACGCCTGGCCGCAGAGAGGGCTGGGGTTAGTCCCGCAGGAAGAGGGGACAAGGCTGGGGAGCATTTTTTGCTGCATGCACCCCAGCCTCCCTCCAGGACTAGAAATAAGTGAAGTGGCGGGCATTTCTGAAATTGGAGCCTTTTAGCAGGTTGCTTGAGTTTATGGATTGGTCCAGCAAAGCCTTTGAGGAAACACCATGGGTCGTTCAAACTCAAGCTGGGACCAAGTTACCAGGCCCCAAGCAGAAGTGAACGATAGTGATAAGGACGAGAAGTCACAGTGATTCAGACCCAGCGGCAGAGCCGCCAGCGCCAGCGTGGATATAGTCCTCAGTCCTCTAGTGCCCAGGGCAGGGGTTTTAGCATTCCCACCCAGAACTAACTTCCAGACGTGCACGGTCACTCATTCTGTGGGCATACTCAACACATTCTGCCCTTTTACTTTCACTAAACAAAGGTAGGCTTTTCCGTCTGTGTTCCTTGCGGACGAGGGTGTGTGTGATTCTGACTGTCAGAAAGTCCACTGGTCTCTCACATGTCACCTCCTCCTTCTCCACTGCATCGGCCCCCGAGGGGCGATGGGCTGCCAACCCAGTGTTTCCAACACCATGGAGATTATGGTTAGGTTTCAGGTGCTGGCAAAGGAGGTTGGGGGTTTTCGGACTTTCCCCAGGTAAAGTGCTGGAGTCCTGCTGAGTCTTAGGCACAGGTGGGGTAATGGACTCTTCAACTGACCAGGCCAGGGCTCAGTGCGCAGCCGCCATGGGATCTGCAGTTCCCTGAAAGACTTGCCCTCTGGGGGATGGCCCCACCCTGTTACTGATGCCCTGAGCTACCTGCCGTGAGATGGCCGGAAGCCATGCCAAATGCATTTATTAAACTAGAAATAGCTAACTTGCTATCTTCTTTAAAAAGACATTATTATATTACCTACAGGTATGGCTCAGTGGTTGAGCATCGACCTATGAACCAGGAGGTCAAGGTTTGATTCCTGGTCAGGGCACATGCCCAGGTTGCTGGCTCGATCCCCAGTGTGGAGTGTGCAGGAGGCAGCCAATCAGTGATTCCCTCTCATCAGTGATGTTTCTATCTCTCTCTCCCTCTCCCTTCCTCTCTGACATAAATAAATATATATTTTAAAATACATTATTATTATAGAAAATTCAGAAAACACAGGAAAGCATATGAAGTAGCTTAAGTTCTGCTGCTGCTATTGGCTGAGAACCACTGTCATCATCTTAGCCAGGTTCCTCCCAGGCCTTTTTCAGCACGTGGATGGTTTACAAAAATCAGCCTCATGCTATTTGTGCTGCCGTAGAACCTGGTATTTTTATCCCATGATGCATCAGGAATTTCTTTAAAGAATTTTAAAGACGCATTATATACCCTCTAGTGGTACTGATCATGTTTCTACTATGAATGGAAGGGAAAGCTCACCTGGGAGGGGCCCTGGAAGTCACTTCTCAGATAAGGGAGCTGAAGCTCAGAGAGGTGGAGACTCCCCAGGCACCTCCTGTGCAGCAGCAGACACCCCCAAGTGCAGCGTGGTCCCCCTTTTCCTCCACAACCAGTATCTCCCTGTACATCACAGGCTGAGCAACGGTTAGAACTGTGAAACTCTTCTTAGGCCAACACATGATTTTGCCAGAGGATTTAATTATGTTTATTAAATTGAATGACTTTTAGATGAGTTTACTTGATGAGTTGACATCATAGAGACACAATGAAGGATATTGTCAAGGCCTCAGCCTTCGGTCAGCCGTCTTCGGGTCATGATATTTCAAGTATTTGGCCACTGACCAATGATGCAATAGCCACAGTCTGTGGTCAGAGGAAACAGTGCTGCTTAAGCACACAGACTCTGGAGACTCTGTAAGGACACTCTGGGCCAGCTGCTTACCCTTCCTCGGTTTCTTCGTCTATGAGACAGTAACGCGAGCTCCTACTTCAAACAGTTGTGAGGAGCGACGAGCTTTTGGGCATAGTAAGTGCCATCTGAGTGTCTGACAGTATCAACAGTTGTAGTGACGGTGTAATGTCAGGAACCGCCCACTTGTGTGGTCATTAAGCCACTTGCGGAGGACATGCTGTCTGTCCCCTCTGCATAGCACAGAATGGATCCTCAGTGGATGTCTGTCAAGAATGGATGGATCTGTGAAAAAACGCAGGTGCTCCCATTCTCTGCTTACTCTCTGCAGGTTTTGCCCGATGGTAAGATTTCAAAGGGAACCAGTGATGTTCCTAAAGTAATTGAGGGAGTCCCAGTCCACAGTATGCCTTCCAGGGAGCGGGAGCTCTGCATACATGCGGCAGATCCTTGTTATTAGCAGATCCCATATTGTGAATTTGTCTTCTCACTAAAATTTACCTGTAACCCCAAATCAGTACTCGGGGTCCCGTCGGGTCATTCACAGGTGTAGAGTGTCGGAGCAAGTGATGTGCGTTCCCCGCTGAGGTGAGTGAGGCGAGCTCTGCCTCCTGCCTCGGCTCGCACCTGTGAACACGTGTCCTTTTGTGTCTACTAGTGCCCACTGTTCTCTGGTTGGGCTCTTTGTGATGATTTTGCAGTTCAAAAGGCTACCCAGCCTGGTGCTGGCGCCAGCTTGTGTTCCTAAGTGCCCAGAGACCGTGAGGTGACCCGCGAAGAAGGCGTGTGTCGGATGGGCTTCATTCAGGAAGGCGTTCGAGCTACCGGCCCCGAGTTCAATAAGGTTATGTAGTGACTGGTCGTCAGTGTTGTGGCCTGAGGCTCACAGAGACTTCCACAGAAAAGCTGGGCCCACTGCACACTCCGGACCACCTGTGTGCCCAAGTTCCCCTTTGCTGGTGTTGAGGCCAAGTGACTTGCCCGTGTCCAGGAGCAGGGCCCAGTCTAGTCCAGCGCCCAGGTCCGTGGTCCCACCTTGGCCAGGTGGGTCCCTTCCTATCCCCTCATTTCCTACACTGTCTCTGCCTGGAGCCTCGTTGCCCCAGGCTAACAAGTTCAACAGGTTAGTGATTACACTCTAGTGTCATCCAACGAACTCATCTTCGCAAGAGCTAAAATGATGCCTCTTTCTATGAGAAGCCTGTCCCATCAGTGGATGTGTTAATGACTTATGTGGCCCCTGTGCCCACCTGGCACCACCCATGGTGGGCACTAGGGCTGCTAGTCTCTTCTGTCACCCACTCCATGGTGGGGCTAGCTGTTGGGTACAGGCCTGCGTGGTGCCTGGGGTTAGAGTAGAGATGGGGGCAGGGGAGGGGGACAGAGACCTCGTTTTCTGGGTTTTGAATGCTGGTTTAGTGCAGTGTATGGCGTGCAGGTGAATGAGTTCAAGAATGAATGAGCAGAGGCACAGAGCACGGCCTCCATATGCACACACGTGGAGCCCTGTGCAGCCCTGTGATGGAAGCAAGTTCTGGGCCATTGGCTTCTCCCAGAGCTTCCCTGCTTTGCTGCAGGAGGGCCGGAGGAGCCCCCTGCTGGAGCCGGGGGGGAGGCCGAGGGCGTCCCTGCACTCCCATAACCATCCACCCCCTCATTTAGCCAGGACGGGGGCTCGGTTCCTTGAGAGATTGGTGCCAGATTGCTGGAGCCACTGGGTTTCCTACGGCTGCTCTGGGGTTGAATCTGATATAAAATACATGTTCCTGCTCATTGCCGTTTATGTGTTAGTGATCATTAACAGCCATTATAATTTTTTCCCAGTGGCAATTACATTGATATTACTATATCTAAATCAAAGAGGACATCGCAGCAATTACTGCCACAAGTTGATTGGGAACCACCTAATTTTTAAGTGACATTATTTTTTTATCAGCACGATAATATTTCTTCTCAATAAATAATATACCAGGAGAGTTGTGCCACCAAAAAGTGCCATTTTACACATTTTTTAATAAACAGAAAGTGTACCAACAGTTTTTCTTTCATAAAAGAATAATAAAATTGAATCTGAAATCCTAGGGTTGGGAAATATTTTAAAGGACTTTGAACCTTATGCTGAATTAATATGCAGGGATGGGTAGGGAACAAGCTTTTCCCACTTTCAATTTTTTTTTCTACAGTGGGGAAGGGAGGGAGGGGAAGAGAAGCAAAGAAAGAAGGAAAGGGAGCCAGGAGGAGGGGGCACTGTCCCTGCCCAGCCTCCTTCCTTTGTGGGCAGAGCAGGTTCCACCTCCTGGGGCCATGGGCCGAGGGTTTGGGCCTGCTGGGGTGCACCCCTACAGGAGTGGCAGGCATTCAGGCAGTCACCACAGCTCCCCCCAGACCACACCAAGCACCAGGTGAGACCCTGCCTGCTCCGTCTTCCACACCAGGTGGGCTGGTGCCCACAATCCCGCTTGTCTGCTTCCTATGGGTGATTTCACTGTGCAGTCTGACTGCTTTCCCTGAGGGCTGGTGGTGTGGCGGTGGAGCCTGGAGTGTGTGTTGGGAGGGGCGAGCCTTATGGAGCACCACAGTGTCCCTCTCCTCTGGGGTCCGTCTCAGGTGGTCACTCCCTCAGATCCTGAGACCCCTTTCCCATCGAGGTCCTCTAGGGTCCTCATGCACTACCTGTGTCATTCTCATCTACCTCACCCCTACACTGACTGGGATGGGTGAAGCCTGACCCTTGGTCTTTGATTATCTCATTATCCTTGTCAGAAATTCCTTCCCCATCACGATGTGTGCCACTTAAATGCCCATCACCACGGAAATGGCTGGAAACAGCACACTCTCCCTCTGAACACGCTCTGGGACTCCCCCACCTTCCCAAGTCAGACATGCTGCTTTAACAGCAACTCGGCTATTTTCTAGCTGTGTGACATCAGGGAACTAATACACGGAACTTCTCGGGCCCCAATTTCATCACTAACTGGAGATTAACTCTCTCCCTTAGTCACCTATCCTACACATATGTATTGAACACCTGGCTTGTGTGAGGTCTTGAAAGCACTTGGGACCTGCTGCTTAAACTGGGTCCCGAAGCCAGGCTGCCTGGGTCTCTGTCCAGCTATTTTATTCCCAGCTCCCTGGCTTCAAGTCTGTTTCTGTGTCTTTCTGTGCTTGAGTTCCCTGTTCTATAAAATGGAGTGATGGTAATAATAGATCCTGCTCCACAGGTGGTGATCAGGATTACAGAAGATATTATATAAGCCCACCATACTGTAAGTGAGATAGGTCAGGTTTAAAACATGGTGCCTGAGCTCACAGCTGATCTTTCAGCCAGAACCCCACTGATCTCACAGTCAGAGCCCCAC
The DNA here is from genome assembly GCA_004026665.1 of Murina feae. Taxonomy (NCBI): domain Eukaryota; kingdom Metazoa; phylum Chordata; class Mammalia; order Chiroptera; family Vespertilionidae; genus Murina; species Murina feae. The sequence continues at coordinate 111,016 of PVJC01000008.1, forward strand.
TGATTTCTCAGCCAGAACCCCGCTGATCTCTCAGCCAGAACCCACTGATCTCACTGCCAGAACCCCACTGATCTCACAGTCAGAAAACCACTGATCTCTCAGCGAGAACCCCACTGATCTCACAGCCAGAACCCCACTGATCTCACAACCTTTAAAACCAGTGATCTCTCAGCCAGAACCCCACTGATCTCACAATCTAGAACCCCCATGATCTCACAGCCAGAACCCCACTGATCTCACAGCCAGAACCCCAGTGATCTCACAGCCAGAACCCCACTAATCTCACAGTCAGAACCCCACTGATCTCACAGCCTTTAAAACCAGTGATCTCTCAGCCAGAACCCCACTGATCTCTCAGCCAGAATCCCAGTGATCTCAGCCAGAACCCCAGTGATCTCATAGCCAGAAACCCAGTGATCTCACAATCTAGAACCCCCATGATCTCACAGCCAGAACCCCACTGATCTCACAGCCAGAACCCCAGTGATCTCAGCCAGAACCCCAGTGATCTCACAGCCAGAACCCCAGTGATCTCACAAACTAGAGCCTCCTGTGATCTCACGGCCAGAACCCCTATGGTCTCATAGTCAGAACCCGAGTGACCTCACAGCCAGAACCCCAATGATCTCACAATCTAGAACCCCCATGATCTCACAGCCAGAACCGCTAATGATCCCAGTCTAGAATACCCCAATTTATCTCACAGTCTAGAACCGAACTGACCTCACAGTGAAGCCATGAGCCACTTAGCTAGTGAGCCTATGAAATGTGGCTCATTCAAACTGAAAAAAAATAAAGTATCTCAGTAATTTCCATATTGATTATAAGCTTCAGCATAATAATTTGGATATATTGGACAAAAGAAAATATATTAGGATAATTAATTCCACCCTTTTCAATGTGGCTGTTAGAACATTCTGAGGCCCCCATGTGGCTGGCATTGATGCCTCCTGTCATGTCCATTGGACAGTGTCAGTCCGGAGCACGCTGTTCTGCAGATGAAGTGAAGTGAACGCACTAAGCACCTAGCACAAAGCCTGGTGCCTCGCAGGTGCTTGTTGAGTGCCCTGTCTGGCTCTTTGTGCATGTCCTCCCTCCCCGACGAAGTGCAGGCTCCTGCAGGCAGGACCCCGCTCCCACCACTCAGGCAGCACCTGATAGTAGAAACTCAAACGCTGTGCTGGGCAAATGGGATCTCTGTCCTACATGTGGGTGTCCTCTGGAGTTCCTTACCACATGTCACCTGGCTGGATGTCCCCCATTACTGAACCCAAGTGCAGCCAAGCCTCTGACCTTCCCACTGTGAGAAGTGGGAGCTCTGGAACATGGGATGCTCTGAGGAGGGAGGAGAGGAAGAGAACAAACAATGCTGTTGGTTAACATAATATTTTCTCCTCCTTCATTGCATTCAGGTCTGCACGAAGGCCCTGGAAATGGAAATAAACATGTGTGTCCGATAATGAGATTGTTGGTGGAGAGTCATCTTGAAAGGACAAGAGCAATTAAGCTTGCTGACTTGCACACGTTAGAATGACAGCATGCCAGCGCGGGCCCCGCTCAGCCATGTAATAGGGGCCGTCCTTGCTCTGCCGTGTGTGTAGGGAGTGGGCTGTCAGCCGCAGGAGCTGGCTCCTCCTGCTGCTGCTGCTGCTGCTGCTGCTGCTGCTGCTGCTCGTGCCCAGCTCCCACTCCACGTGGAGTCCTCACTCGAGGGAGCCTGCCTGTGCACCGAGCACTCGGGTCCATTTTAACTGAACGCCCAAAGATGTCAGTTGAGAATGAGCAGGTGGCCCAGGCCTCTGGAAATGTTGACAAATAATGCTACTGTCTTTGCAGCCTGGCAGCCTGGACAGGTTGCTGTGGACAAGAGTTGAGTGTTGACAGAGAGGGCGAGGGCAAGCAGGATGGAACGGAGGGAGGCTTCTGCCAGCAACAGCCCGGCACACAGCGCTTGGGTGGGAGTGCGCTGCCATCAATGACCCCGCCTTCAAAGGCTTGGTCAAAGTGAATACCCAGAGTATAGGGCCTCAGGTCTGCCACCAAACACACACACACACTCACATACAAACACATACACAGAGACACACAGGCACATGGATACACACACACAGACACACGGACACACAGACACACACTAATGCTAACACACACAACTCCATTCTTCCTGTGGTTACAAAATGACCCATCCTTCATTAGCTCTAAGTGGGTGGTTTTTGTTTTTTTTTTTTTTTAGAAAACTGGGGGTCGGGTGCACCCAGGAAATGGGAGGGCGAGGGCCCTTGGGCTCTGTGCTGAGGTTCCTCATGCAGAAACCCAGCACCAGCCTGGCTCGGGCTCAGGGCAATATCCACACCCACCTTTATTAAGTGCCTGACGTGCTCCTAGGTGTGGAGACCCCGCGACATACTCCGTTCCTGGCTTCAAAGAGCCCAAGGGTATTCACGAGGACCCCCCTCACCCCACAAGGGCACCCGCCTTTTCACAGTCGACCAGAACGAATTCCATGGGGCAATGAGCAGTTTGCCTCCCCAGCATCCATCCTGCCCCGCCTGAGCAGGACCACGAGTTCCTGGTGGTTTGGATATTCTTCTTGACACGGTTATAGGGTCCCTTGATCTGATCCAGTGTAAGGGGAGGCCTTTTGTTGGACAGCTGGTGGGTGGGGTGTGGTTGGACTGAGAGTACAACCTGCTCCTGCAAGCAGCCATCTGATGAGCAGTCTGAGAAGAGGGTCCCAGAGAAGTGGAGCTGGATCCCTGATCAACCTGCGCCGGAAGCCGGCCTACCTCCAAACTCGCCACGTATATGACTCTCCTTACTGTTGAAGCCAGTTTCAGTTGGACTTTTTGATACTTGGCACCCCAAAGCATCCTAACTCTTTAATGTAATATGCATATATACTACTCTGTACACTTATTGTGGGCATGATAAAAACCCACAGTGCCCCGGTCATAGACCAGTTGTGTTATACTTAAAAAGAAAGTTTAGGTTCTTTTACTTGTGGATGGGAAGGATCACAGGGTAAAGAATGTCAATGCTTTGCTGTCTGCTTCATGGTGTTTCCTCTCATTTTTCTAATCTCAAGTATCTTGAGGTCACAAGGGCCAATTCTGGCTTCACGATGTGGGGAGCAGTCTCCACTCCTTTTGGGAACACCTCCCGACCACACTGTCTCCAGTCTCCTCTGTGCCTCTCATTCCAAAGGCAAAGAGGGGAAGGGACTGGCATGTTAGCACGTGGCTGGGACATTCCCACAGGTGCTTCCCTTGCTCTGGCCAGTGTGGTTATAGCTCCCCCGCAGAGGATGACAGAAAGGAAACAAAGAAGGAATCTGGGCTCCCGTGAGTCACAAGTCTCTCCTGAGTTGGGGTGCCCATCCTGGGTAAGGGTCCTCGATCTCAGGCCCCTCTGACTCCTGGGAGCAGCATGCCAGCTCTGTGGAAGGAACTCAGCGGTTTCTGGTCCTCCCATGATCTGCCTGTAGTTAAAGGGCATCTGGCATCATCTGAGCTGAGTCCCCCAGGGTACACCTTGTACCCCTCGGGAACTTCCTTCCTGCCCCAGGAGGACTGTGTGGAAACAGTTTTCACCATAGTACTCCGATAGCCCATGGTCGGTCCTTTTAAAGAAGTTGACATTGTGATGAAAAAGGCAACTAACTATGTGTTGGTTTTGGAAATTCATACAGAGGGAGCCTCCAGGCATCTCAGAAGAGCCTTAGAATAAAACAGCATTTTGCAAGATGGGAGTCTTTCAAAGCTCCGATCCAGTTCCTGCTACTCAAAGTCCAGTCTGCAAACCAGTAGCCTGGGCATTGCCTGGGAAATGCAGGTTCTCAGGCCCTGCTGTGGACCAGCCGCGCCGGGGAGCCCTGTGTTGCAGCAGGTGCTGCATGGGAGCCATACGTCGAACAAGCACCACCCAGTCTCAGAGCCTTGGTCTGAGAACTGCCCGTGGGCCCGTCTGTCCTGACCCGCGGGTTCAGTCAACGGAGACCCTAGGGGGGGAGTGGGAATGATGGGACAAGAGACACAAGAGATGGAGACAAGACAGGTTTCTGATCAAGTCTCGTTTATTGTAAGGTACAGAGGGGTAGATATAGTAGGAGAAAAGGAGGGTTCTTCTAAGGAGTTACTAGTTAGAAAAGCAGATGAAATCATAGGTGTCAAGGAGACGGTAATGCAAAAGGGGAGCAGACAGAAGGAAGGCATCCTGTGTATTCAGCTTGGGCTTTGATGTCTCCAAATGTTCGGGGAGATGAGATTGGGGCAGCAAATGTAACAAAGATAATGGCTCGGAATGCAGCTTCAGCCTCCCACACCCGTCTCTGTGCGACCAGGGGCTCAGCAATCCAGGGAGTCGCTTCCTGTGCTTGATTTCAATATGCAGTCCCATCTCTGGAATGGAAGTCAACCGTGTTTTTCTACTTACTAGGGCAGAGGTGAAATTAGTGACACTGTATGCTCATACATCGGATTCATCAGTTCCAAGGTGTTACATAAAGCATGTGTAAAAGTTGAAACGATAAATATTCTTCAATAATGACAACGATAGCACTTTTAATTCTACTGATCAGAGAATGAGCTGGGACAGGGGGCTCCTTCAGCTCTGTCTCATTCCAATTACCTGGAAGTGCCCGATGGAAGGAATTCTCCAAAAGTTACTTTGAGTAAAAAACCCTCAAGGAGACAATTCAATTTCCAAATGTAAATTTGGACAACGCAGCGAGGGCCTGCTCTCCCGCCCGGTCCCGGTGAGAAATGAGGTTTTGTACAGAACGAGATTGCCTTGTCACTGCTGCCGTCGCTGGGAAGGGTTTTTCAATGTTAAGGGAAGCTGTTTCTATTGGGAAAGGATTTGTTCGTGTGAAGTCGAAAGTTTACGCTTATTATGCATGCGTTCAAGGAAGACAGAAGTGATGTAGAAAGACGTGAATGTTCAATGCCGTGTGGTTCTGAAGGGCTTGTTTCTGAGTCTTAATTATGACCTGTCATTTGTACAGAACATGAGATTCTGCCACACATGAGCATGAAATGCGGGACCCAGCGTGCCTCTCCCCAGACACACCCCCTCACCTTCCCGCACTCCCCACTGCCAAGCACGCATCCATCCACCAATCACAGCCCCAAGTCTGCGGGACTCAGAATTCCATTTCAGTGGAGCACATTCAGATTCTAGCTAGTTTGCTGTTACAATATGACCGTCAAATGTTATCAGCTTCCCAGAGGTGATAATAAAAGTAGCTACAGCCACTCTAGAAAAAAAAACACACTCAACACATGAAAATAAACCTTTTCTTGACTTGATTTCCATTATTTGAAATACCTTGATAGGCGAGGAGACCTTTGTAGCATTAAAACTAAACTGTGGGCATTCAGACATTAATTCCACTGAGTTACTTCTCTTTCCCCCTCTCCTCCCCAAATGTTGTGTGATGTTTAGAGGACAGAATCCAATGCTGTCGACCCTTGTGTTGGATTAAAGGGGGTCCCTAGTGGAACACTCTTTTGATCTCAGAACTGTGATATTCTTCCTGGGTTGGTCATCATCTCATCCACAAGAATCTTTGTAATAAAGGCCAGTTGTTATTCTGCGACACTTTTCCTCAGGTATGTGCCTAGGGAGCTTGGCCGATTATAAAGGGGGTCCTACAGGGATGGCCTGGCACTGGGGACATCTGGGCTCTAGCTCCATTTCTGGATCCAGTGATCTTGGAAAAGTCTCCTGTTCTTCCTAGTCTCGGCTTCTGTCTCAACAAAGTGGGCAGAACTAGATGGCCCTTAAATCCCAACTGCAACTTCTCATTTAGGAAGGACAGAGCACCCGGCTGTTTCCAGGTCTAGTTTTCTGCTGACTGGTCACCCAGGTGCGAGCCGAGGGCAAAGCAAGGGACCTTAACGGGACCCCCTTCATTCCCTACGCATGCTCCTCGACTCCCACTGACCAAGGAAACTGGCCGTCCAAGTCACCCTGAGGCGGCTGAGCTGTGTATGTGGAGGGGGTAACACACGACAGTAGCTGGCAATTTTATGGGATGTTTTCTTGAGCTCTAAGCACAGTTCTGTTTTTGTGTGTGTGTGTTGAGTGCCACCACCAGTCAGCAGGGTGTGTTTTAATTATTATTTTAATTTCATGTTGGCAGAAAGACAACGTCAGATAGTGCCCTTCAAGGGAAAGGCTTCCTTTGGGGGCCATTGGAGTCTCGGCACTTTTGGCTCAGAGCTCCCCAGGCGCACGAGGCACTTGCTGGTTCCTCCAAACTATACCCCGTGCAGCCCTCACCCCACTCCTTGAGGGACTGAGGGGCTGTGCCTCCAGGACGCTCTGAGCCAGCACCGTGGGGCAGCTGTGCTGTGGGCACATCCGGTGTCAACAGTAGATGCTTAGGATGGTGTGGACCCCAGGCCACGGTTTGTCTGTTGCATCTCACCAGCCACTCAGACCCAGTGAAGGACTGACAGGTTGCAAGCACGCATAACTGAAACAGGCACCCTGTCCGGTGTTCTTTGAATATCAATGAATTCTAAGGTAAAGAGTTATGTGAACTTCAAAACATGTCGGTCAAACATTCATTAAGTATTTTGTTTAGCCTTTTAAAATAATTTTTGCCAATATATTTTTGCCATAATATCGCTCAGGATAACAGCAATACATTTCTCATATCGAACCCTCCTCATACTTTTATAAATTGAAATAAAATAGTGATAGAAGCGTTGAAAAACAATTCCAAGTTAAAAAATACCCAACGACATTGGTAACCCTGAGTTTTGCGTTTTGACTTCTGAAATATGATGCTAAATCTTTAATTCTGGGCCATAACTAAAAAAATTAGTTACAGAAAATCTAATTTAAAAAAAATGCAATGCTCTAAAAGCCCCCCCCCAAAATTAACTAACCATGTTTTCATAGATAAATTTTGTGTCTTTAAATAAGTACCATAAATAACAAACGTTATTTAATAAAATAAGAGAGTGGAAAGTATAGGGAACAGTAATTACAAGTCCATCAAATCAGGCCATTTCGCATCTGGGTCACCTTCATAAAACTTGTATTGGAACCCGGAGGAAATGATCCCCCACCGTGGATCGTGTTTGCTCTTTCTGTATCATATATTTTCCGGAAGTCGCACAGTGCTCATCTGTTTTTACATAAATCTAAAAGATGGTATTTATCCCATATGTCCTTGTGGTAAAGTGATAAAAAAAAAAAAATTCTCAGCACTGACACTCCCTGCCCCATTCTGAAGGCCCCAAATGTAGTAAATCTGGGCTAATTGGGAATTCTACAAAGGGGTTAAAACATCACCCACTACCAGTCAGGTGGCCATTAGAAATGTTAACCAAATAAAAGCCAGAAACAGGAAGCCACAAGGCAGGTCCCTACGGCAGGCATGTGCCTTAAATGACATCATCTGTCAAGTTTCCAGTATCTTGTGGCCGTGAACACAGAATGAAGGGCTGTGTTGTGTGAGGACATTACTTCCTCATTAGCAGGCATGTTCCTTAAGTACATAACGCGGGATTTTCATTTTAATCACAAGCAGCTACTTGTCGCCGCACTTTCATTAGATAAATACTGAAGGTAATTGCACTTACAGAACTCAGTCCTGCTCTGAGAAGCCCCACTCAGGTGCAATCATAAAATAACAATTTATAGAACAGATCAGGCAAAACTTGTGTTGTTTTTGTAAACTATTCAGATTTTTTTAAATGCTGAAATCAGTCAATAGCAGAAGTCATCGTCAAGGGATTGAAATGACACTGTTTTGGAGCTTTCGCAGGCGAAACAAATGTGAAATCGAGGGAATGGTGAGGGATGAGAATCCCTCCTCTCTGTGCACTAACCAGAGGCAAATCCTCCATCTGCCCAGCCCCAGACGTCCAGGATGACGTGCAAAGTGGCCACCCTGAGAACCGAGGAATAATTCATCCAGCGCCGTCACCCAGCCCCAGCCCTGTCTCTAAAACAAAGACTGACAATTGCCCTGAATTATGGATGTACTTTTGTGATATGTAATACAGTTCAGAAGAAAGGTGTTGAGAGCTTTGCACTACTTCACCTCCCATTAGAGGCTAGTCTTGAATGATAATACCAGAAGATGAAACTGGGGCTGAACTATGACCCTCAATTTACAAATCATTTTTCAGAAGAATAAAAAAAAAAAAGTTTAAACATCTTTTTGGCATTATCTGAATGGGCGGAATCTTTCATGCTTGTTTCCTGAGATTAAATGCAAACAGCCTGTGCTGTGGTTCCTTAGTTTGGGGAGAGAGAAAACATGAGGGTTTCAGATTAGATTTTATTTCAAACCTGGGTGTTTGAAAAAATATATACTTTTTTTTTTTTTTTTTTACATAGCTGAGTTCAGTGTATTCCTTCAAAACACAATAAATTTCTATTCTGTAGCTTAAGGGGTCCATCAGTAAAAATGCTGGCCTTTCATCTTTATTACCCTCCCATTAAAATGAAAGAAACCGGGACACACTTCAGTTTAGAAGAAGCAATTTAGTTGGCAATGTCCTTCCCCCTCAAGTCTCCACAAAGGGAGCAGTGCATTGCTGCTTGGATTTCCCACATCACACGTCTACCTGCGTAAGGAGCAACCGAGCCAGCGCTCGATTTAATACTGTTCTCTGATGAGACGATCCGACGGACACGGTTGTCCGTGACCAGCCATTTCCGGTGGTTACGTTCATGAAACTTGTCCCCTTCCCTTGTGTGTTTGTGTCTCTGACAGCCGGGCTGAGTCCCTCTCTGTTCTGCCACAGCCGCTAGGGCTGAAAGGAACAGATTAATAACGAAGCCCCGCACTGGACCGGCTTCCCTTGTCCCCTGCGCCGGTAACCCTCTGCTATAATGAGGACACAAAGAGCCTCGCATCAGGCCGCTACCCTCCCTCATAACTCACAGGCCCGCGGTGGCAATAGCCTCCAGTGCCATTTGTCTTTAGTGCAGTTGTGACACTTCGGCATGATCCATAATTTGGCAGCTATTTACCGTGACATTTCCCTTCAGTGCAGCCATAACATTCAGTGAAGCCGTGATTTGGTCCCATTTACCATATAAATTGTATTGTTGTGCATGCATGCTAGCAGCGACATTAGGTACCTGAAAATGAGTAAATCTTGTAAAACAGATACGAACAGCTATGGGGCAGCAGCATTCCCTCGCTCCTCAGACAGAAAGCAAGAAAAATTAAATATGGTCACCAAGTTTTCTGGACCTTTAATTGTCTCCCTATTTATTGAGCACGTGAGAGATGCGGAAACCCCGGGCTGTGAGATCATCTGGTGGGCTCTGCCTTCCGTCAGAGAGGCACCGTGGGATTTCCTAGTTCACAAGGGAGGCTGCAGCCGTCGTCGGTGAGCTGAAGATTAGCAGGCGGGCGGATCAGCTCCAGGCGTGATTCAGAAGAGAAGGCACTTGACTTGTTACGTTCATGTGTGGCATCAGATGCCCGGGACAAGAGGCATCTCAGTCCACCAGAACCTGGGAGAAGTCAAATGGGGCTGCTATTGTTCCCAAGATCAGAGATGAAACACATTTCCATGCCAGGCAGCCTGACACAGAGCCAGTGTGTTATTACTGTAGATCTTGGTCCCGACTGTGTGCCGTGCAGTCTGCTCTGTTCTGCCCGGTGTCTGCGAGGACCCTCCCGCAGTGTGCCCCAAGCGGGTTGCCCTTGCGTGGCCCACATTCTGTTAGGTGGATCCTCATTGTGGATGGGACACACACCTTTCCTGGACATGTATTAAGTTCTTAAAGCCCCCGAATCGGCTGTCCCCTCTCCCAACCTTGCTTTTTGTCTGTGTAAGTTTTCAGTACCGATCTGATTCTGAAGGAAGGGGTGAAATTTTCCATTCCACATGTGCCTCGCAGGCACAAACGCTTCTAATATAATTGACTTCTTTTAGATAGGTCTGTATTCACTTAATCATTTTTGCTAATAATCTAACAAAATCAAAGTTTTGGAAGAATCCCTCCAAATTTCTGTTTGGATAGTTGGCTAGTGATTTATAGGATGCAAAGGGCCATTTCCTCAGAATGTGCACTCGGAAATAGGGCTGATTTTTGCGGTATCTCTTACTTATTAACTACTCCTTAGTCCAAGACCAAACTCTCCCAAAGCAAAGAATTTGTGAACTATTTTTAAGACCAATTTTAAAATCTCATCAAGCTGAAGACATACTGATTTGATCAGCTCTCCCATCAGGAATTAATTTAGTTCCCAGGAACAATAAAATCTGGAATGAGACTGTCCATGACCAAAGGGTTGAATGTAAAGGTTTTACCTCTGAGCCATGGAGGGAAGTTTTATTAGGACTTTTTTCCCCCCCAAGAAAGGGGTAAAAAAAGAAAAAAAGGGAAGAAAAAGAGAAACCTATGTTGGAACAGGTTACTTTCGTTTTAAGAAATATTATCTCCATGAATGATTGAAAATAAATTGATTTGAACGAGTCTGAAGCATCTCTTCTGATTTATGCCATGGTTCGGTTTTTACAGCTTGCTGCTGACAGGGTGAGGTAATTCAACCACAATCTTCCCCGTGTTCTTCCCCATGTACATGTGATCGACAGCCCGGAACACGGACTCCAGGCCAGTAAACCTGCCCTCTGTGGACAGGTCACCCAGGTCCACCTGGCACGCGAGGTCTCCACTGGTACACATCTTGACCAAGTGCTCCATGGATGCTCTGTACTCAGAAAGGTAATGGTTTAGGAAGAAACCTTGGATGCTGGCGGATTTCTTCAGCAGTTTGGCGGGTAATGTTCCTGCGTTCACAGGCGACAGGCCAGTAGGAGTTTGGTAGCCAGAGATAAACCCAATTACTATCAGGCGCCCTTTCGTGGCCAAGGCATCTATTGCCAGGTCAAACATGGCACCCCCCACGGATTCATAGACCACATCCACGCCTCCGGGGTACTCTCGCTTCAGGACAGTACCCACGTGCTCAGTGTTATAGTTGATGGGACGATCGCAGCCAACAGACTTGAGGAAAGCAGACTTCTCATCAGAAGAGCAGGTCCCGATGACATGGCACCCGGCCTTCTTTGCAAGCTGCACGGCAAACTGGCCTGTCCCCCCAGCCGCTGCCGTCACCAGCACTGTCTTCCCTTCCTTCAGCCCGCCGAGCTCTTTCAGGCAGATGTATGCGGTGGTACCACTTACCAGCAGGGTGAGGTACTCCGGTGTGGCAGAGGGCACTGGAGTGGCAACGCTGGCTGGCACCACTGTGTACTCAGCAAAAGAGCCCGGTGACATGTAAGCCACAGTTTGGCCAACTGTGTACGTGGCACTGGCGGAGAGGCCCAAGGCGACCACCTCACCCACACCTTCAAAACCTACATCGAAGGGGGTCTTGACTGAAGGGTCATAGCGTCCTGCTGAGTAGTTGATATCAGATGCATTAACACCGACAAATCTAGAAAGAAAACAATCACAAAAATATGTTAAGGTGTTTTGTTCTCAAGGCCTTTATAGCTCACTTCAAAAAATCCCTCTAATTCAGCGACTGGGGGAGGGGAGGTGTGTGGGGGGGCTGGCTAAGCCATGCATTCTGATAGAATATGAAAACACCAGTCCTGATATTCAGTGGAGGAAAAGAAATTAAATGAGTATTTAGTTCAACAGTGATTTGCCACCGGAGTTTTGCTGTCATCAGTTTAGAAATAATTTCAATCACTTTAAAACATCAAGTTATTTATTTCATATGTCATTTACTTCCCTTCTCGTTCTTTCAAAAGGAGAAATAAATAAGAAAAAACACACCCACAAATATGTCAGGAAGCCTTCTTATCCACAAACTTCACTGGAACTGAGTTGGAAATTAATTGGCCTCTTAACAAAGATGTTAAGAACAACAGTGGGATAAAATATATTCCACCAAGTACACTAGTATTGATTTTGGCCACAATTTAACACTTCAGATAATAATAGTAATGACAATGATATTATTAAAGATTGATGGAATGTGCAAGGTCATTACTGCAGGGGTGGTTTCAAAACATTGTTGGAGTGGCTGCAGCAAATTTTCTTTCTGATGTAAGGATGTCCAGTGTGAAAATATGCACTTTGATTAATTGAGCAAAAATTGTCTCATAAGGGGAGAGAGATTTTATGGAACATTCAACATTTTATAGTCCTTTTCAGATGAAAAGGAAAGCATATCGTCACTCTATTTTCCCTCAACAAGAAGCAGAGACATAAGTTGATTAATACCAGATGATTAGTTTCACTTTGGTATCCAGAGTCAATTTAATTGCGAGGCCAGTACTTTTACCAGCTTTTTTTTTCCATCTAAGTATTCCTCATAACAGAAATATCCTGATACATAACGGGGGGAAAAAAACAAGTCGTCAACTAAGAATGTCAGGAGGTGGCTTAGGCACATAATGGAGGATCCTAAAAATGTCATTTCCACCTGTAATGAAGTGAAAGGATGGTGCTATCTGGTGGCAGGAGCAAAGCTGGTAAGTAGGTCATTTTAAAATAATTCACTTTTAATTTAACTTAATAAACCGAAACTGCTCTGTGCCAGGATCCACTTCCACAGGTCTATCGGTAAGACTTTGCCCTTAAAAATGCTCCCTGATGCTTCTGCCTGTGTATCAACAGTACTGCAAGCTCTCTGCATATTGTAGAAAGAAGAAAGCAGGAAACCGTTTCTCTCTAGCTCACCAGGCAGCTTTCAGAAGTTAGCATACCACACAGCCTCCCTGAGTTCTAAGAGCCACAGAATTCCATACCCATAAAGGATATGCAGTAATGAGAAATGGGGAAATGGTTTTTGCAGGTTTCTCATTTGGCATTTAATGCCAAGATGCTTGTATTCTATTTGGGGAGGAGGCGGGGAGGCTGCTCTCTCTCTCTCTTCTTGAAATTTCCTCAGTTCTCAAGGCCCCGTCTTTGTAAAAAGGGCTAGTCCCCCGTCTTCCTAGAAGCAGCCAGGGCCGGGCCCAGCCCAGCTGCAGCGCCTCTCGGAGACCCAGCCCAGGCTGTAAGGCAAACTCCCAGAAGGCTTCCCGCGGTGAAAGTGAAGTGAGGTTCGCTTGAGAAGTGGGGAGTCCACAATTAACCCTTCCCAGCCCCCTCGGTCTGGTCCCTCTGGCGTTCCTACAATCTCAGCTTGGAGGGGTGCCTTTCTTGTGTGGGGAGACCCCGCCTAGGGCTCGAGGGCCTCCACGGTGCTGGCCAGCCCCTCGGGTCCCTCCCCACACCCCGCTTAGGATCTGGGAGCAGAAAAGCGGTGCTGGGGGAGGACTCAGCCCCAGCTCCTCTCCTCCCAGGCTGTGGTTTACTGCTTCCACAAGGAGAGGTGGGAAACCCAACAGCGCACGTATCAGAAGAAACGCAGAGGTGGGGGGGGGCCCCCCCCGCTGCACGCCACAGGGGACAGAGGGCCAAGTGTGTGCGTGGTGGTGGCGGTGGGGGAGGGGGCAGGGGGCTGTTGCTGGGAGCTGCGGTGGCTGCATTCGATCAGCAGAAGCTTGAGTTTTCCGTGGGGGCTTTGCCTAAAACATCAAGTCAGATGTTGCGGTTGAGTCTGGCGCGCCCCAGAGCAGGGAAGGACACCCGCAGGCACACCGCACGCCCCGTCCAGGTGGCCTCCGTCTCTCCCGAAGCCCCCAGGTGCGCCAGGGTCTGCCTGCTGGGTGCCTGCGGTCAGTGCTCCCCGACAGCCTCCTGTGGACTTGAGGGCCGCCTCTGACTGCCCGACCCTCTGGTCCCGCGTGGCTTCTCCACCGCCATCCACTATAAGGCAGGGTCAGTGTCTCCCACCCAGGAGCAGGCGGGGTTAGTGCTGCCAGCACGGGGTTGAGGGGCCGTGGCCCAGCTCCGCACCGCGACTCGGGGGCCTCCGGGGCTGGGCAGGGGTCCTGCGGGCGCACTCACCATGCAGCTCCAGCCCAGGGCAGGTCAAGTTCTGGGGTAACCCCAAGCACCCTGCGTGGCCAGGCGCAAAGCCCGTGCACAGAGACCCGCTAGAGGCTGAACCGTGACCTTGGCTTCCTAGACACCCCCATATTTTGGGACTCCCTCCTCCCAATCGCCCTGTCGTCTTCTAAATCGCCTGCATAGTGGTTCAGGAGTCGGGCTGGTGGCGAATCTGGATTCCCCAAACCTCGCCCTCTCCAGTGTCCCTGGCCTCTGGCGTGGCCCCCGCCTTTCCCCAGACCCCTGTTTGGATGCTGCGAGGCCTCCCAGGGTGGTGGAGACCCACCAGGGCCCGGATGCGCCCAGGTCCTTATCTGGGCTTTGGGAAGAGCTGCCTGGAGGGGGTCCGGAGCCCGTGAGCTCCACTTCACTAGAAGCAAGTTCAAGAGCAGCGGCGCCATGGAACAGGGGGGCTCGGGTCGGGAGCAGCGGACAGGAAGGGGGAGCGAGAGGGGAATGATCACTGGGAGGCATGGGCCAGGTTCCCCTTGTGCCCCTTTAATTTAAAATGTGGGCTTTTAATGAGGGTTCCAGGGACCCGACGGCAGGATCCACTCAAAAGAATGTCGAGAAACCTCAGGACGAGGTGGGCTTTCCCCGCATACATAGACTCTTCCAGAGTCGCCCGTTTATTTATATTAAAAAGTGCTGAGCCCCTTCGTCATGTTTATTGTGAAATAGGGCAGTCCTTCGGGGCGGAGGGGGGACGCTTTTGCTGAACAAAACCCAAGGCGAAGTCTCTAGTTGGAAGCAAATGCCTCCAATACTGGGCGACAAAGTCGTCCAAACCAGATACTTATTTTTAAAAGCAAATGAATGAAAAGAAGAAACAAAGAAAGAAAAAGAAAAACCATTTGGCCTGGAGAATCCCACAAAACACTACTGTTCCCCTCCCGTAAGCAACAAACCCTTTATCAAAAAAAAAAAAAAAAAAACCAAAAAAAAAACGCCTTCCCCATGCCCTCCCCCTTCTCTTTTCCCTCCCCGCAAACTCAGCCCATTTTCTCACACAGGAGCAGAAAATCGTTACAAATATTTAGAAACGAACTAATGTGTCATTATGGCACTAAAAATGCTAAAAATAGCGCTCAAACTGACTTCACCGGAGGGTGTCTTACTGGCTTTTTCTTTTCTGAGATCCGGTAATGGAGAGGACACTGAGGCTGTCCTCGGACGTGTGGAACAGGAAGGTGAGAGCTATGGAAAGGAACGTCAGTTGTAGGTCTATGGGGAGTTTATGTGCCCTTCTCACACCTTTCCTAAACGGGGAACTGGATTAGTCTAACGGTGCTGGAGTTTAAAAGCACTTCCCTCCCTGCGAAGAAAGAATCCATATTTCCTGTTGTAATGTTATGCGATATGTAAGTGGTTCAAGTGAAAGAAAAAGTCAGACCTCCACACACCTTTCCAAATAAGTAAATTTGGGATTCATCTATTCATTCCAGAGCAGTTTTATCATGATAAAAAGGAGAAGCGCATGCATAAAATTTTCATGTAATTAACACCATTCTGGAGAGATTTGGCCTAGAATTAAGATGAACGAACCTTCAGTGAATTATTAAGCCTCTATTCTTAAAGAGAGAGAGAGAGAAAGAGTCCGTAAAATGCCACCTCTGCTGACCTTGTGTGCAAGAATAAAGGATCCTCCTACAACTGGGGGAGAGGAGCAGGTTTGCCAGCAGAGTAGGGAAGAGGGGAAGCAGAGGTTCTGCCCCCTCCCAACAGGCAAAAAAACTGGCTCCATTTTCTTTCTGTTATGGGCTTCAAGGTAGAAGTTAGAGGTCAAGTTGTATATATCAATATACTATTTATATTAAAGAGATTCTTGGCATAGGTGGAGGGGAAAAGGTATGGATTTTAAAGAAACCCAAACTGATGAGCTCCAAACGTGGGAGTTGGTGGTCCAAAGAACTGACCTGGAGTCCAAGACTGAAGCTAGTGATGCAGAGGCGCCAGGGGCGCCTGGACACCCAGTGGGGAAGGGGACAGTGAGGGGGGGGGACCGTGAGTGTGAAGGGAGAGGAGTCTCAGGAGGGGGCCATCCTAGGAGTTGATGTACACTCTTGGGGGAGAGGCCAGGAGAGTACTAATGCGGGGCTGGAGCAACTTCCACCCCAGGCGCTGGAGGGTGGTCCCAACCTCAAGCTGCCGCCACCACCAGTAAGTGCTCTAACCACCCCCACCCCCGCCAGGCTCCCCATCCCATACACCCTTTCTAAAGGCGGTTTCACTCGAGCAGCAGTGTGTGTTTACATCACTGATCAATCAATAGTGTACTTCATCAGAAAAAGGAAACAAAAGCCTATCTGAAACTTTTTGCCTGTTCAAATCTGGAGCTTTTCAGCCTGGGGCTCATTGCAGCTTCTCGCAAGTCACTCGTGTGTTTTGTATTTCTGAACACTCACAAGCCCTTCTTTTTTTTTTTAATCTTGGCAGGACCCATGTCCCCAAACAGCCCTAGCATTGCACCCCATAGTGAAGACTATCCTCTGAGGCTCTGCTTTCACACATCCCATCTCTACTCAATCCCATCCTTGGTTCACTAAATGTTTCCGTTTCCAAAAGTTTTATACTGACAGCAGAATTCTTCAGTCTTACAATATTATTTTGGAAGGCTGATATGAATCTGCAAAATGGACTCATTAAACGTTGCATCAAGCTACTCCTCGCAGGGAGCTGAGAGTACTTCCCAGCACACAATTTACAACACAGTTACTATCCGAACTTTCTCCTCCCTTCGGAGTATTACTCAACCTGATACATGCAACACTGTAACCCCTCAGACTGGCCCGAGCAGGCGGAGGAGTCCTGCTCTTGCGAAGGGGATGGAGGAACCAGGCACGCCCCGCCCGCAAGCCCTCGGGGAGTGGACCCACCCGGAGGGACCCAAGGGCCTGGCTCCACGGATCCCGTTCCTTCCTGTTGCCTCGCCAGTTACCAAAGATTAGTGAGGTGGAAACACTAATTAAGGTGAGGAGTGCAGAGGGGAAAGACAGAGGTCAGGCAAGAACCCCAGTGTCCCCGAAGGTCTGCAGAACGTGCGGGCCAATGTGGCCATGCCCCCGCCCCAGACGCCTAGGACGCGCGCCACACGCCAGTTGTTACCCTCCGGGGCACGGACAACAGTCACACATCACTGACAACACGCAGAGGACACCAGCGAGGTGCACACCAACACACTCAAAGACAGGCTCTGCCAATGCGATGCCACTGCCAACCTGGAGCGGACAGGAAACCTAGCCTGGTCCCCGGCCTCCTTTCTTCAAAGCCCGTTACCTAAAGGTCGCAGCTCGGGTCCAGGCTGTTCCTGCTCCACCCCAAAGGTTATGTGCACGCAGGAGCCCTGGGTGCGCGCGGGTGGGCCGGGCGGGAAGCCTCGGCTTCTGGGTCCCCTCGGTTTTATTTCGGGAGCGGGAGGGGGAGGAGGGAGGACTGGGGGAGGGGAGGGGAATCCCAAATTAAAATAACCCCAGTTATGAGGACGTTCGGTGGCATCGGATATTCACAACAGCAACAGTCACATTACATTCGCCTTCGCCAGATGGCGGCGGGTTCAACTTCCCAGAATCTCGCCGAGTCAGGCTGTGCACCCGAGCGCGCGGGGGTGTGGGGACGCCCGGGCGAGCGGGACGGTCCGGGAGAGGCGGGGCCGGGGCGAGGGCGCGCGCCGGGCTCACCGGTTTCGAACGAGGAGGTCTCGGTCCCCGGGGAGTGGCACCGGGCAGTCCCGGCGCAGGGTGACGGCCTCGCGGAAGTTGGGGCTCAGCCGAGTCACCACCAGCTTCTGCATGGCGCAGGGGATGGCGGAGCCCTGGAAGTCCAGGAAGTGGCGGGAGTACGACATGTCCACGATAGTGCGGGCCGCGGCGGGCGCCAGCCGCAGCATGCTCCGCGCCTCCGCCTGCTTTCCGAGCCGCTGAAGGCCGAGGTCGCGACCGGCCCGGGCGGCGGAGTTGGGCTCGGCGCGGGCGGAGCCGGTGGGCCCGCCCCTCCTCCGGCCCTCGCCCTCCCCTCGGCTCCCCCCCTTCCCCTCTGCGCTGGGCGCCCGCTCCCCCTCGGGCGCGCAGCTCCCGGAGCCCTCGCAGCCCCCGGAGTTCCCGGACGCGCCACCCCCGGGGTCCTGGCCGGAGGATCGCGGCCGCCCCGGTAGCTGCTCCTTTAATCTTTTTGTTTGGGTTTGAATCTGATCGGCGCAGACTGGCCAGGGAGCCTCTCCGCCCTCCCCCTTCCCCCGGCGCCGCGGAGGCACCGGATACCCCCACCCTCCCCACGCTCCGAAAGCCGGATTTGACTCCTCTGAAGGGTGAGGGGGGCGCTGAGGGGTCCCGCGTGTCCCACGTTCGCCGCGGCCGGGAGCCGGCGGCAGCTCGGGGCGTTCTCGGAGGCGCGCCGGCCGGTGGCCGGCACAGGCGCCTCCCCTTCCCGTGCGAAGCGTTCACTTCCTTGCAAGGTGGTACGAATCAACCCCGAGCGCGGCCGGGGCGGCGGGGCACGGCCGGGGCCCTGAGCCGCGTGGGGATCCCTTGCTGTTGGTGAGCGCATCCGAGCACCGAACTGGGGGCGGGGAGGAGGCGCTCAGTGCCCCCTCGGAGCCCGAGGCTCCTGGTCCCCTGCCCCCCAAACGCCTTGCTCGCATCTCTGCCCCTCAGTTTGCCCCATATAAGTTGTATGAACTAAGACATTTTACTTATTTTGGCCTAGATTTCGTGTTTTTCCCTGCATTTTTTAAAGCAGCCTCTCTACAAGACGATAGAGGTTACCCATTGGGAGAGAACACACACACACATATCTTGGGAACCAGAGGGCCAAAGTCCCGGAGCACACACACATTTTACACTTCTAGGTGGGGGTGCTGAAGGACTTAATTGAATTGGAGACGTTGCAATGATGTATGAAGACCTCATTTTCTAACCCAGCTAGAGAGAGCTGCAGTTGCAGTGTGTCAATTTTCTCCCTAATTGTCTGTATTGACCAAATAATCAATTCACTTTTCATAGAGGGACCAAATTAAATATTTTCCACATTTTTGTGTGATGAGCTAAGTCCATTT